>CM071852.1:26479134-26970406 GCA_036507275.1 Sicyos edulis
GAGAAAGTTTGAGTTTAGTGGCGGCGCTGCCGCTAAGGGCGCCCAAAACCGGGATCAAAGATAGGGCCCCGATCCGCTTTCACCGCCACAGGCGGTCCTGTGCAGTGTTCCTCGCTTGTGCTTCTTTGCGGAGGACCCACACCGAGCTTGATGCATGGCCTGCAGAGTGTTTTTCGCTGTGGTAAAGAGGGACATATGATCCGTCTTCGCCTCACCAAATTATGGCACACCACCATCACGCAAAGCAGCAGCAGGTCGAGTGTTTGCTACGCACTGTCAGAGGCCGAGCGCACGGATGCCGCCGTAAGGTGTACGCTTCTTGTTTTAGATCATCGCGCATTTGTCTTGTTTGATTCTCGCTCCCACGATTCATTTGTATCTCGTGTTGTTTGGTCGAAAGCATGCTAAGTTGAGACTAGAGCCTCTAGGTTTTGAGTTATCTCGCTGCAACTCCTTCGGAGTTAGTATGTTAGCTAGAGATAAAATTATGATGGCCGGATCGAGATATCCGAGAGTTGCTTGTAGCCACACTCATAGTTCTCGCTATGAGTGGTTTTGATGTGATTCTTGGTATGCAGTGGTTAGTCGCAACCACGCGCTGATTGACCGCCACCGGAAAGAAGTAGTGTCTGCACTCCACTGTCGCCCAGCCTTAAGTTTCGTGGAGTCCAGTGGGTGGAGTTTGCCCACCGATGGTGTCACCGTGAAAGCTCGCTGCTTGCTAGCTCATGGAGCTTGGGGCTATTTAGCCGTTGTTCGGGAAGAGCCGCTCATCGCTCCTGCTGATCAGTACCGGCCGTGCGCAGAGTTTGCGGACGTGTTTCGAGGAGTTACCGGGCTGCCTCAAGAGAGAGGTTGACTTCACAATTGAGCTTCTGCCGTGACCTCCCTATCTCGGCTCCGTGATCGTATGGCGCCAATGAGTTAAAGGAATCAAGATTCAGCCAGCAGGAGATGTTAGATCGAGGGTTCATCCGTCCGAGTGTGTCCTCGTGGGGAGCACTGGGCCTGCTTGGTGAAAAAGAAGGATGGTTCTATGCGCTATGTATTGATTACCGCGAGCTTAATAAGGTGACAAAGAAGAATAAGTATCCGCTGTCCCGTGATCGACTATTTGTTCTGATCACCTTCAGTGAGCTTCTGTTCTCCAAGATAGATCTCGAGATCCTGCTACCATCGGGCCATGTGATCGTGATGCCGACATTCCTAAGACAAATTTTCTGTGTCTAGATATGGTCACTATGAGTTTGTGGTCATGTCGCTTGATTGACCAATGCCCCACCAAGCTGCTTCATGGACATGATGGATAGGTGTTCAAATCATTTTTGGACAACCATCGTGTTCATTGACGATATTCTCGATTTATTCGAGGTCTAAGGAAGACCATGCAGAGCATTTGAGGCGAGTATTGGCAGCTTTGAGGGAAACCAAATTTATGCGGTTTTCCAAATGTGATTTCCGTTGGAGCAGTGGCCTTCCTAGGCCACGTGGTTTCTCGAGATGGTATAGTCGTGGACCCCGCGAAGATTGAGGCCGTGAGTTCTGGGCCAAGCCGACTTTCAGCTGCCGAGATTCGCAGCCTTTCTGGTTTGGCAGTGTTACTACCGCTTGGCTCACAAGGACTTTTTCGCGAGAAGCCTCGCCTCACTCGTCCGACGAGGAAGGGTGTCGAGTTCGCTTGGGACAAAGAGGTGATGAGAGCTTTGCTGCCCTGCTGCAGCTTTGACTTCAAAGACTGCATGGCAAACCCGAGGGGACAGTGGTTTCGTGGTCTACAAAGGATGCTTCCAAGTTTGGATTAGGTTGTGTGTTGATGCAAAGACGGAAGGTCATTGCCTATGCTTCCCGCCACCAAGCCGTATGAGCAGAACTACCCGACTCATGATATGGAGTTGGCAAAGCGGGTGTTTGCAATCAAGATTTGGAGGCATTACCCGTATGGTGAGCGGATTCGTGATGTTTACCGATCACCAGAGCCTCAAGCATCTGCTTACTCAAGGAGTTGAATATGAGGCGCAGGAGATGGTTAGAGTTGGTAAAGGATTATGATCGCGTAGATTTTGTACCATCCGGTAAAGCCAATGTAGTGGCCGATGCTTTGAGTAGAAAGACGCCGCACTCATGCGGGCGCTTGTTGAGTTCCTCACTTATGGAGAGAGTTCGAGCGGCCGAGGTCGCAGTGTTGTTGGGTGAGGTTACCGCCAGGTAGCTCTGGCTTTGATCTGCTCACCGCCGATTAGGCAAAATGGATTATAGATGCAGCAAATTTGGGTGACCCCGCACTTAAGAGATTGGTTGATAGAGTTAGTGTTGACGGTGACTTTGACTTTTTATATTCACCGTGCATAAAGGTTGACTTATAGAGGCCGGTGTGTGTTCCCGACATTGCAGTGCTTTGCAGCAGAGTTGCTTCCTGAGGCCCACGCCTTCTTTTTGCTTGGCACCCCTGGGGTACCAAGATGTATCAGACCTTGCTGCACCTTCCGTGGATGGGAATGAAGAGAGATGTGGCAGAGTTTGTCACCGTGTCTCACTTGTCAAGAAGTGAAGGCACCTGTGCAGAGGCCACCGTTTGTTGCAAATGCACCGAGTGTGCCCTGGAAATGGGACGAGATCTCCATGGACTTTATCTCCGGTTTGCCAAGGACTCCGAGGAAGTTCTCTCGCATTTGGGTGATAGTCGACCGCTTGACCAAGAGCGCACACTTCATTCTCTGTAGAGACACTTACACCGTGGAACAAAGGCGCGCAGCTTGTTTTTGGAGCAGATCATCCGCTATCATGGTGTGCCTGCAGAAGGATTGTGTCCGATCGTGACTCGCGGTTCACTTTTCGCTTCGAGAGCGCCCGTATGGGATTGGGCACAGAGTGCGCTTTCAAAGATTTTTCACCTCAAACGGATGGTCGACCGAGAGAGTGAATCGCATTCTCGAGGATATGTTGAGGGCTTGTGTGTTGGATTTCCTGCAGCTTGGGACCAGATTCAGATTTCGATGGAGTTTGCCTATAACAACAACTACCGACGATCTCTGATGGCTCCATTCGAGGCATTGTATGGTAAGCGCTGTTTGTCCCCGTGTTCGGGAAGAGGTCGGTGATAGACAGTTTTGGGTCCCGAGTTATCGCAGCTTGACCAATGGTGCAAGCGTAAGATTAGAGCTCAGATGTTGACAAACTTCAGTAGCAGTAGAGAGTTACGCCGATGTTCGCGCCCGAGATTTGGAGTTTGAGGTTGGTCAAGATGTGTTCTTTAAGGTTGCTCCAATGCGAGGTGTTCTGAGGTTTGCAAGCGTGGTTGAGTCCCCGCTTTGTTGGTCCATTTGAGATCCTAGAGAGGATTGGCAGAGTTGCTTACCTGCTAGCCCTACCTCCGTCCCTACGCGGCATAGTGTTTTTCATGTATCGATGTTGAGGCAAGATGTGCTGCACTGGCCGCACATTGTGGACTTTGAGCCTTTGCACCGAATGAGGATTTGAACTTCGAGGAGAAGCCAGTGAGGATCCTTGCCTTTGAGACCAAGAAGGCGCGTAATCGCGAGATTCGCTTGGTAAAGGTTCAAAGGAAGAGTCGGGGTTCCGAGGAAGCCACTTGGGAGCGGGAAGACGAGATGAGATTGCATTACCTCCGAAATGCTTTGTTTTAAGGACTTTCGAGGACGAAAGTCATAAAAGGAGGGAATATTGTAACGACCTGTGTTTTTCTTCCCGCCTTCCGTATGCCCTAGGGGTAATTTGGTAATTTGGTCGGGCCGGCCATGGTCGCTTGTGTCTTTTCCAAACTACTAAAATTATTGGATGGTTTTATGTAGGTTTTTGGAGGGGTTTGAGGTTTGGTTTGAGCAAGGTTAGATGCAAAAGTAAAATTAAGGGATTTGTGCCGCACTGGGGTTTGAACCCGGCCTCCGGGAAGCTTGTAGAGATGTGTGCCAATTGAGCCATTAGGTGCTCTTGTTACTCTTTCTCAGATCACATCTTAGTTAACCTTGGATTTTGGAGTTTTGGTGCATTTGGTTAAATGAAATAGAATTAGGTTTATTCCATCTTCTTCTCCAAAACTCCTCTTGGCCGCACAAGCTCTCCCCTCCATTGCCTTGCCGAATTCTTCTTCCCTTGCATCTCCTTGGGTCTGATCATCATCATTCCGGTAAGTCTTCATCCTCTTCATCTCCTCATTTGGTTTTTGATGTCGGGCCAAGGTAAGATGTAGAGTGTGTGTGTGTTTGTGTTGGTTGCAAACACCGAGAGGAGCAAATATCATCGCCGACAACCGACGCCCAGATCTGCTGGCAGCCCCGCCAGACGCCAGATTCGCTTAGCAAATTTTTGCCGTCATTCAAAGAAGACAGACGCTCGCTGCCGCGACGCCCAAATGGCCGACGCGACGCTGATCGCGCCAAAGAATAAAGAGCCTGATCGCTGCTCGCCTCGCCATCGCCAGACGCCAGAGGTCTCGCCAGCCGCCGCTACCAGCCTCACCGCTGGGCCGCTTATCGTGACGCCGCTGCGGTCCGCTTGCCGAATCGCTGCCTGCTACGCCACTGCCATCGCTGCTGCCGCCGTGACTCGCAGCCTACCGCAAGGCTTTTGCCAGACAAGCCGCTTTTGGCTCCTCGCTGAGCCGCCGCTGCCAGTCCGCAGACGCGACGCCGCCAAATCGCTGCCAGACGCCGCGCTGCTGCGCTGCTCCTGGCCCTCGCAGTCCGCTGGGCCACAAAATGCCACGCTGCCACCTCACTGCTTGCCAGCCTCCAAGCTCGTGTCGCCATGCCGCGCGAGTTCCCTGAGCCGAGCTTGTTGCTCTATTGTTGTTTAGACATTTAAGATGCCGATTATTGTTGGTTTGCTAGGTTCCCGCCGCTAGCTCCTGGATTGTTCCGCAGCCTTAGGATTTGTGTGTAGAAGCTTCCCACCAAGGTAAGGATTTCACCGAGTTGTGTGGGCCTCAAGTATATTTGTGATTGTTGTTTTGTATGCCGTATGATTACTAGCATGTTTAGCCTTAGGTGCTCGCTCAAATTCCCGATCGCATGAACTCTTGTATTGTTTCTCGTTAGCCCATGCTAGGTTGTTCCATTCTCGCATGTTCGATATCCGCCTTGCTTCGTAGTATCATGCTAGGTTCCTTGTATCCGCTGGAGCACGATTGACCGCATTGATCAATCGTTATTATTGTTAAGGTTTAGAATTCGTAGATAGCATCATCCGCCCGATGCATAAAGTATCTTGCATCTATGGCAAGGACGATTGAGACAAGCCCCGCCCTGACCCCGTGAGGGATTAGCTATCCCAACCTGTAGGCCCCCGCAATCTTGGGTGAGGGTGGTAGTCTAAGCGATGCCCCAACGGGTCGATGATGACTTGGCAATGCCTAGTCCCCTGCACGCAAGACGCCTCGCCAGTTCGGCAAGAGCCCTTGATTGCCACCGCAAGGTAAGGACGGCTTCGGTGTAAGCCTACCATGACCCGATCTCAGCCTCAAAAGTGTGGTACAGCCGACATAGTTCACGTGTCCGTGTCTCACACCCCTATGTCGCTGACACCGATCCGCAGATTTAGTTAGGCGTGGTATCCGGATATGGGCAACTTTGCCACTAGACCCGCACCACCCATAGTCTGTAGAAGCACGCGTGCATCCTTACGCCATTACAAATACGATCGAGAGAGCTCCTTGGGATCTTGAGCCGCCACCTTTCGTATCGACGCAGGCAGCCGAGGCCGACTTGTTCCCGTGATAGCGCGTGAGTGTGTTGTGGTATTTCCGACTAAGACCCCGAGTTGGCATCCGAGGTCCAAGTGTGGACTTAGCTATGTGCTCCGCCTCGTGTTTGTACTCAGAGCTTGCATACATTCTTCTAGATGATCATGTATATCGATTGTACCCCTGCTGGGATTCTTATCTGGTAATTCGTTACTCACCCTTATTCTCGTGGTTTTCCACTGTAATCAAGGCGGAGACCGGATGGTCAAGGAGGAGCCGTGATCATGGAATCCTCGTCATCTCTCGATTATTTTATTTTATCATGACTTTGACTTTTGTTATTTCCCCGAATGCATGTAGACGGCACAGAGTCCCGTGATGTTTTCTTACGCTTTATGGATTCCAAAGATATTTGTACTTGTGGATTGTTTTAATGGTTTAAATAAATCTTCCGATCGTAGTATGCTTTTAGAAATGTATGTTTTGGTTGTTTGAATGTTTCTGCTTTTACTTGGGATCCAAATGTATTTTTCATAATGTCGCTTTATTTTCACTACATGCATTGGGGTAAAGGCCCATTTAGAGCCCCTTTGGGTCTGGTCTTTACAATAGCCGACTGGTCGACGCTTTTTTAAATGTTTTCCTTAATGATTTAGCATGTAGTGGGATTTGGGTCCCTAGGAAAAAGCACTCAAACTATTTTATGTTCTCGCATCTGCTTTCCTTTGAATTGTTTTAAGAAAGTACCGATCACCATTTACCTGCTTTATTTAATTGAAATCATGGTTTTGTTTTAAAAGTGTTTATCGCAAAGGTTTAAACTTCGACTCAATGATGTTTATATTCTTAATCATGCATGCTAAGTATGGACTTTAGGTTAGAGACTGCTTTTTGGTCGGTCCTCTACACTCACCGCCTACTATCGATACGTAAAGGTGCACCAACTCAAGATCCCGAGGAATGTGTAACGGCCCCGCTTTCCTTCCCTGTTAATAGCAAAATTAATTGGGAATTAATTGATCCTTTGGGATTTGAACCCTTGCCCTAGATGGTGGAATTGGAGTTTTAAATAAGAATTTGAACTAAAAAGAGAAAAGAATTTCTTTAGCCGGACCCGCAAGAGAAAAATCCTTGGGAAGGGAATTTTAGGTTTCCTAACCCTATTTAAAATAAGGAAGAGAAGGAAAATCAAGAAACCCCTATTTTTCCCCTTGTTGGCCGCTCTCTCTCTCTCTCTCTCTCTCTCTCTCTCTCTCTCTCTCTCTCTCTCTCAAAACCCACCGAGCAAAAATTTCTAGCCACACCATCGAACCACCCACCGAGCCACCCACCCGCACGCACCGGCCCATCGCACCACACCGCCCGCACACCTCGCGCCGCACTGCACTCACACCCGCCCAGTGCCACCCGCACAGCATCGCCTACCGCTTTCGCCACCACCGCACGCTCGCCGACTGGCTCCCACTGCCGCGACACCTATCATCGCCCGACGCCGCTGGCGACGCCACCTTGCCGCCGCAGCCAGCACGCCTAGCAGCCAGACGCTCGCCAAGACGCTAACCTGGGCCGAGCCTGCTGGCTGCTGCCGCCTCGCAGCCAGATGCGCGCTGTTGCGGCGCTCGCACTCGCACGATCGCCGCCCCGCCAAGACGCTCAGCCACCGCCGCTTTCGCCGCCAATACAACGCCCTTCGCTTTGCTGCGCCCGAGCCTCGAGGCTCACCTCCCCGCTACACCAAAGAATAGCCTCCCACCGCCTCTTTGCCGCCGAGCTCGTGGTCCTCCTTGCTGGTAATTCTCGAGCCTTTTCCCTTTCGCTTTTTTAAGTCGTCACTGCAGATATTTACTTAGGATGCTTTACTTATGCCTAGGTTGCTCGAGTTCGTAATAAGCTCTCGAGGGTCTTTTTGGTTGTAATAGCCATTCTCCACTTGCTCTGCAAGGATTCCTTACCGTGGTTGTGTGGACCTCGCGATGCTTTCTTGAATGTGCCTTATATGCATGTTTACTTTTATGGACATGATTAGTGGATAGGATAAATTTGTGATTGCATTCCCGCTAGCATGTTTGCTTGTTTGTACATGTTAGTGCCATGCTAGGATTGTTCTTCCAAAGATGCTTGAGATTCCCGCTTAAGTTCGTAGTATCATGCTAGGTTATGTATGATTGATGATGATTATGTATGTTTAGCCAGAATCGCTTACTCTATACTCTAGCTAGTGTGTTAGGGCCGCCATCATCTAGAGGCCGAGAGCGACATAACGCATCTTGTCCCCACCGGCCGGGAGTAGAGCGAAGCATAACGCATATTGCTTCCCCGATACCGATGTGGATGTAGCTACCACATCGCATAAGCCTAGTTTGTAGCTCCGCTAGAGCGAAACCCCGCCAACGGTGCAAGCCCGCTTGGCCGCTTCTAGCTTCGTGTCTGGTGGTACAGCCGCATGCATGAGTGCCGAGGGCCTCGCACCATCGTGGTTCAAGCGACACCGCTTCCCGAAGTCTTAGGCATGCGCACTGCCCGCGTAGTTTGCCCTTAGGCCCCGCATTTACGCCGCCAGCAGAAGAGCATGCGCGTGTGCGCAAGACACGCTTTAGTCGCCGGCTCGAGAGCTCCCTGCCAATGTTCGTGAGTACACCGCCTCCTTCCTCGCTTAGAGCCGCACTTCGGTACTCTCCCGATAGTCCAGATTTATAGCGAGGGTAAGAGGCCCTTGAGGACACCCATTGGGATTGGCTTTTGAGCCGATCATATGGTCGAGGAGAAAGACCTCGAGGGTGCTCTGACATCTTTGGGATCGGCTTTGAGCCGATCAATTGGCCGAGGGAGAAAGACCCTGAGATGTCCCGGATTGGTTATGAGAGCCAATCATTAGGCCGAAGTAGGAGACTCCGAGGATTCCAGATTCTCGCTTTGTAAGCTCGCTGAGCTATGATCCGTGTTGGTAATCGCTTGCATGTATACTAGGGTGCTAGATGATTGAAGTATCGATTGTACCCTGGCTAGATTCTACCGAGTATGTTTATACTCACCCTTATTTCTCGTGGTTTTCCACTGTAACTTGGGACAAAGACCGACGGCCTAGCGAGGAGCCGATTGATCATGGGAGCCGCCAGACTGCCTTTATTGTTTGCATATTTGTTCAAAGATGTAGATGGACATGAGTCCTAGGGGAAACATTATAAAAGTTGTTTGAACTGCTTTGAATGTTTTTATATATACTGCCAGCTTGTTTTACTTCGCTGGTTTTCTTAAACAAAGTTGTTGATTATGTTTTAAGCATTCCCGCTCTAAATGTTTTGAAAGGTTTTAAATATGAGCACTAAACCGCTTTGAAATATTTAACTTGCATGCCGAGTGAGAACCTAGGTTTAGGACCGTATTTTGGGTCGGGTTCTTACAGCTTGGTATCGTGAGCACGTAGTCATAGATTCTCAGAGACTAACTCGCTTTGCAGTTGTTGCCCCATGATCATCGCATCTCGCGGCCACCAGTTTGTCCTCCGAGTTCATTAAGCTAAGGGTTTTATTTTACAATATCGCATCTAGTATACATGTGTTACCCTTTGTTTGGCAAAGGAGAGCTCAAATGGGGCTAGGTTTTATGCTTTGTGCAGCATCGCCAGCAGGTGTCGATTGCACCCAGCAGGGAGGTAGAGCTTAGACTCCCGTGAGGCCATTGTGGCCTCCAGCTTGTGGTTCTCCCCAGTGAGAGGGTGGAGGTGCTCGTGGCATCGCTAGTGCGTGGATCGCACTATGAGGAGCATGACGCTTGGCATGTCCGACCGAGGAGTTGGACCGCTTGTATGGATGTTGAGGCCGCGCCCGTGGGTTGTTTAGCCCGCTGGCTGTGAGTTGGCCCCGCGCTGAGTTGCCTAGAGGAGGGGGTAGAGGCTAGCACGCCTCGCAGTGAGACTCCTGAGCAGAGTGTGCTCCAAACATGAGGGAGTTGATGGCGTGTCTTAGCTAACAGAGAGCGGAGACCCAGTGCAGCTTTGTAGCGCCAGTGAGGAGTCTTGGGCATAGATAGCCCACCGGGTAGAGTTTATTTAGGAGACACCCTCCTTGCAGCTCCCAAAGAGTCTCCTGAGGTTCCCGGAGGGCTTGATCAAGCAGGTTTATGCCGATAAGATAGTTGGCGTTGATCGAGCCACCGAGTTTGGCAAGTGGAAGCCTCAGAGAGCCGATGTTTTGAGACCCATCGCTAGTAGCAAGGTGGTTGGCCAGATCGAGTGTATCATCCAAGTGTTGGGATGACTCGTTGTTCGTGAGGCCGATGACCTCGATGTTCTCGAGGTTGTGGCGCGCCGCTCTTGTGTTGTTTGATGCAAAGCAGGTGGTGGTGGAAGTCCTCTGAGAGGCGGACCAAAGCAGAGTCTCCACCACCACCCTGGCCGATTGGCAAGTCGCCAAGTTAGTAGCTTTTGAGGAAGATGTAGAGACATCTTGTCCTCCCGCAAGCCTACAAATGCTTTGCAGCCTAGCTTCTTTTAGTACCCTCGTGAGCTGTGGGGTAGTGTGGAGTTTGCTTGTCGACTTAACTGCTCGTGGTTTTCACCGGCTATTAGAGAGAAGCACCTTCTAGCATGTTCCGTGTGGAGTTAGGTGCCGCCACCCGAGGGTTGGCCTCGAGTATTCGCTGAGCATCGAGTGGGATGCGGAGTGGGCCTTGGCTTGTCTGCTGGACGTGATGTCGAGAGTAGTCTACTCGATTCTTGAGACTCTTGTGTTGAGTGCCATTGCCCTCACACCCGAGTGTGACCTTCCCTACCCTCGAGTGGCTTGAAGCCCGTAAAGGGATGTTTGTGTTGTAAAGGAAGTAGTGCCTCATGGCACCAAGCTTTGAGAGGAGGCCTAGATTCGCACTGGCTGGCACTTTTTGTGCAGTGGTTCCAGACCTGCCCTGAGTTTAGCATCCCCACTAGTCCTGCACTCCATTCATGAGATTTCACCTATTTGGGTTGTATAAGAGATCTAGCTCTTATGGTGGTAGCTAGAGAACTACAAGTTTGAGGTCGCTCGAGGGATAAGTAGGAGCCTTCAGGTCACCGAGAGTTGGGTACAAAGGATACCGTTGGTTGTTATGGCCAGCGCGCCCGAGATCTCGCGCTCGTGTTGTGGGCTTGTGAGCCACTTGGATGGTAGTGTGATTCGACACCTCGAGTTACCCTAATATGGGTAGGGTTGGCATCGATGATGCGTGGTTGATCCACCGTTAGAGCCATGAGTTGATGGTTGATCGGAGCACGCTTAGTGGACCATCGGTAGGAGGTAAGTTAGCTTGGTGTGGCTATGCTCTTGTAAGAGTGAGTCGACCAACGTGGCATTCCGTGGGTGAGTTGACCCCGAGTGGGTTGAACTCTTGTTGCTCCTTTGCTAGAAGTGGTTTCATTGGGAGGCAAAAGTTGCCTTGTGTGAGAATACTTGTTGGTTTGGATCTTAAGGAACTAAGTTGAGCCGTACACGCCAATGTACTTTTGTGTAGCCTGCTCCGTGGTGTATTTTTCAAGAACCACGAGGGGTTTCTGCCAGAAACCAAAGGCTCACCTCCGAGGAGTTAGGACTTTAGTTCTGGCAAGTGCCCTTGTTGAGAGGCTACCGCGCTTGTGAGTCGTTGTTGCGTAGGGAAAGTTATGCTAGTTGGCCCTTGGCCCGGTAGAGGCATTTCTTGTTGATCGATGGTTGGAGTTCGCTTGAATCAACAAGGGCGATGGTAGCATAATCGCTGCACTTCGCCGCCATGGCTAAGAGAGTTGTTCGATCCTCACCGATAGAAGCTACGATGTGGCCGATGCTTTGAGCAAGAGGAAGTTTGGGTCTTCCAGCTTGTTCCCGCCAGTGGATAGCAGACTCGCCGATAGGGCTGGTCCTAGGGTCGCGATCACGACCGCAGTTTAGAGCTCGTGATCGCCACAGGCGGGGCCAGCAAACGCCCATTGCATCAAGTGTGGTAAGGCACTCTTCGGATTGTGTGGAGCATCGCCCGCGCTTGCTGCATGCATGTGGCAAGGAAGAGCTTTTGGCCAAAGATAGCTGAGATGCCGAGGGAGATGTGCTCGTGTAGTCACCGTCTGCTAGACCGCTTGACAACAAAGGTGTGTCTGAGGGCGATCGGTGGAACCCTGTTGTGGAGAGCCTCACCAGAGCTCACCGCACTCAAGGCAAAGTTTCCTCGCTTGAGTTGTCGGATGCTTGTTGCCTGCTAACAAGCCAGAGTTGTTCTTGGTAACCTCCACGCTGATTTTCGTAATTTTAGCGAGGTGGTGCTTGGCGCTGGCCAAGGTTTGGTTCCTTTGTCGCTTTTCTAGGCTAGCTTGGTTCGACTAAGCCGGGCGCCGCCGAGGACTTGTTCCTAGTCGTAGTTTTGGGAGTTGGCCTCCCCGCCGCTGAGTAAGTACCGCTAGTGCTTAGTTGGTGGTTCAAGCAATTGAGGAACCCTTGATGTTTCTCCGAGAAGAGTTGGTGGTTGTTACCGTTGAGTTTGAGCAAGACAAATGAGCGTGTGTGAAATTCACCGCCCTTCTAAGTCCGCTTGCTAGGAAATCGCTCTCAGAAGGAAGAGTCACCTTAGCTCCCGAGTTGTGTAGTTGATCGTAGTAGCGCAGCGGGTCACCCTAGCGAGTGTCCTCCTCGCTCTGCTTGATAGCAAGCGAAAGTGTTTGTTCCTCGCGAGGGCGAAAGCCACCAGCCTGTGGCTTGAGTTGTTGGCTAAGGTTGTTGGATCTTTGGAGTTTGTGGAACCCCTTAGTTCTTGGGTAGTTGAGTTGCACCGTGATGCCGCCTCGAGTTTTAACTTTTAAGCGTAGTCTTGCCGACTCGTGGTTCAAGATCCGCAAGCTTGTGGTCGCCGCTATCCTTATTCCTCGCGATGTTTCGTGGGTGGAGTTTCGGATTGGAAGAAGAGTTAGGTCTAAGCTATAAGGAGGAAGTCCTTGGAGCAAACAGATGGGCTTAAGAGTTGAGTGGCAGCTTGAGGCGAGCTTTGCTCGTTATGAGCTTGGTTTGAGTTTCGCTAAGCAAGCCTTTCTCGCTTTTCTTTAGTCCTTGTGCATTCGCAGCTTGGCATTTTAGCCGAGCCACGCTTGAGTGAGTTGGCACAGAGGTGCCGTGGCATTGGGTGGTAAAGCCTTGAGTTTCGATCCTCCAAACCTATCGCGCTAGTAGTAGCCACGTAATGTTTTATTCCTTGTCGCCGAGGTTTCCGTGAGAGGAATGTTGTTTGTTTTCCTCGTCTCGCGATGTTCACCTAGGCCGCTGGCTGATCGGATTGCATTGGAAAGTTTTTTGTCGGCCGCTGAGGGGCTCCGCTTATTAGTTTGGCCGGGTGGAGCTCGCTTTCGACCGCTGCTCGTGGGGCCGGGTCAAGGCGATCGCCTAGTGTGTGTGGTGGTAGCCGCTTGAACTGCAAAGTGCCCTTGGCTTTGGTGCTTCGATTTCTCGTAAGATGGTTGCTTTAGTGTTGTGGACGATGCTAGTTGGAGAAGGTTGCCTAGGGATCACCACCAGCTGGTGGTTCAATTGATTTCGCTGTAGGATTGTAGGCAACTGGGGGTTCGCAGTCTCTGCGGGCGTATGAGTAGGTCGCTTAGTTTCTTAAACCCGGAGGTTCAGCTTGTTTGGTCAAGATGGTGAAGGGTCGAGGTCGCTTGATAAACAAAATGCCATGAGCATTCAGAGAAGTTACGCCTGAGCGTGGCGCTGAGTTTTAGAGCTTGTGACCCGCTCACGAGTTTGCCGAGAGTAGCACCGTGAGAGAGGCGCCCCGAAAGTTGGGTTAGCATGGATAAGTGAGCCCTAGAGTCGTAAGACCGCTTGAGAGTTGGTGCGAGTCGAGGATGTGGCTCACCGACTAGTTATCGATGTTTTCTTCAAGCTCAAGTGTTAGTTCGGGCTTTTGCTGAGATAGTTCGTGGCGCACTCCAGGCCTCATGGGCTTGGAGCCTTGGGGAACCCAAGAGGGATCTTGCCAAAGAAGGATTTGTGTTGTCTTTTCAGAGCTTGGTTGGTTAAGAACCAAAGGAGTTTTTCTAGAGTTGTTTTCGCCTTAGGACTTTCTGTGACGAAAGTCTTTAAGGGGGAGTATTGTAACGGCCCCGCTTTCTTCCCTAATAGCAAAATTAATTGGGAATTAATTGATCCTTTGGGATTTGAACCCTTGCCCTAGATGGTGGAATTGGAGTTTTAAATAAGAATTTGAACTAAAAAGAGAAAAGAATTTCTTTAGCCGGACCCCAAGAGAAAAAATCCTTGGGAAGGGAATTTTAGGTTTCCTAACCCTATTTAAAATAAGGAAGAGAAGGAAAATCAAGAAACCCCTATTTTTCCCTTTGTTGGCCGCCTCTCTCTCTCTCTCTCTCTCTCTCTCTCTCCTAAAACCCCACCGAGCAAAAATTTCTAGCCACACCATCGAACCACCCACCGAGCCACCCACCCCAAGACGCACCGCCCATCGCACCACACCGCCTCAAGCACACCCGCGCGCACGCACTGCACATCACACCACCCAGTGCACCCGCACAGATCGCCCACCGCTTCGCCCACCACCGCACGCCGCCGACTGGTCCCACTGCCGCGACACCTATCATCGTCCGACGCCGCTGGCACGACGCTCACTTTCTGCCGCCGCTTGCCACGCCCAAAGAGTTCAGACGCTCGCCACAAGGCTAACCTGGGCCGAGCCTGCTGGCCAAGGCCGCTTCTCGCAGCCAGACGCTTTGCCGCGGCGCTCGACTCGCACGATCGCTGCCCCGCCAGACGCCTAGCCACGCTGGCTTTTCAAATACCAAATGCCCGCCCTTTCGCTTTGCCGCTGCGCTCGAGCCGAGTGCCCACCTCTCCTCCCGCACCAAAGAAGGCTCTCACCGCCTCTTTTGCCGCCGAGCTCGTGGTCCTCTCTGCTGGTAATTTCTCGAGCCTTTTCCCTTCGCTTTTTTAAGCCACCGGTCACTGTATATTTACTTAGGATGCTTTACTTATGCCTAGGTTGCTCGAGTTCGTAATAAGCTCGAGGGTCTTTTTGGTTGTAATAGCCATTCTCCACTTGTTTCCGTGTAAGGATTCCTTACCGTGGTTGTGTGGACTCTCGCGATGCTTTCTTGAATGTGCCTTATATGCATGTTTACTTTTATGAACATGATTAGTGGATAGGATAAATTTTGTGATTGCATTCCCGCTAGCATGTTTGCTTGTTTGTACATGTTAGTGCCATGCTAGGATTGTTCTTCCAAAGATGCTTGAGATTCCCGCTTAAGTTCGTAGTATCATGCTAGGTTATGTATGATTGATGATGATTATGTATGTTTAGCCAGAATCGCTTACTCTATACTCTAGCTAGTGTGTTAGGGTCGCCATCATCTAGAGGCCGAGAGCGACATAACGCATCTTGTCCCCACCTGGCCGGAGAGAGCGAAGCATAACGCATATTGCTCCCCGACACCGATGTGGATGTAGCTACCACATCGGCATAAGCCTAGTTTGTAGCTCCGCTAGAGCGAAACCCGCCAACGGTGCAAGCCCGCTTGGCCGGCTTCTAGCTTCGTGTCGGTGGTACAGCCGCACAGATGAGTGCCGAGGGCCTCGTGACCACCGTGGTTCAAAGGACACCGCTTCCGAGTCTTAGGCATGCGACTGCCCGCGTAGTTTGCCCTTAGGCCCCCGTGATTTACGCCTGGCTGCAGAAGAGCATGCGCGTGTGCGCAAGACACGCTTTAGTCGCGGCCTCGAGAGCTCCCTGCCAATGTTCGTGAGTACACCAGCCTCTTCCAGCTTTAGAGCCGCACTTCGGTACTCCCGATAGTCCAGATTTAGAAGCGAGGGTAAGGGGCCCTTGAGGACACCCATTGGGATTGGCTTTTGAGTCGATCATATGGTCGAGGAGAAAGACCTCGAGGGTGTCTGACATCTTTGGGATCGCTTTTTGAGCTGATCAATTGGCCGAGGGAGAAAGACCTCTGAGATGTCCCGGATTGGTTATGAGAGCCAATCATTAGGCCTAAGTAGGAGACTTCCGAGGATTCCAGATTCTCGCTTTGTAAGCTCGCTGAGCTATGATCCGTGTTGGTAATCGCTTGCATGTATACTAGGGTGCTAGATGATTGAAGTATCGTATTGTACCCCTGCTAGATTCTTACCGAGTATGTTTATACTCACCCTTATTTCTCGTGGTTTTCCACTGTAACTTGGGACAAAGACCGACGGCTAGCGGAGGGAGCCGATTGATCATGGAGCCGCCACAGACTGCCTTTATTGTTTGCATATTTGTTCAGCATGTAGATGGACATGAGTCCTAGGGGAAACATTATAAAGAGTTGTTTGAACTGTTTTGAATGTTTTTATATATACTGGCCAGGCTTGTTTTACTTCGTTGGTTTTCTTAAACAAAGTTGTTGATTATGTTTTAAGCATTCCCCGCTCTAAATGTTTTGAAAGGTTTTAAATATGAGCACTAAACCGCTTGATGTGAAATATTTAACTTGCATGCCGAGTGAGAACCTAGGTTTAGGACCGTATTTTGGGTCGGGTTCTTACAAATGTCGATATCCCCGATCCGCAAATCGATGGTAACTAGACCTCGATCTATCTTGGAGAACACTAAGCTCCCCAAGCCGGGTCGAACAAATCGCCAATACGGGCAATCGTACTTATTCTTCACGGTAACCTTATTAAGCTCGCGATAATCAATACATAAGAGCATCGAACCATCCTTCTTCTTTACAAATGAATCGTGCTCCCACGAGGACACACTCTGACGGATGAACCTCGATCTAGCATCTCCTCGCAATCGATCCTTCGCCCTTCAACTCTTCTAGCGCCATACGATACGGCCTTCGAGATAGGGAGGGTCCTCGCCTCGAGCTCAATTTTGAAGTCAACCTCTCTCTCTGGGGTAACCCCGATAACTCCTCAGAAACACATCCACAAACTCCCGTGACGACCTGCACACTGAGCAACTGGGCCACGAGGGGCGGCTCTCCCTGCATAACTTGGATAGGTAGCCCCAAGCTCCACGAGCTAACAAACGCCGAGCTTTCACAAATGACACCATCGACGGCATACTCCACCCTCGACTCCACGAAACTTAAAGTTGGGCTGACCTGTGGCCTAAACACTACTTAAAGACCCGACCCAAAAGGGGGCTCTAAATGGGCCTTTACCCCAATGCATGTAGTGAAAATAAAAGACATTATGAAAAATACATTTCGATTCCAAGTAAAAATGTAAACATTCAACAACCAAAACATACATTTCTAAAAGCACACTGATCGTAGATTTATTTAAACCATTAAAACAATCCACAAGTACCAATATGCCGGAATCCATAAAACGTAAGAAAACATCCCGGGCTCTGTGTCCCGCCTACATGCATTCAGGGGAAATAATAAAAAGTGAAGAGTCATGATAATTAAAATAAAATAATCGAGATGACAAAGAGGTTCCATGATCACAGCCTCCTTCCTTCACCATCCTGCCTCCCGCTTGATTACCCTGTGGAAAACTACGTAATAAGGGTGAGTAACGAATTACCCAAAGAAGAATCCCCAACCGGGTACAATACGATATACATGATCATCTAGAAGAATGTATGCAAGCTATGAGTACAAACACAGAGCTGAGCACATAGCTAAGTCCACACTTGACCTCTGATGCCATCTCGTGGTCTTAGTCCGAAAATACCACAACACACTAAACGCACTATACGGAACAAGTCCCGCCACCGCTTATCGCCGATACGAAAAGGTGCACTCGCTCAAGATCCCGAGGAGCTTCTCCACCGGCGCCAGAATGAGCGTAAGCGCACCGCATGCTACCGCAAACTCGGGGTGCCGGTCTAGTGGCAAGCCGCCTGTGTTCACCACCATGCCTAACTAAATCTCTCTCGATCGTGTCACCGACATAGGGGTGTGAGACTCGACACGCGAACTATGTCACCGCACTCACCGCACCGAGGCTAAGGAACCGGCCGTGGTAGGCTTACACCAGAAGCGGCGGCTGCCCTAACAGTGGCAATCAAGGGCTACGGCCGAACACGCCGAGGACGTGTCGATCGCCGGACGAGGCAATGCCAAGTCATCATCCCGACCGCTGGGGCATTTAATACCGCCACCCACCTCACCCAAGATTGCAGGGCCTACCGGCTGGGATAGCTAATCCTCACGGGGTCCAAGGACGAGAATCGCTCTCGAACGCCCTGCCATAGATGCAAGATACTTTATGCATCGGGCCCTGATGATTCTATCTACCTCAATTCTAAACCTTAACAATAATAACGATTCAATCAATGCACCCAATACGTGCTCATCATATACAAAGAACCTAGCATGATACTACGAAGCAAGAACAGATATCGAACATGCTAGAATAGAACAACCTAGCATGGGCTAACATGAGAAACAATACAAGAGTTCATGCCACCAGAATTCGTAATGAGCACCTAGGCTAAACATGCTAGTAATCATACACAGCATACAAAACAACAATCACAAATATACCGCAGGTCCACACAACCCCTGTGAAGAAATCCTTACCTTGGCCTAAGACTTTACACACAAATCCTAAGTCATGAACAATCCCGAGCTAGCGAGCGGAACCTAGCAAACCAACAATAATCAAGATCTAAAATATCTAAACAACAATAGAACAAAGAAGCTCGCTCGGGGAACTCACGCGCGCGACGACACGAGCTTGGGGTCACGCTGCAAGCCGGCAAGGCGGCGCGCGCAAGGTCGGCGCGCACGCGCACGCACGGACGGACGCTACGCGCGCGCGCACGCGCACGCACGACGCGCGCGCGGCGCGCGCGGCGCGCGCGCGCGCGCGGCGCGCGCGCGCGCGGCGCGCGCGCTGCGCGCGCGCGCGCGCGCGCGGCGCGCGGCGCGCGCAACGCGCGCGCGGAACGCGCGCGCGCGCGCGCGCGCGCGCGCGCGCGCGCGCGGCGCGCAGCGCGGCAAGCGACACGGCGAGGGCGTGGCGAGCGACGGCCGACGCGCCGGCGCGCGCGAGCGACTCTCGGCGCGGCGAGCGATCGCGATTCGGCGATCGGGCGCCGGGCGAACGGCGAGGCGTCGCTGGGACAGATCCGCGCGCGGCGCGGCGGCTGCTCGACCGATCCGGGCGTGCGACGGGCCGCTGGCCGACCGACCGGGCGCGCGCGACAGGCCGCTCGACCGACCGGGCGCGTGGCGAAGAAAATGCTCGGGATGATGGTCGCCCTCCTACCGGGCCGCACAACACACACACACACACACAACCTTTTTCTTACATTCGCCAACAAACACCCAAATGAGAAGATGAAGAAGACGAAGACTTACCCTAATGATGATGATCGAACCCAAGGAGATGCAAGGATGAAGAATCTCGCAAGGCTATGGAGATGGAGAGCTTGGGCGCCAAGAGGTGTTTTTGGAGAAGAAGATGGAATAACCTAATTCTATTTCATTTAACCAAATGCACCAAAACTCCAAAATCCAAGGTTAACTAAGATGTGATGCAGAAAGAGCAACAAGAGCACCTAATGGCTCAATTGGCACACCTCTCTACAAGCTTCCCAGAGACCCGGTTCAAACCCCTACTGCAAAGACAATTTCCTTTATTTTTACTTTTGCATCAAACCTTGCTCAAACCAAACCACAAACTCCTCCAAAACCTACAAAAACCATCCAATAATTTTAGTAGCCGAAAAGACACAAACGACTCATGACGGCCCGACTAAATTACCAAATTACCCCTAGGGCATACCGAAGACCGAAGAAAACCTGGTCGTTATAATATTCCTCCTTTTTATGACTTTCGCCCTCGAAAGTCCTTAAGACAGTAAAACACTGTGGTAATGCAACCTCATCTCGCCTTCCCCGCTCCCAAGTGGCTTCCTCGTAACCCCGATTCTTCCATCAACCTTTACTAAACGAATCTCGCGACACGCAAACGCCTTGGTCTCAAAGGCAAGGATCCTCACCGCTTCTCCTCGAGTTCAAATCCTCATTCACCGCAAAGGCTCAAAGTCCACAATGTGCGACGGGTCCGCACATACCGCTCAACATCGATACATGAAAAACACTATGCACCGCTGAGTAGTGACGGAGGTAGGGCTAACCTGGTAGCAACTCGCCAATCCTCTCTAGGATCTCAAATGGACCAACAAAACGGGACTCAACTTCCCACGCTACCAAACCTCAACACACTCGTGACGGAGCAACCTTAAGGAACACATGCCGACTCAACCTCAAACTCCAAATCTCGACGCCAACATCGGCGAATCTCTTCTCGCTCGCCTCGCCTCCGAGCCACAAACATACGAGCTCTAATCTTCTCGTGACCGCACTATTGGTCAATCGCAGAAATCTCGACCCAAAACTCGCTTATCACCAACCTCTTCCTGCAACACAGGGACCGATAACGCTACTATACAATGCCTCGAATGGAGCCATCTCAATCGCCGATCGTAATCGTTGTTGTAGGCAAACTCCATCAAGTACATGATATCGTCCTAATCGCTCGGGAAATCCAACACACAAGCCTCAACATATCCTCGAGAATCGATTCACTCTCTCACCACCATCCGCTCTGAGGGTGAAAAGTCAGGCTGAATCGCACTGCGTGCTCAAACCCTTCCGAGCGCCTCCGTAAACGAAGTGAACCATGAGTCACGACGGACACAATCCTCACCGCACACCATGATAACGGATGATCTCGCTTCCAAATACCGCGCCCATCGCTCCACTCAGATAAGTGTTCTACCGGAATGAAGTGTGCGCTCTGGGTCAAACGGCCGACTATCACCCAAATCGAGAGAACTTCCTGAGTCCTTGGCAAACCGTATATAAAGTCCATAGAGATCTCTTCCCATTTCCACTGGGTACACTCTGGTCGCAAATAAACCACCGGTTTTCTCTCGCTGGTGCCTTCACTTGTCGACAAGTGAGACACCTACCGACAAACTCGCCACATCTCTCTTCATCCCCATCCACCGTAAGGTCCGCTAAGGTCTCGACATCTTGGTACTCTCGGTGCCAAGCAAAAGGGGAATCAGGCCTCCGAGAGCAACTCGCCGCAAAAACTCGCAATGTCCGAACACACAACCGCCTCTATAAGTCAACCCACCGTCTCGTGAATATACAAAGTCAAAGTCACCACAAGACTAACTCACAACCAATCTCTTAAGTGCGGGTCACCTAACCGGCCGTTTATAATCCACGCCGAATGACCGACGGCCGAATAAATAATCGAGCTACCCGGCGGTAATCCTCTCCCAACAACATCGCAACCTCGCCCGCCGAACTCTCTCTCAAAACTGGCTGAACTCAACAACGCCGCAGAGTGCGACGCTTTTTCTCTTCAAAGCATCGCCACTACATTGGCTTTACCCGATGGTACAAAATCTCGCAGCCATAATCCTTTACCAACTCTAACCATCTCCTCTCGCTCATATTCAACTCCTTCGAGTAGTAAACAGATACTTGAGGCTCGTGATCGGTAAACATCCAATCCGCCACCATACAGTAATGCCTCCAAATCTTCAAAAGCAAACACCATCGCCGCTAACTCCATATCATGAGTCGGGTAGTTCTCGCATACGGCGCTTCACCGACGACGGAAGCATAGGCAATGACCTTCCCGTGCATCATCAACACACAACCTAATCCAAACTTGAAGCATCATCAGAGACCACGAAACCACCGCCCTCCGGATCGCCAACACCGTGCCAAGTCAAACCACGCTTGAGCCCGCAAAGCTCTCATCACACCTCGCCGCCCCAAACAAACTCGACACCCTTCCTCGCCGACGAGTGAGGGGCGAGGCTAAAGCAGTAAAAGTCTCTGACGAACCGACGGAGTAACCTCGCCAAACCTGCAAAGTCGCGAATCTCTGCAATCGGTCGCTTTGGCCCATGAACTCACGGCCAATCTTCGCGGGTCCACGGCTATACCATCTCTCGAAACCACGTGGCCTAGGAAGGCCACCGCCCCAACCAGAATCACATTTGGAAAACTTCGCATAAAGCCGGTTTTCCTCAAAGCCGCCAATACTCGCCTCAAATGCTCGCATGGTCTTCTTTAGACCTCGAATAAATCGTAATATCGCCAATGAACACGATGACGGCCGCCCAAAAATGATTTGAACACCCTATCCATCATGTCCATGAACGCTACCGGGCATTGGTCAATCCAAACGACATAACCACAAACTCATAGTGACCATATCCGACTCGAAGTCGCCTTAGGAATGTCGGCATCCCCGATCCGCAATCGATGGTAACCGATCTCGATCTATCTTGAGAACACGTAAGCTCCTCAAGCCGATCGAACAAATCATCGATACGGGCAACGGATACTTATTCTTCATCACACCTTATTAAGCTCGCGTAATCAATACATAAGCGCATAGAACCATCCTTCTTTTCACAAATGTAATCGTGCTCCCACGGGACACACTTGACGGATGAACCCTCGGTCTAACATCTCCCGCAAATCGACCTTCGCCTTTAATCTCACTGGCGCCATGCGATACGGAGCCTTCGAGATAGGGAGGGTCCTCGCCTCGAGCTCAATAATGAAGTCAACCTCTCTTTGGGGGCAACCCCAGAATCTCCTCAGAAACACATCCGCAACTCCTGCACGACGACGGCACTGATCAACAGATGACAACGAGGGGCGCTTCTCCTGCATAACTTGGCTAGATAGCCCCAAGCTCCATGAGCTAGCAAACGACGACGAGCTTTCACAAATGACACCATCGGGCGGGCAAACTCCACCTCGACTCCACGAAACTTAAAGTCACGACTCGCGCTCGAACACTACTTCTTTCCGGGCAAATAATCAACGCGTGGTTAGCAAACAACCACCCATACCAAGAATCACATCAAAACCGCCATAGGCGTAAACTATGAGCGTAGCCACAAGCAACTCTCCTGATATCTCGATCCGCCATCCTTAATCTTATCTCTAGCCAACATACTAACTCCCGAAGGAGTTGCAACAGATAACTCAAAACCTAGAGGCTCTAGTCTTAACTTAGCATGCTCAAAGAAACAACACAGATATAAAATGAATGCGTGGAACTGTAATCAAACAAGACAAATGCGCAGTTGATCTAAAAACAAGAAGCGCACTCGCCATAAACGCATCCGTGACGCTGCCTCCGACGGGTCGTAGCAAACACTGACCGCGCCGCCGCCGCACTGGCCGAGCCGCCATAGCCGGGTCCGATCACAAAACGGGCCATGTGCCCTCTCTACCACAACGGAAGCACACCCAGGTCCAGCCGATAAGCTCCGCGCGGGACTTTCCTACAAGTAGCAGCACAAGCGGAAATCGCTCGGGTCCTCCCGCCGCTGGCCGAAACGGACCGAGCTCTCCGCCGATCTCTCGCTTCAAATCGCTTTGGCGGCGCCGCCGCCTCCCGAAAGTCAAATCTTCTCTTCGCCTCACACCGCCGGGACAGACGCTGAACAGAGCGGCAACAACCCGCCACAGAGATACTTCCCATTATAGATCGTGGCTAATCGATGTACTTAGCATAAGTGTCGTGGCCCGAGCCCGACATCCTCGGGAAACACCCCGCTCAATCCAGATATGAACTTCCGAATCTTCACCCGGGTGGCAATCAATCGAGGAGCAAAATATCCATACTCCGAGAACTTGCGCCATATTCTCAATGGAATCGTAACCCCGCTCAGTGTTCTCGAAGAGCTCCACCATCTTCTCCCGAGCCTCATCACCGATGAACTTTACCTTGAACTCACTTTGAAGAACTCCCTAAGTAGCGGTGGAGACCCACCGGTCTCTCGCCAAGGTGGACTCCCACCACCATCTCGCCAGGCCTCCTAGCACATGAGCCGCACATCTCGGCCTCTCAATATCGGGCACACCATGATCGTGAAGGTGTACTCCAAATGGGCAATCCACCGGCCGCCGCTAACGCATCACCGGTGGCATCAAACTTCTCAAAGCTTCCACTTCACAAAATCCTTCACCACCTACCCACCCCCGCACTCTCCGCGCCATATCCGCCTCGGGGCTACTTGCTCCCGTGGAGCCGAGGTGCTACCGAGCTCACAAACCAATCGAGCCACCGCTCGACCGGGCTCGACTCTTCCCGCCGCGCGCTAACAAGGCCTCGGTCTCTCGCCTCGTCACTCAACATGCCGACCATAAAAGCCCTCATAGACTCAAAGAAACTCGCCCAGAGCGCCTCACGGCCCACGCTCAACGCCCGCCTAGCGCGTAATAGAGGAGCCGCCGTGGAATGCCATCGTTGTCGCTTGGGACGATGTCCCCGCAGACGATCCGATCCCGATACTCGACCGCTTCTCGAACCTCCTCTCCCAGACGGTGATCGCATGTCGCGATCTACATCCAAACCAACAACGAATCAAAACTCGCTCACACCATTCCACAACACCAAACAAGGCATACACTAGATGATAGGTATTGTAAATTCTTAACCCTTTTCCTTTCTAAAACAATAAATCTAGGCGCACTGATGACCGCTTGAGTGCCGATGATCATGGAAAACGACTCTACAACAAAAGGTCGGGCCACGTAATCTATGACTCGAGCTCGATACCAATCAGAAAGACCCACCTAAAAGGGGCTCTAAATGGGCCTTTACCCCAATGCATGTAGTGAAAATAAAAGACATTATGAAAAATACATTTCGATTCCAAGTAAAAATGTAAACATTCAACAACCAAAACATACATTTCTAAAAGCACACTGATCGAGATTTATTTAAACCATTAAAACAATCCACAAGTACCAATATGCCGAATCCATAAAACGTAAGAAAACATCCCGCTCTGTGTCTGCCTACATGCATTCAGGGGGAAATAATAAAAAGTGAAGAGTCATGATAATTAAAATAAAATAATCGAGATGACAAAGCAGGTTCCATGATCACAGCCTTCTCCTTCACCATCCTGCCTCCCGCTTGATTACCCGTGGAAAACTACGTAATAAGGGTGAGTAACGAATTACCCAAAGAAGAATCCCCAACCGGGTACAATACGATATACATGATCATCTAGAAGAATGTATGCAAGCTATGAGTACAAACACAGAGCGAGCACATAGCTAAAGTCCACACTTGGACCTCTGATGCCATCTCGTGGTCTTAGTCCGAAAATACCACAACACACTAAACGCACTATACGGAAACAAGTCCCGCCACCGCCGCCTCATCGCCGATACGAAAGGTGCACTGCTCAAGATCCCGAGGAGCTCTCCACCGGCGCCAGAATGAGCGTAAGCGCCGCACCGCATGCTACCGCAAACTCGGGGGTGCCGGTCTAGTGGCAAGCCGCCTGTGTTCACCACCATGCCTAACTAAATCTCCGGATCGGTGTCACCGACATAGGGGTGTGAGACTCGACACGCGAACTATGTCACCGCACCACCGCACTCGAGGCTAAGGAACCGGCCGTGGTAGGCTTACACCAGAAGCGTCCTGCCCTAACAGTGGCAATCAAGGGCTACGCCCAACACGCCGAGGACGCGTCGATCGCCGGGACGCAGGCAATGCCAAGTCATCATCCCGACCGCTGGGGCATTTAATACCGCCACCTCACCCAAGATTGCAGGCCTACCGGCTGGGATAGCTAATCCTCACGGGGTCCAAGGACGAGAATCGCCTCGAACGCCCTGCCATAGATGCAAGATACTTTATGCATCGGGCCTGATGATTCTATCTACCTCAATTCTAAACCTTAACAATAATAACGATTCAATCAATGCACCCAATACGTGCTCATCATATACAAAGAACCTAGCATGATACTACGAAGCAAGAATGTATATCGAACATGCTAGAATAGAACAACCTAGCATGGGCTAACATGAGAAACAATACAAGAGTTCATGCCACCAGAATTCGCAATGCAGCACCTAGGCTAAACATGCTAGTAATCATACACAGCATACAAAACAACAATCACAAATATACCGCAGGTCCACACAACCCCCCTGAAGAAATCCTTACCTTGGCTCAAGACTTTACACACAAATCCTAAGTCATGAACAATCCCGAGCTAGCGAAAGCGAACCTAGCAAACCAACAATAATCAAGATCTAAAATATCTAAACAACAATAGAATGTTAGCAAGCTCGCTCGGGGAACTCACGCGCGCGACGACACGAGCTTGGGGCAGCCGCAAGCCGGCACGGCAAAGGCTGCGCGCGCGCGCGCCGCACGCGCACGCGCGCTGCGCGCGCACGCACGCGCGCGCGCGCGCGCGCGGCGGCACGGCGCGGCGCGCGCGGCGCGCGCGCGGCGCGCGCGCGCGGCGCGCGCGCGCGCGCGGCGCGCGCGCGCGCGCGGCGAAGGCGCGCGCGCGCGCGCGCGCGCGCGCGCGGCGCGCGGCGCGCGCGCGCGCGCGCGCGCGCGCGCGCGCAAGCGGACGCGGCGAGGGCGCGAGCGAGCGACGGGACGGACGCGCGCGGCGCGCGGGCGAGGACTCTCGGGCGGCGAGCGACGGGCGACGCGCGCGCGGGGCGAACGCGAGGCCGGCGATGACAGATCGGGCGCGTGGCGCGCTCGGCTCGACCGACCGGCGCGGCGCGGGCCGCTCGACCGATCGGGCGCGGCGACAGGCGGCCGCTCGACCGACCGGGCGCGAGCGAGCCGGGCGATGATGGTCGCCTCGGACTCCTACCGGGCCGCACAACACACACACACACACACACCCTTTTTCTTACACATCTCGCCAACAAACACCCAAATGAGAAGATGAAGAAGACGAAGACTTACCCTAATGATGATGATCGAACCCAAGGAGATGCAAGGATGAAGAATCAAGCAAGGCTATGGAGATGGAGAGCTTGGCGCCAAGAGGTGTTTTTGGAGAAGAAGATGGAATAACCTAATTCTATTTCATTTAACCAAATGCACCAAAACTCCAAAATCCAAGGTTAACTAAGATGTGATGCAGAAAGAGCAACAAGAGCACCTAATGGCTCAATTGGCACACCTCTCTACAAGCTTCCTCAGAGACCCGGTTCAAACCCCACTGCAAAGACAATTTCCTTTATTTTTACTTTTGCATCAAACCTTGCTCAAACCAAACCACAAACTCTCCAAAACCTACAAAAACCATCCAATAATTTTAGTAATCGAAAAGACACAAACGACTCGACGACCCCACTTAAATTACCAAATTACCCCTAGGGCATACCTGAAGACCGAAGAAAACTCGGTCGTTATAATATTCCTCTTTTTATGACTTTCGCCCTCGAAAGTCCTTAAGACAAATAAATTTCAGTGGTAATGCAACCTCATCTCGCCTTCCCGCCTCCCAAGTGGCTTCCTCGTAACCCCGATTCTTCCATCAACCTTTACTAAACGAATCTCGCGACACGCAACGCCTTGGTCTCAAAGGCAAGGATCCTCACCGCTTCTCCTCAAAGTTCAAATCCTCATTCACCGCAAAGGCTCAAAGTCCACAATGTGCGACGGGTCCGCACATACCGCTCAACATCGATACATGAAAAACACTATGCACCGAGTAGTGACGGAGGTAGGGCTAACCGGTAAGCAACTCGCCAATCCTCTCTAGGATCTCAAATGGACCAACAAAACGGGACTCAACTTCCCACGCTACCAAACCTCAAAACACCTCGTGATCGGAGCAACCTTAAGGAACACATGCCGACTCAACCTCAAACTCCAAATCTCGACGCCAACATCGGCAGAATTTTCGCCGCTCGCCCAGCCAACAACATACGAGCTCTAATCTTCTCGTGACCGCACTATTGGTCAATCAGAAATCTCGACCCAAAACTCGTTTATCACCAACCTCTTCCTGCAACACAGGGGACCGATAACGCTACTATACAATGCCTCGAATGGAGCCATCTCGAATCGCCGATCGTAATCGCTGTTATAGGCAAACCCATCAAGTACGATATCGTCCTAATCGCTCGGGAAATCCAACACACAAGCCCTCAACATATCCTCGAGAATCGATTCACTTCTCACCACCATCCGCTCCGAGGGTGAAAAGTCAGGGCTAAATCGCACTGCGGCTCAAACCCTTCGAGAGCGCCTCCAAACGAAAGTGAACCATGAGTCACGACGGACACAATCCTCACCGCACACCATGATAACGGATGATCTCGCTTCCAAAACACGCGCCGCGCCACTGCTCCACTCAGATAAGTGTTCTACCGGAATGAAGTGTGCGCTCTGGTCAAACGGGCGACTATCACCCAAATCCGAGAGAACTTCCTGAGTCCTTGGCAAACCGTAGATAAAGTCCATAGAGATCTCTTCCCATTTCCACTGGGTACACTCAAGTGGTCGCAATAAACTACCGCTCACTCGCTCGTGCCTTCACTTGTCGCGACAAGTGAGACACCTACCGACAAACTCGCCACATCTCTCTTCATCCCCATCCACCGTAAGGTCCGCTAAGGTCTCGATATCTCTTGGTACTCCCGGTGCCAAGCAAAAGGGGAATCAGGCCTCCGAGAGCAACTCGCCGCCGCAAACTCGCAATGTCCGAACACACAACCGCCTCTATAAGTCAACCCACCGTCTCGTGAATATACAAAGTCAAAGTCACCACAAGACTAACTCACAACCAATCTCTTAAGTGGGGTCACCTAACCGGCCGTTTATAATCCACGCCAAATCGACGGCCAAATAAATAATCGAGCTACCCCGGCAGTAACCTCCCCAACAACATCGCAACCTCGCCCGCTTCGAACTCTCTCTCGCAAACTGGCTGAATCTCAACAACGCCGCAGAGTGCGACGCTTTTCTCGCTCAAAGCATCGGCCACTACATTGGCTTTACCCGATGGTACAAAATCTCGCAGCCATAATCCTTTACCAACTCTAACCATCTCCTCTCGCTCATATTCAACTCCTTCGAGTAAACAGATACTTGAGGCTCGTGATCGGAAACATCTCAATCCGCCACCATACAGTAATGCCTCCAAATCTTCAATGCAAACACCATCGCCGCTAACTCCATATCATGAGTCGGGTAGTTCTCGCTTATACGGCTTCAAATTGACGGAAGCATAGGCAATGACCTTCCCGTGGCCGCATCAACACACAACCTAATCCAAACTTGAAGCATCATCAGAGACCACGAAACCACCGCCTCTCCGGATCGCCAACATCGTGCCAAGTCAAACTACGCTTGAGCCTCGCAAAGCTCTCATCACACCGCCGCCCCAAACAAACTCGACACCCTTCCTCGCCGACGAGTGAGGGGCGAGGCTAAAGCGTAAAAGTCTCGACGAACCGACGGTAGTAACTCGCCAAACCTGTAAAGTCGCGAATCTCTGCAAATCGGTCGGCTTGGCCCATGAACTCACGGCCAATCTTCGCGGGTCCACGGCTATACCATCTTCGAAACCACGTGGCCTAGGAAGGCCACCGCTTCCAACCAGAATCACATTTGGAAAACTTCGCATAAAGCCGGTTTTCCTCAAAGCCGCCAATACTCGCCTCAAATGCTCGCATGGTCTTCTTTAGACCTCGAATAAATCGTAATATCGCCAATGAACACGATGACGGCCGCCCAAAAATGATTTGAACACCCTATCCATCATGTCCATGAACGCTACCGGGCATTGGTCAATCCAAACGACATAACCACAAACTCATAGTGACCATATCCGACTCGAAAGTCGCCTTAGGAATGTCGCATCCCCGATCCGCAATCGATGGTAACCGATCTCGATCTATCTTGAGAACACGTAAGCTCCCCGGCCGATCGAACAAATCATCGATACGGGCAACGGATACTTATTCTTCATCGCCACCTTATTAAGCTCATGCAAATCAATACATAAGCGCATAGAACCATCCTTCTTTTCACAAATGTAATCGTGCTCTCACGGGGACACACTTGACGGATGAACCTCTGGCCTAACATCTCCCGCAAATCAATCTTCGCCTTTAATCACTGGCGCCATGCGATACGGAGCCTTCGAGATAGGAGGGTCCTCGCCTCGAGCTCAATAATGAAGTCAACCTCTCTTTGGGGGCAACCCCAGAATCTCCTCAGAAACACATCCGCAAACTCCTCGCACGACCGCACTGATCACAGATAAATGAGGGGCGCTTTTCCTGCATAACTTGGCTAGATAGCCCCAAGCTCCATGAGCTAGCAAACGACGAAGCCACACCGACACCATCGGCGGCAACTCCCACCTCGACTCCACGAAACTTAAAGTCAGGCCGACCGCGGCGCCCCAACACTACTTCTTTCCGGCAAGGGCAAATGATCAACGCGTGGTTAGCAAACAACCACCCATACCAAGAATCACATCAAAACCGCCATAGGCGTAACTATGAGCGTAGCCACAAGCAACTCTCCTGATATCTCGATCCGCCATCCTTAATCTTATCTCTAGCCAACATACTAACTCCCGAAGGAGTTGCAACAGATAACTCAAAACCTAGAGGCTCTAGTCTTAACTTAGCATGCTCAAGAAACAACACAGATACAAATGAATGCGTGGAACTGTAATCAAACAAGACAAATGCGCAGTTGATCTAAAACAAGAAGCGCACTCGCCACACATACCGCATCCGTGACGCTGCTTCCCGACGACGGTCGTAGCAAACACTGACTCGCCGCCGCACTGGCCGAGCCGCCATAGCCGGGCCGATCACAAAACGGGCCATGTGCCCTCTCTACCACAACGGAAGCACACCCAGGTCCAGCCGATAAGCTCCGCGTGGACTTTCCTACAAGTAGCACAAGCGGAAATCGCTCGGGTCCTCCCCGCCGCTGCTGGGCGAAACGGACCGAGCTCTCCGCCGATCTCTCGCTTCAATCGCTTTTGGCGGCGCCGCCGCCTCCCCCGAAAGTCAAATCTTCTTCTTCGCCCTACACCGCTGGGACAGACGCCAACAGAGCGCAAACAACCCGCCAAAGCAGATACTTCCCATTATAGATCGTGGCTAATCGACACTTAGCATAAGTGTCGTGGGCCCGAGCCCGACATCCTCGGGAAACACCCCGCCAATCCAGATATGAACTTCCGAATCTTCACCCGGGTGGCAATCAACCGAGGAGCAAAATATCCATACTCCGAGAACTTGCGCCATATTCTCAATGGAATCGTAACCCGCTTCAGTTCTCGAAGAGCTCCACCATCTTCTCTCGAGCCTCATCACCGATGAACTTTACCTTGAACTCACCTTGAAGAACTCCTAAGTAGCGGTGGAGACCACCGGTCTCTCGCTCAAGGTGGACTCCCACCACCATCTCGCCAGGCCTCCTAGCACATGAGCCGCACATCTCGGCCTCAATATCGGGGCACACCATGATCGTGAAGGTGTACTCCAAATGGGCAATCCACTGGCCGCCGCTAACGCATCACCGGTGGCATCAAACTTCTCAAAGCTTCCACTTCACAAAATCCTTCACCACCTACCCACCCCCACCCCGCCATATCCGCCTCAGGCTACTTGCTCCCGTGGAGCCGAGGTGCTACCGAGCTCACAAACCAATCGAGTCACCGCTCGACCGGGCTCGACTCTTCCCGCCATACGCTAACAAGGCTCGGTCTCGCCTCGGTCACTCAACATGCCGACTCATAAAAGCCCTCATAGACTCAAGAAACTCGCGCCCAGAGCGCCTCACGGCGCTGGCCACGCCGCTCAACGCCCGCCTAGGCGTAACAGAGGAGCCGCTGTGGAATGCCATCGTTGTCGCCTTGGGACGATGTCCTCCGCAGACGATCCGATCCCGATACTCTCGACCGCCTCGAACCTCCTCTCTCCCGACGGATGATCGCATGTCGCGATCTACATCCAAACCAACAACGAATCAAAACTCGCTCACACCATTCCACAACACCAAACAAGGCATACACTAGATGATAGGTATTGTAAATTCTTAACCCTTTTCCTTTCTAAAACAATAAATCTAGGCGCACTGATGACCGCTTGAGTGCCGATGATCATGGAAAACGACTCTACAACAAAAAAAGGTCACTTCACGTAATCTATGACTCGAAGCTCGATACCAATCAGAAAGACCCGACCTAAAAGGGGCTCTAAATGGGCCTTTACCCCAATGCATGTAGTGAAAATAAAAGACATTATGAAAAATACATTTCGATTCCAAGTAAAAATGTAAACATTCAACAACCAAAACATACATTTCTAAAAGCACACTGATCGTAGATTTATTTAAACCATTAAAACAATCCACAAGTACCAATATGCCGGAATCCATAAAACGTAAGAAAACATCCTGGGCTCGTGTCTGCCTACATGCATTCAGGGGGAAATAATAAAAAGTGAAGAGTCATGATAATTAAAATAAAAATAATCGAGATGACAAAGCAGGTTCCATGATCACAGCTTTCCTCCTTCACCCATCCTGCTCCCGCTTTTGATTACCCGTGGAAAACCACGTAATAAGGGTGAGTAACGAATTACCCAAAGAAGAATCCCCAACCGGGTACAATACGATATACATGATCATCTAGAAGAATGTATGCAAGCTATGAGTACAAACACAGAGCGAGCACATAGCTAAGTCCACACTTGACCTCTGATGCCATCTCGTGGTCTTAGTCCGAAAATACCACAACACACTAAACGCACTATACGGAAACAAGTCCCGCCACCGCTTCATCGCCGATACGAAAGGTGCACCGCTCAAGATCCCGAGGAGCTCTCCACCGGCGCCAGAATGAGCGTAAGCGCACCGCATGCTACCGCAAACTCGGGTGCCGGTCCAGTGGCAAGCCGCCTGTGTTCACCACCATGCCTAACTAAATCTCTCGGATCGGTGTCACCGACATAGGGTGTGAGACTCGACACGTGAACTATGTCACCGTACCACCGCACTCGGAGGCTAAGGAACCGGGCCGTGGTAGGCTTACACCAGAAGCGTCCTGCCCTAACAGTGGCAATCAAGGGCTACGCCCGAACACGCCGAGGACGTGTCGATCGCCGGACGCAGGCAATGCCAAGTCATCATCCCGACCGCTGGGGCATTTAACACCGCCACCCTCACCCAAGATTGCAGGCCTACCTACCGCTGGGATAGCTAATCCTCACGGGTCCAAGGACGAGAATCGCTCTCAACGCCCTGCCATAGATGCAAGATACTTTATGCATCGGGCCCGATGATTCTATCTACCTCAATTCTAAACCTTAACAATAATAACGATTCAATCAATGCAAATTAATACGTGCTCATCGATACAAAGAACCTAGCATGATACTACGAAGCAAGAATGTAGATATCGAACATGCTAGAATAGAACAACCTAGCATGGGCTAACATGAGAAACAATACAAGAGTTCATGCCACCAGAATTCTGCAATGAGCACCTAGGCTAAACATGCTAGTAATCATACACAGCATACAAAACAACAATCACAAATATACCGCAGGTCCACACAACCCCTGTAAGAAATCCTTACCTTGGCTCAAGACTTTACACACAAATCCTAAGTCATGAACAATCCCGAGCTAGCGAGCGAACCTAGCAAACCAACAATAATCAAGATCTAAAATATCTAAACAACAATAGAATGTTAAGCTCGGCTCGGAACTCACGCGCGCGACGACACGAGCTTGCTTGGGGCAGCCGCAAGCCGCGGCACGGCAAGGCCGCGCGCTGGCCGCGCACGGACGCGGCACACGGCACGGACACGCTACCGCGCGCGCGCGGCGCAGCGCGCGCGCACGCATGGCGCGCACGCGCGCGCGAAGCGCGGCGCGCGCGCGCGCGGCGCGCGGCGCGCGCGCGCGCGCGCGCGCGCGCGCGAGCGGGCGCTCGGCGCGGACGCGCGCGAACGCGCGAACGGCGCGGCGAAGGCGCGGCGGCGCGCAAGCGGCGCAAGCGCGACACGGCGCGAGGGCGCGCGAGCGCGACGGCGGACGCGACGCGGCCGGGCGCGGCGACGACTCTCCGCGCGCGCGAGCGGGCGATCGGCGCTGGGCGAACGGCGCGGCCGCGCGCCGCGACAGACGCGGCAGGCTGGCGGACGACGGCGCGGCGGCTGGCTCGACCGACCGATGGCGCGGCTGGCCGCCGCTCGACCGACCGGGCGCGATGCGATGGCGGGCCGGATGGTGACTTCCTACCGGGCCGCACAACACACACACACACACACCCTTTTTTCTTACATTCGCCAACAAACACCCAAATGAGAAGATGAAGAAGACGAAGACTTACCCTAATGATGATGATCGAACCCAAGGAGATGCAAGGATGAAGAATCTGCAAGGCTATGGAGATGGAGAGCTTGGGCGCCAAGAGGTGTTTTTGGAGAAGAAGATGGAATAACCTAATTCTATTTCATTTAACCAAATGCACCAAAACTCCAAAATCCAAGGTTAACTAAGATGTGATGCAGAAGAGCAACAAGAGCACCTAATGGCTCAATTGGCACACCTCTCTACAAGCTTCCCAGAGACCCGGTTCAAACCCCATACTGCAAAGACAATTTCCTTTATTTTTACTTTTGCATCAAACCTTGCTCAAACCAAACCACAAACTCCTCCAAAACCTACAAAAACCATCCAATAATTTTAGTAATCGAAAAGACACAAACGACTCATGACGGCCCGACTAAATTACCAAATTACCCTAGGGCATACCGAAGACCGAAGAAAACTCGGTGTAAATTCTTAACCCTTTTCTAAAATCAGAAAACTTAGGCGCACTGATGACATCGCTGAAATGTCGATGATCATGGGAAAACGACCTACAACAAAAAGGTCACTCTACATAATCTATGACTCTAGGCTCTGATACCAACTGTAAAGACCCGACCCGAATGGGGTCCTAAACTAGGCCTTTACCTCAATGCATGATTTAAATACTTAGAAACAATATGCATGATTGTATTCCAGATTCTAAATGAAAACTAAAAACATATAAACATCCATTTTAAAAGTCAAACATTAAATTCCTGAAACCTGTCCCTGTTTCCAAGCACCTGTTCCAAGCCAAATACATTTCCAAAACATGCTCTGATCATAGACTTATTCAATCATTCAAAACTTCAAACGGTTTACAGTAGTGTCAGAATCCAGAAAACAATCATAAAACACCCTAAGGGCTCCGTGCCCAACTACATGCATTCAGAGGATAATAATAGCATAAAACATAAACATAAGACTCAGAGTGAAACAGCTGGTTCCCATGATCGGCAGCTCCTCCTTCAGCCATCCTGTCTCGCACCATGGTTACCTGTGGAAAACCACATAATAAGGGTGAGTAACGAGTTACTTAGTAAGAATCCCCAACCGGGGTACAATACGATAAAACTGGTCATCTAGCAGAAAGTATGCCAGCCATGAATATAAACACAGAGGAGAGCACACAGCTTAAATCCATACATAAACCTCGGATGCCATCTCAAGGTCTTACTCCGAAAAACTACAACGCGATACGATACTATACGAGAAACTAGTCTCGGCCTCAGCCTTCCTACTGTCGATACGAAAGGTGCACTGGACTCAAGATCCCGAGGAGCTCTCCAGTCGGCGCTGTAATTAGTGTAAGCGCGCACCGCATGCTGCTGCAAACCAGGGGGGTGCTGGGTCTAGAGCAAGCACACAAACAGCAATCACAGAATATATCGCAGGGCCCACACAACTCCGGTAAGAAATCCTTACCTTGGTCGGAAGGCAACTACACACAAAGATCCTATGCTGCGATCGACCTCGAGCTAGCTAACAGGAACCTAACAAGAAACAACAATTATTACAATCTATAGGCCTAAATATAATAAAAAAATAGGGCTCGGCTAGGGAGCAACTCACATGGCACGACTGGCACGCGGACGGACATGCTGCATGGAAGCTGGGCGCTGCTAGCGGGCTGGAGCGGCAGGATTGCGCACGCGGATGGGCGCTGGCACGGGCTCAGGGGCGCGAGTGTGTAGACACGAACAAGCGCTGGGGCGCGGGCGTAGCGGCTGGGCTGTCGCGATGCAGGTGAGGCGTGCGGGCGAACGGGCTGCTACGGCTCGACGTGGTGCAGGTGGGGTGTGCGGCGATCGTGAACTGCTGTTGGGCGATGGGCGTCTGGTGCAGCACGATCCGGCTGCTGGTGCGATGGGTAGGGGCTGGCGATGGGCATCTAGGCACGATGCAGGGGCTGAGCGATGGCTGGTCCTCTCGGCTAGCTGCAACAAAAACCAAATCTCAGCCTCTCCCTCTTCTTGGCCAGCAAGAACAATAACCAAAACGAAGAAGCAAGAGATCGAGGCACTTACCCGGGACGACGAACGATGGAGCTTGGCAAGGAGATGCACGACAAAGAGCTAGAGAGAGCTTGGGGCGGCTAGGAAGTTTGGAAGAATAAAAAGAAGGAAAACCTATTTTCCCTTCATTTAATCAAACACACAAAAATCCCAAAGAGCCATAGCTAACCAAGACATACCGCGGAATGAGCATCAATAACGACTAGTGGCACAACCGGCAACAACTCTCTACTCCCAGGCAACCCGGGTTCGAATCCCAACACCCACACTTTAACACTCTAATTTATTGTTTTGCATCTCTCCATGCCTAAACACATCCACAAGGCACAAAACCCTACAAAAGACCATCCAATAATTTTAGCAAATTAAAAAGATGAAACGGCCTGCATCACGACGCCCGACCAAAATTACTAAAATACCCCTAGGGCATACCAGAAGATCGGGATGAAAACTCACTGCTACAATATTCCTCCTTTTTATGACTTTCGTCCCCGTAAGTCCTTAAGATCAAAAACACTGTGATAATGCAATCTCATCTCGTCCTCCTCTCCCAAGTGGCTTCCTCAACTCGACTTCGCCACTAAACCTTTACCAAATGGATCTCATGATTACGCAACGTCTTCGTCTCAAAGGCAAGAATCCTCACTGGCTTCTCCTCGAAGCTCAAATCCTCATTCAGCTGCAAAGGCTCAAAGTCCACAACGTGCGACTGGTCCGGCACATACTGCCTCAATATCGATACATGGAAAACACTGTGCACAGCTGACAACGACGGAGATAAGGCTAACCGATATGCAACTCTTCCAATCCTCTCAAGAATCTCACACGGACCAACAAAACGGGGACTCAACTTCCCTCGCTTACCAAACCTCAACACACCTCGCATCGGTGCAACCTTCAAAAACACGTGATGTCCAACCTCAAACTCTAAGTCTCGATGCCATACATCGGCGTAACTCTTCTGCCTGCTCTGAGCTGTCAACATACGAGCTCTAATCTTCTGCACTGCGCCATTGGTCAACTGTAGCAACTCGGGACCCAAAACCTGCCTATCACCAACCTCTTCCCAGAACACAAGAGACCGGCAACGCTTACCATACAAAGCCTCGAATTGAGCCATCTGGATCGTCGATTGATAACTGTTATTATAGGCAAACTCCATCAGATACAGATACTGGTCCCAACTGCCCGGGAAGTCCAACACACAAGCTCTCAGCATATCCTCAAGAATCTGGTTCACCCTCTCAGTCTGACCATCTGTCTGAGGGTGAAAAGTAGTGCTGAAGCTGCACTCAGTGGCTAAACCTTTCTGGAGCGCCCTCCAGAAACGAGAAGTGAACCGCGAGTCACGGTCCTACACAATCCTCACAGGCACACCATGGTAACGGATGATCTGCTCCAAAAACAACTGCGCCCACTGTTCCATCGTATAAGTGTGTAACGGCCCAGGTTTTCATCCCGGTCTTCCAGGTATACCCAAAAAAAAGGGTTCTAAATTAGGCCTTTACCTCAATGCATGCATTCAAAAGTTAAAGACAATATGCAAGAATGGTTTTCGGATTCTAAGTGAAAACTAAAACATACAAACACCCATTTAAAAAGTCAATATAAAATTCTCAAACTCATCCCTGCTTTCCAAGCACCTGTTCCAAGACAAATACATTTCCAAAACTCACTCTGATCAGAGATTTATTTAAAACATTAAAAACTTTCCAATAGTTACAACAGTGCTACAATCGGGAAAAACAGTCAGAAAACAACCTAGGGCTTCGTGCCAACTACATGCATTCAGAGGAAAATAAAACACAAAGAATCATAGACATAAACTCAGAGTTCGAACAACGGGTTCCCATGATCACAACTCCTCCTCCAGCCATCGTGTCTCGCACCATGGTTACCTGTGGAAAACCACAAAATAAGGGTGAGTAACGAATTACTCAGTAAGAATCCCCAACCGGGGTACAATACGATATACATGGTCATCTAGCAGAATGGTATGCAAGCTATGATTATAAACACAGAAGAGAGCACATAGCTTAAATCCATACATACACTTCGGATGTCATCTCAGGGTCTTACTCCAGAATAATCCACCTCATGATACGATCCTATACGAGAAACAAGTCTCACCTCACCGCTTCACCGCCGATACGAAAGGTGCACACGCTCAAGATCTCGAGGAGCTCTCCGGTCAGCCATTTATAATGAGCGTGCGCGCGCACCGCATGCTACCGCAAACCATGGGGGTGCCGGGTCTAGTGGCAAGTCGCCCCGAGTCCATCCACCATGCCTAACTAAATCTCTGGATCGGTGTCACTAACATAGGGGTGTGAGACCTGGACACGTGAACTATGTCAGCCTGAACCACCGGACCTGAGGCTAAGGAACCGGTCGTGGTAGGCTTACACTAGGAAGCGATCCTTGCCCTAATAGGTGGCAATCAAGAGCTACGGCCAAACACGCTGAGGACGTGCCGACTGCCGGGGACAAGGCAATGCCATGTCATCATCCCGACCGTTGGGGCATTTAACAGTCTGCCACCCTCACCCAAGATTGCAAAGGGCTACCGTTAGGGTTAGCTAAAACCTAACGACGGATCAGGGACGGAGTACTGCCTCGTACGTCCCTGCCACGGATGCAAGTTACGTTATGCATCCTCGCCCGGATGATGCTACCTATCATAACTCTATACTATAAACAGATACAACAAACAATCCAAAACGTGCTCAACAGAAACAACGAGCATGCCAGAACGGAACAACCTAGCATGGGACTAACATGAGAAACAACACAAGAATCATGCCAGTCGGGGATTCAGAACGGAGCACCTATCACTAAACATGCTGATAAACATAAGCAAGCATACAAACAGCAATCACATATTATATCGCAGGGCCCACACAATTCCGATAAGAAATCCTTACCTTGGTCGGAAGGCAATGACACACTAAGGCCCTATGCTGCAAACGAACCCCGGGCTAGCTATCGGGTAGCTATCGGTTACCTAGCAAACAACAGCACATTTTACAATCAATAGGCCTAAAATAGCAAATCAAACCGGGCTCAGCTCGAGAGCAACTCACACGGCACGACTGGCATGCGGACGGACAGGTTGCACGGTCGTTGGCTTCTCCTGGGCGTTGCTGGGCCGACGGGGCTCGGCCATTGCGCGCGGCCGCTACTGCATATAGACGGGCGCTGGCAGCGCGCGCGCAGACGACTGGCCGGGCACAGACGGAAACGCGCGACGCTGGGGCTGCTGGTGCGATGCGCTGCAGGGCTGGGCGACGGGCTATGCGACGCGCTGGTGGGAGTCTGGGCGTCTGGGAGATAAAGTCTGGTTGTGCGATGGGCAGGGCTGCTCGGCTGGGCGTCTGCTGCTGATGATGGGGCTGCTGGTGCGACGGCAAGGGCTTGGCGATGCAGGGTGTAAAAACCCGACCCAAAACACGGTCCTAAACCTGGGTTCTCACTCAGCATGCAAGTTAAATATGTCAACAAGCGGTTTAGTGCTCATATTTTAAAACTTTACAAAACATTTGTGAACAGGGAACACTTAAAACATAGCCAACAATGTTCATTAAGCAAATCCAACAAAGTAAAAACAAGCCTGGCCAGTATTTATAAAAACACGCAAAATAGTTTAAACAACTTTAACAACATTCCCCTAGGACTCCTGTCCATCTACATGCTGAATAAATAATGCAAATAACAAATAACAAAGTGCCAGCAGCTCCCATGATCAATCAGCTCCCTCCGCTAGCCGTCCCTTGTCTTTGTCCCAAGTTACCTGGTGGAAAAACCACAGAAATAAGGGTGAGTATAAACATACTCAGTAAGAATCCCCAACTGGGGTACAATACGATACATCAGTCATCTAGCACCCTAGTATACATGCAAACAGTTACCAACACAGATCATAGCTCAACAAGCTTACCAGGCAAAATCTGGAGTCCTCGGAAGTTTCCTACTTCCAGCCCAATGATTGGTTCTCATAACCAATCATGAGACATCCTTGAGGGTCTCTCCCTCAGCCAAATGATCAGCTCAAAAACCGATCCCAATAGATGTCTGACACCCTCGAGGGTCTTTCTCCCTCGACCATATGATTAGCTAAAAAAACCAATCCCAACGGGTGTCCTCAAGGGGCCTCTTACCCTCGCTAATAAATCTGGACTATCGGGAGAGTACCCGAAGTCTGGCTCTAAACTGGAAGGAACTGGTGTACTCACGAACATTAGCCTATGGGAGCTCTCCGAACCGACGACTAACGCGTGTGCGCGCACACCGTATGCTGCTGCAACCGGCGTAAATGTGGGGGCCTAAGTACAAACTACGCGGGCCAGGTATGCATGCCTAAAGACTCGGAAGCGGTGTCACTGAACACAGTAGTGCGAGGCCTCGGCACTCATCTGCGGCACTGTACCACCACCGACTGAAGCTAAGAACCGCCAAGGCGCAGCTTGCACTGCTGGCGGGGGTTCCGCTCTAGCAGGCTACAAACTAGGCTTATGTCGATGTGGTAGCTAAATCCACATCGGCTGCCGGGGGGAAGCAAGGTACGTTATGCTTCGCTTTACTCCCGACCGGTGGGATCAAAGTACGTTATGTCCGCTCTCAGCCTCTGGATGATGACAAACCCTACTATATTAGCTTAGAGTGCAGAGTAAATGATTCCTAGCTAACATACAATAATCCACATCAATCACACTTAACCTAGCATGATACTACGAACTTAAAACAAGAATCATAAGCATGCTGGAAGAACAAACCTAGCATGGCACTAACATGTACAATCAGACAAACATGCTAGCAAGAGATCAATCATAGCTGCCCTATCACTATCATGCTCATAACAATCAACAAGCATACAAGGCACATCATGATAATATCGCAGGGTCCACACAACCACGGTAAGAAATCCTTACCTGGAAACAAGCAGAAATAACTATCACAAATCAACCAAGCGACCCTCGAGCTTCTAAGAGAACCCGAGTAACCTAAGCATTTAATAAAAACAACCTAATTAAATAAACAGCAGCCAACAACATAGGGCCCAAGGGAGAAAAGACTCGAGAATTACCAACCGAGAAGACACAAGGCTCGGCCCATCCAACACGCAGGCGGTGTCGGCAGCAAAGGAAGCGTGTTCGGCGACGCAGAGCCGGAGCACAGCGCGCAGACGCACGCAGAGAAGGGCGCGCCGGCGCGGCGCCCGAGGCGCGACGGTGATAGGGATACGGGCTCGCTGGCGCCGAGCTGAGGCTCAAAGTGGTGCTGTGCGGTTCGGCACAGGGAACGACGCACGGGCGACGCATCTAGGCAAGAGGGAACGCCCGCTGGCGACGCGTCTGGGCTACAGGGAACGCGCGCGGGTGACGCGTCTGGGCTACAGGGACTAGGCGGCTCGGCACGGCGCGAGGCTGGGCGACCTGGTGCGGAGCTGGACGGCGCTGGGTCGGCACAGTGGGCGACTGGGAGTGGGCGATCTCGTGCGGAGTGGTGCGGCCTAGTGCGGGGCTGTGCGGGCTGATGCTGCGCTAGGGTTGGGTCTGAGCGAGCTGGTGCGGGGCTGAGCGGCCTGGGATGGGCGAGCTGGTGCGGCTAGGGTTTGGGTTAGGGCTCGGGTTTGGTGAGAGGGAGAGAGAGAGAGAGAGAGAGAAAATAAGGGGGAAAAGGGATTTTCTTTATATTTCCATTCTTATCCTATTTTAAATAGGCCTTAGAGACCTAAAAATCCCTTCCCACGGTCTCCTCCTTCAAGACCCGGCTGAAGCAATCTTTTCCAATAAATAAAACTCACTTAATTCAAACTCCCAAATCAACATTAAGGGCAAGGGCTCAAATCCCAAAGGAAGCACTAAACTTAACAATAATTTTGCCAAAACCCAAACCACCTCCAAACTTCCAAACGACTAGCCCAAACATCTTGGGTCTTGCAATGTAACGACCCAGGTTTTTCTTCCCGGTCTTCCAGGTATGCCCTAGGGGTAATTTGGTAATTTGGTCGGGCCGTCAGGGTCGTTTGTGTCTTTTCCAGCTACTAAAATTATTGGATGGTTTTATGTAGGTTTTGGAGGAGTTTGAGGTTTGGTTTGAGCAAGGTTTGATGCAAAAGTAAAAATAAAGGAAATTGTCTTTGCAAATGGGTTTGAACCCGGGTCTCCCGGGAAGCTTGTAGAGAGGTGTGCCAAATGAGCCATTAGGTGCTCTTGTTGCTCTTTCTGCATCACATCTTAATTAACCTTGGAGTTTGGAGTTTTGGTGCATTTGGTTAAATGAAATAGAATTAGGTTATTCCATCTTATTCTCCAAAAACACCTCTTGGCCGCCCAAGCTCTCCATCTCCATAGCCTTGCCGAGTTCTTCATCCTTGCATCTCCTTGGGTTCGATCATCATCATTCCGGGTAAGTCTTCGTCTTCTTCATCTTCTCATTTGGGTGTTTGTTGGCCGAATGTAAGAAAAAGGTTGTTGTGTGTGTGTGTGTGTTGTGCAGCACACGAGAGGAGCAACCATCATCCCGGCCCAGCTCGCAAGACGCCCAGATCGGTCGAGCCACCACATCACACGCCCAGATCGGTCGAGCCAGCCACAGCGTCACGCGCCCAGATCGGTCGAGCCACCCTGCCGCTGCGCCCCAGACTGTCCCCCCGGCCTCGCCGTTCGCCCAGCCAGAATCGCCCGATCGCCGCCACGCCAGAGGTTTCGCCAGCGCCAGCGCAATGCGTCAACCGATCGCTTCGCCGCGCCCTCGCCGTGTCCGCTTGCCGAGCCGCTTGCCCGCGCGCGGCCAGACGTTCGCCGCCGCGTCGCGTTTCCTCGCTGAGTTGCTCGCCGTGTCCGCATCGCGACGCCAGGCCAGCCGCGCTTTCGCCCAGACGCCCGCGCGCCGCGCGCCGCCCGACGCGCTGCGCCCGCCAAATAGCGTGTCCTGCTGCCGTGCCAGCAGCGCCCGCCCGGCCTTTGACGAGCCGAGCGCACTGCCGCCAGCCCCAAGCTCGTGTCGTCGCGCGCGTGAGTTCCCGAGCCGAGCTTGCTGCTTCTATTGTTGTTTAGATATTTTAGATGCTGATTATTGTTGGTTTGCTAGGTTCCCGCCGCTAGCTCGGGATTGTTCCGCAGACTTAGGATTTGTGTGTAAAAGTCTTCCACCAAGGTAAGGATTTCTTACCGGGTTGTGTGGACTCTCATGATATATTTGTGATTGTTGTTTTGTATGCTCGTGTATGATTACTAGCATGTTTAGCCTAGGTGCTCTGCTCAATTCTCGATCGCATGAACTCTTGTATTGTTTCTCATGTTAGCCCATGCTAGGTTGTTCTATTCTAGCATGTTCGATATCCGCTCTTGCTTCGTAGTATCATGCTAGGTTCTTTGTATCCGATGAGCACGTATTGACCGCATTGATTGAATCGTTATTATTGTTAAGGTTTAGAATTGAGGTAGATAGAATCATCCGCCCGATGCATAAAGTATCTTGCATCTATGGCAAGGACGTTCGAGACGATTCTCCGCCCTTGGACCCCGTGAGGGATTAGCTATCCCAACCGGTAGGCCCCGCAATCTTGGGTGAGGGTGGCAGATCGTTAAATGCCCCAACGGTCGGGATGATGACTTGGCATTGCCTCGCCCCCGGCGATGCGACACGTCCTCGGCGTGTTCGGCCGTAGCCCTTGATTGCCACTGTTAGGGCAAGGACCGCTTCTCGTGTAAGCCTACCACGACCGGTTCCTTAGCCTCAAAGTGCGGTGGTACAGTGACATAGTTCACGTGTCCGTGTCTCACACCCCTATGTCGCTGACACCGATCCGAGATTTAGTTAGGCATGGTGATCAACTCGGGCAGCTTGCCACTAGACCCGGCACTTCCGAGTTTGCGGTGAGCATGCGGTGCGCGCTTACGCTCATTACAACCGATCGAGAGCTCCTCGGGATCTTGAGCCATGCACCTTTCAGATCGACGAGAGATAGCCGAGGCCGGACTTGTTCCCGTATAGTGCGTTTAGTGTGTTGTGGTATTTTCCTGACTAAGACCACGAGATGGCATCCGAGGTCCAAGTGTGGACTTAGCTATGTGCTCCGCTCTGTGTTTGTTCTCATAGCTTGCATACATTCTTCTAGATGATCATGTATATCGTATTGTACCCTGTTGGGGATTCTTACTGGGTAATTCGTTACTCACCCTTATTCCGTGGTTTTCCACAGTGTAATCAAGGCGGAGAGCAGGATGGTCAAGGAGGAGCTATGATCATGGAACTCTTTGTCATCTCTCGATTGTTTTATTTTAATTATCATGACTCTTCACTTTTTATTATTTCCCTGAATGCATGTAGACGGGCACAGAGCCCGGGAGGTTTTCTTACGTTTTATGGATTCCAAGATATTGGTACTTGTGGATTGTTTTAATGGTTTAAATAAATCTCTGATCAGAGTGTGCTTTTAGAAATGTATGTTTTGGTTGTTGAATGGTTCTGTTTTTACTTGGAATCCGAAATGTATTTTTCATAATGTCTTTTATTTTCACTACATGCATTGGGGTAAAGGCCCATTTAGAGCCCCTTTTGGGTCGGGTCTTTACAACCAACAACAATCAAGCCTCAACAAAGGCAGGAGTGACCCTTGAATCCTGAACACCCACAAATCCTGCCCGGGGAGCAAAAGACCAAAATACCCCTAAGGGTTAAAATAGCTCTAACGGCCCAACCGAACAACTGAACAACCGAATCTTGAACCGAAAGCACCTGAAAAACTCGAATAGAAAACTGGGCCGTTACAATACTCCCTCCTTTTAAGACTTTCACCCCCGAAAGTCCAAAGACGAAACAGCTCTAGGAAAACTCCATTGATTCCTAACCAACTGAACTTCTCGGCTAAGACAACACTAGCCCTTCTTCTAAAACTAAACCCTCTTGGGTTCCCAAAGGCTCAATGCCACAATGCCATCCAGTCTGCCACAAACTTTCTCAACCAAGACTGGGCATACACTGAACTCCGAAGAAATAGATGCGATAAAGCTAGACGAAAACCCCATCCTCAACTCGCACCAACTCTCAAACGGTCTTAAATAATCTTAGGGCTCACTTAACCCTGCTAACCCAACTCAGAACGCCTCTCTACGGCGCTACTCTTAGAAAACTCGTGGACTGGTCACAAGCTCTAAAACTCTACGCCACGCACCGGCGTAACTTCTCTCAATGCTCACAACTGTTAACAAACAGCCTCAACCCTACACCATGTTGTCTAAACAACTGAACCACCCAGGTTCCAGAAAACTAAACGGCCTACTCTTACTTCACAAGAGACCAGCGAACCTCAATGCTTGCCTACAATCCTTAACGAAATCCAATCGAACCACCAACTGGCGACTGATCCTAAGGGCAAGCTTCTCCAACTAGAATGCTTCCACAACACTTAAGCAACCATCTTAAAGAGAAATCGTCGTACCAAGGACTAGGGGCACAATCCTGGTTCACCAAACGGCTAATACCACTCACACTAGCTGAAACTTCAGCTACGGACACCTCTAAAAGACAAGGTCCAGGCATAGGCTCCACTCGGCCAAACCAACTAACTGGGGCCCCTTATCGGCCGAACGCAAAATTTTCAATGCAAACCTACCAGCAACTGGCCTAAGAGAACATTGCTAGACAAGAAAACAACCAACATTCCTCTCATGGAAATCTCGGGTAGCAAGGACTAAACCATCACGCAGCTACTAGCAACACAACACCTTGAGGATAACAACTCAAAGGTTTTACCAACCAATGCCACGACACCTCTATGCAACCTCACTCAACTGTGGCTCAGCTATAAAGCCAACTGCGAACGCACAACAACTAGGAACAAAGCCCGAGAAGGGCTTGCTCTGCAGAAACTCAACCTAAGCTTATAACGAGCAAAGCTCGCCTCCAAGCTACCACTCAACTCTTAAGTCCAATTGGCTACTCAAAGGACTTCCTCCTTTTAGCTTAGACCTAACTCATCTTCCAACCAAAAACTCCACACGCGGAACATCGCACGGTATACAAATAACGATAACCATGATGCTGGCGAATCGCAAGAAACACGAACTGACAAGGCTACCTCAAAAGTCAATACTCGAGGCTGGCATCCATGGTGCAACTCAATCACCATAGAAACTAAGGGTGCGTTTGGGGCACCGGTTTGGTTATTATAGACGGAAGGTTATGATAAAGGGTGGGTTAGGATAAACGGTAGGTTATTATAAATGGTGTTAGAGGGGCAACTTATTATAACAGAGATTATGATAAACGGTGTTTGGGGGGCTGGTTATGTAACAAAAAGTAATATATGTAAGGTATAGATAAACGGGCACGTAGGTTTAGATAAACTGGCACGCAGGTTTAGGTAACCACCGTTTATAATAAACGGTGGGGCAAACACCGGTTGGGTTATTATAACCAACTCGGCCGTTTACATAAACGGGGGCCCAAACACACCCTAAGGGTTCTTCAAACCCCAAAGATCCAACAACTTTCCAGCAACAACTCAACTCTTAAACTGGCTGGCCTCCGCCCTTGCGGGGTCAAACAACTCTTCGCTTGCTAACAACACAATGCAGGGACCCTATCGCTGGGCTGACCACTGCGCTACTCTGATCAACTACACAACTCAGGAGCTAAGCTGACTTCTTCTAAACGGAAACGATTCCCCAGCAAGCGAACTTCCGCAGGACAGCGAACTTCACACACGCTAGCTGTCTTGCTCATCAAAGGCAACAACAACCAAATCTCTAGGAAGCATCAACCGAGGAATCCCACAACCGATTGGACCACCAATCTAGAACTAGTAGTATTTACTCAACCACCGAGGGAGGGGTCAACTCCGAAACAACCTGACTAGGAACAAGTCCTCAAGGCAACGCCTGCTTGCTCGAACCGAGCTAGCTCTTGAAACAACATGGGAACCATACTTGGTCAACACCAAGCACTACCTTGCTAAGAATTCCAAAAAACAAATGCAGAGGCTACTAAGAACAACGCTAGCTTGTCAACCGATTACAAGGTTCCAGCAACTCAACCGAGGAACACTGCCTGGGCCTGACTGAGCTCTGGTGAGGCTCTCCACAATCTAGGGTTCCTCCAATCACCCTCCGACACACACTGTCGTCAAACGATCTAACATGCATCTGGCTACACAAGCGCAACTCTCTCCAGCATCTCAACTATGCTGGCCAACTCCAACTCCTTGAAAACCAAGAGGACCAGAAACGCTACAGAATGAGTCATCCACCTACACAAGCATCAGCTACAACATAGCTTCTATCCAAGGTAAGGATCCGAACAACTCTCTTAACCATGACGATTAGAAACTGCGCGGCTTCGCTACCACCGCTCTTGTTCAGTTCCAAATGAACTCTAACCATTGATAAAAAAGAAGTTCCTCTAACCAGGTCAAGGTCCAACTAGCGAAACTAGATTAAACAACAATCCGGTTACGAGCACGGTATGCTTACAACCAAAGTCAGGGCACTTGCCAAGAACTAAAGCCTTGACACCTCAAGGACTGAGCACTGGTTTCTCAACATAAACCTCTCGTGGTTCTCAAAACATACACCACGGAACGAGTTACACCAAAAGTACACCGGCGTGTACAGCTCCAACTTGATTCCATAAGATCCAATGCCAACAAGAACTCTCACACAAGCCAGCTTTTGCCTCCCAATTGTAAGGACCCGACCCAAAGAAACGGTCTCTATCCTAAAGTCCTTACTTAGCATGCATGATTAGGAATGTAAAACGTCATTCAGAGTTTGAAATTTAAATCTTTGAAGTAAGCACATTCAAAACAAAGAAAATATAATTCCATTTAAAATAAACAGGTAGATGACTGATCAGTACTTTCTTAAAAACAAATCAAGGGAAACGGTACGAGAAACATAAAATAGATTTTTGAGTGCTTTTCCTAGGGACCCAAGTCCCACTACATGCTAAATCATCAAAGAAAACATTAAAAGAACGTGCAACTCAAAGTCATCTATCCATGACCATCGAGCCGCCTCCTCCTAGCCATCCAGCCTCTGTCCCAAGTTACCTAGTGGAAAGCCACAGAAAATAAGGGTGAGCAACAAGTTACTCAGTAAGAATCCCCAATCGGGGTACAATACGAAATCATCTGATTTAGCACACGAACAGGCAACCATACAAAGACTTAGAGCAGAAACGGTTGGTTTAGGCTATGGGCTACTTCTAGGGCGAGCCTATTCAAGGGCTTCCATCAACAGCCTCTCCTAGGTCCTACGCTTTGATGCCCTTCGGGCCTTACACAATCTAGGACTCAGTGATGCCCAGTGGGGCCTTACACACCATAGGATGCCCATTGGGCCTTACACCTCGAGAATCAGTGATGCCCAGTGGGGCCTTACACACCTAGGATGCCCATAGGGCCTTACACCTCTAGAATCAGTGATGCCCAGTGGGCCTTACACACCTAGGATGCCCATAGGGCCTTACACCTCCGTAATCGGTGATGCCCAAAGGGGCCTTACACACCTAGGATGCCCATAGGGCCTTACACCTCCGGATGTCCATCGGGTCTTGCCCGAGCGGGACCCCAAACTAGTTGCCTCTACGGTCCTCTATACTATACATCACACATCTAACTGCGTAACTTGGATCTAGCAAAGATACAAATGGCAAAGATGGTTCTATCAAGATAGGAAAGCCTAACATGGAACTAACGGGATGTAAACATGTCACGAACATGAATCAAAAGAAAACATGAAACCTATCACTAGAAACTCATATAATTACATTAATCAGCGTGCTATCAACTATTCGCAGGTCCACACAACCCCTGTAAGAATCCTTACCGGAAATAAGTGGAGGTTAACTATCCCGAATCAAATAACGACCCTCGAGCTTTTAAGCGAACCCGAGCAACCTAAGCAAGTAATAAAATATCCTAATTAATAAACAAAGATCTAAAATCGTGAAGTCCAAAGGGTGGAGGCTCGGGAATTTACCAACCGAGAAGGCACACGCCTCGGCAGCAGCAGCAGAGCAGGACGGGCGCCGCTGGCAGCAGGGGCGCTGGCGCTGCACTGGCGCCGGGCGCAGCTCGGCGCGGGCAGGCGAAGCCGACACGCCGGGCGGGCGCGCTGCCAAGGCGTCTCGACGGCGGCAGCGTCGGCGGCGGCGACTGGCCGCGAGGCTGGCGCGCGAACGAGTGACACGCCGAGACGGCGCGCGGGCGAGCGAGCGACGCGTTCGGCGGCGCTGGGTGCTATCGTCTTGCGCAGAGGCGGCGACACGATCGGTCGCTGGGGCGAAAGCGCAGGGCTAGGCGGCGCGCGAGCGCGGCGCGAGCGAGAGTCGCGGTAGGGCGAGCTGGGCCGCTCGACACGGCTCGATCGGCGATGGCTCGGTCGCGTCTGATAGTGGCGCAGGCGTGCGGCGGTGTGGGTCTGGGCCGCGGCAGCGGCTTGTTGCAGCGCGCGCGTGGGCGAGCGTGGTGTGCGCGTGTTGTTGGGGCCGCGGCGGCAGTGCGGCGACGCCGCTGGCGAGCAGGCGTCTTGGCGTGGGTGTTGGGCGTGAGGGTTAGGGTTTTGCGAGAGAGAGAGAGAGAGAGAGTTTTTTTTTTCTTTTCTTCCTTCCTTAAGTTAAATAGACTTGGGAATCTCAAATGACCTTCCCAAGACTCCCCCTTCGAGCCCTGGCCAACGCATTTATTTTTCCCTTATTTAATTCCAACTCCTATTTCCCTTTTTTTTTAAACTATTTCCGTTTAGCTGAAAACCGGGCTATTACACCAATAGAGCCACAACTAGCAAGGGAGCAACAAGAGTTCAAACCCACTCGGGGTCAACTCACCACGAAAAGCCACATTGAACAACTCACTCTTGCAAGAGCATAACCACACCAAGCTGACATACCTCAAACCAATGTGCCCACTAAATGATCTCTGCTCAACCATCCAACTTATGGCTCTAACACTGGATCAACCACGCATCCTCGATGCCAACACTACCCATACTAGGGTAACTCAAAGGGTAGCCGAATCATGCTACCATCAAACTGGCTCACAAGCTCACAACACAGGCGCGAGAACTCGAACGCGCTAGCTCTTAACAACCTACAACATCTTTGCACCCAACTCTCGGTGACCCTGAAATGCTTCTACTTTCCCTCGAATGACCTCATACTTGTAGTTCTCTGACTACCACCGAGCTAGATCTCTTATGCAACCCAAACAGGTGCAACCTCAGGAAACGGGTACAAGACTAGTGGGGATGCTATAATCCGGGCGGGTCATGGAACCACCTGCACAAAAGTGCCAACTAGCCTGAATCTAGGCCTCCTCTCAAAGCTTGGTGCCAACAGGCACTACATCCTTTACAACACAAATCAACCCTATACGAGCTTTATGCCCCTCTGAGGGTAGGGAAGGTCACACTCCAAGTGACGGGGCAATGGCACTCAGCACAAGAGTCCCAACACTCGAGCAGTCTACTCTCTAGCAGCTCGTCTAACAAACATGCCACGACCTACTCCTGCATTCAACTCAATGCTCAACAAAAACTCAGGCCAACCCTCGGGTGGCAACAACTAGTTCCACATTTGGAACATGCTAACAAAAGAGTGCTCCACCCTACTAGCCTGCTGAAATCCACAGACGGATTAAGCCCTGACAAGTAACTCCACATTACACCCTGGCTATCGGGTACTAAAAGAATTAGCTGTAAAACGACAGCAGGCTCGCAAGGGGTCAAAGATGTCTCTACATCTTCCTCAAGCCACTAACACGACAACTTGTCAATCGATCGGGCAACTAGTGGAGACTCTGCTGGTCCACCTCTCACAAGGGACTTCCACCACCAAACTGTTGTATCAAACAACGCATGAACAGCACACCTCGGCCTCGGAACATCATGACATCCCAACACAAGGATGATAAACTCAATCCTGGCCAACCATTTTGCTGCTAGCAGTAGGTCTTTCTGAAACATCAAGCTCTACAGGCTTCCACTTGCCAAGCTCGGCGGCTCCATCAACGCTAACAATCTCATCGGCATAAACCTGCTGTTCCTGCCCTTCCGGGAACCTTCAGGGCTACAAGAGCTACTGGGGGTGTCTTCTAAATAAACTCCATCAGCTGGGCAATCTGTGCCCGGGACTCCTCACTACGCGCCACAATCTGCGCCTGGGTCTCCGCTCTCTGATAGCTGAAAGACCTGCCATCATTTCTCTCATGGCTGGAGCACACTCTGCTCAAGGTCACACTCTGAGGCGTGCTAGCCTCTACCCCCTCCACTTGGCAACTCAACTGCAGGGGCCAAAGCTGGCCTACGGGTCTAGACAACCCTGGACGCGGTCTCAACATCGACACGATCAGTCCAACTCCTAGATTGGACATACCAAACGTCCCTGCTCCTCTGTGTAAACAACATACTGGCGATCTGCACAAAGCATAAAAGCTAGCCCACGCTGGGGCTCTCACTGCCCATCAAGGGTAACACATGTATACTAGATGCAATATTGTAAAAATAAAACCCTTAGCTTTAATGAACTCAGACAAACCTGACGGCCATGGAGTGCTGATGATCATGGGAACAACAACCTACAAAGCGTGGTTCGTCTCTGAGAATCTATGACTCGTGCTCGATACCAACCGTAAGAACCCCGACCCAAAACACGGTCCTAAACACGGGTTCTCACTCGAAGATGCAAGTTAAATATGTCAACAAGCGGTTTAGTGCTCATATTTTAAAACTTTACAAAACATTTGTGAACGGGGAACACTTAAAACATAACCAACAATTTTCATTAAGCAAATCCAACAAAGTAAAAACAAGCCTGGCCAGTATTTATAAAAACACGCAAAATAGTTTAAACAACTTTAACAACATTCCCCTAGGACTCCTGTCCATCTACATGCTGAATAAATAATGCAAATAACAAATAACAAAGTGCCAGCAGCTCCCATGATCAATCAGCTCCCTCCGCTAGCCGTCCGGTCTTGTCCCCAAGTTACACGTGGAAAAACCACGAGAAATAAGGGTGAGTATAAACATACTCAGTAAGAATCCCCAACCGGGGTACAATACGATACATCAGTCATCTAGCACCCTAGTATACATGCAAACAGTTACCAACACAGATCATAGCTCAACGAGCTTACCAGGAAAAATCTGGAGTCCTCGGAAGTTTCCTATTTCCGGCCTAATGATTGGTTCTCATAACCAATCCTGAGACATCCTTGAGGGTCTTTCTCCCTCAGCCAAATGATCAGCTCAAAAACCGATCCCAATAGATGTCTGACACCCTCGAGGGTCTTTCTCCCTCGACCATATGATTAGCTCAAAAAACCAATCCCAACGGGTGTCCTCAAGGGGCCTCTTACCCTCGCTAATAAATCTGGACTATCGGGAGAGTACCCGAAGTCTGGCTCTAAACTGGAAGGAACTGGTGTACTCACGAACATTAGCCCGGGGGAGCTCTCCGAACCGTCCACTAACGCGTGTGCGCGCACACCGCATGCTGCTGCAACCGGCGTAAATGTGGGTGCTTAAGTACAAATTACGCGGGCCAGGTACGCATGCCTAAAGACTCGGAAGCAGTGTCACTGAACACAGTAGTGCGAGGCCCTCGGCACACATCTGTGCAGCCTGTACCACCGACCTGAAGCTAAGAACCGGCCAAGGTAGGCTTGCACCGTTGGCAGGGTTCAGCTCTAGCAGGCTACAAACTAGGCTTAGGCCGATGTGGTAGCTAAATCCACATCGGCTGCCGGGGGGGAAGCAAGGTACGTTATGCTTCGCTCTACTCCCGACCGGTGGGGACAAAGTACTTTATGTCTGCTCTCAGCCTCTGGATGATGACAAACCCTATTATACTAGCTAAGAGTACAGAGTAAATGATTCCTAGCTAACATACAATAATCCACATCAATCACACTTAACCTAGCATGATACTACGAACTTAAAACAGGAATCATAAGCATGCTGGAAGAACAAACCTAGCATGGCACTAACATGTACAATCAGACAAACATGCTAGCAAGAGATCAATCATAGCTGCCCTATCACTATCATGCTCATAACAGTCAACAAGCATACAAGGCACATCATGATAATATCGCAAGGTCTACACAACCACGATAAGAAATCCTTACCTGGAAACAAGCATAAATAACTATCACAAATCAATCAAGCGACCCTTGAACTTCTAAGAGAACCCGAGCAACCTAAGCATTTAATAAAAACAACCTAATTAAATAAACAGCAGCCAACAGCTTAGGACCCAAGGGAGAAAAGTCTCGGGAATTACCAACCGAGAAGACACAAGGCTCGGCCCATCTCGCATGCAAAAAGCGCAGTCGTTCGGTAGCAAGGAAGCCGGCTTGGCGTGGCTTTGAGCGCGCGCGCGCGCAAAGCACGGGCGCAGCGGCAGCGAGCGGCGTCGCGATGCAGTTTATGCGACAATTGGGCGAGGCAAGCCCTGAGCGACATGGTGCAGGGCGGCGCTGGGACGAAGCACGGGCGACGCATCTAGGCGACAGCGAGCGATGCGGGGCGGCGCTGGGTTGGGCAACCTAGAGTGGAGCGGCTGGGCGGCCTGGTGCGGAGCAGTTTGGCCCATCTGGGCGGCCTGGGTTGGGCGAGCTGGTCCGGCTAGGGTTTGGGTTGGGGTTCGGGTTTGGTGAGAGGGAGAGAGAGAGAGAGAAAACAAGGGGGAAAAATGGATTTTCCTTATTTTTCCATCCTTAGCCTATTTTAAATAGGTCTTGAAGACCTAAAATCCCTTCCCACGACTTCCTCCTTCGAGACCCGGTTGAAGCAATCTTTTCCAATAAATAAAACTCACTTAAATCAAACTCCCAAATCAACATTAAGGGCAAGGGCTCAAATCCCAAAGGAAGCACTAAACTTAACAATAATTTTGCTAAAACCCAAACCACTTCCAAACGACTAGCCCAAACATCTTGGGTCTTGCAACCAACAATAATTAAGCCTCGACAAAGGCAGGAGTGACCCTGGAATCCTGAAAACCCACAAATCCTGCCCGGGGAGCAAAAGACCAAAATACCCCTAAGGGTTAAAATAGCTCTAACAGCCCAACCGAACAACCGAATCTTGAACCGAAAGCACCTGAAAAACCCGAATAGAAAACTGGGCCATTGCATGTATGTCTCAGCGCCATTCTGGCAGGTCGCGTCATGGCAGTCATGACGGCGCTGGTGCTCCCCTCTCGGCCAGCTGCAACAAAACACAATCTCACCTCTTTTTCTCTCTGCCAGCAAGAACACCAAACGGAAGAAGAAGAAGAAGACGAGAACTCTTACCCGGGATGATAATCGATCGAAGGGCTGCTCGGGGAGATGATGCACGACAAGGAGCTTGGGGAGAGAAAGCTTGGGCGGCTAGGGTGGATTTAGAGAAGAATGGACAAACAAACCTAATTTCCCTTCATTTAGTCAAATGCACCAAAACCCCAAAGACCCAAAGCTAAACAAGACATGCCGCGGAAAGAGCAACAAGAGCACCCAATGGCTCAATTGGCACACAACCCAACAAACTTCCCGGAGACCCGGGTTTGAACCCCAACTACTACACTTTTATTTCCCAATTTTACTTTTGCAACTCACCATGCCCAAACACATCCACAAAGCATCAAAATCCTACATAAGGCCATCCAATAATTTTAACAAATGAAAAGACATAAACGGCTCTGAAGGCCCGACCAAATTACCAAAATACCACTAGGGCATACCTGGAAGACCGGGATGAAAACCTGGGTCGTTACAATATTCCCTCCTTTTTATGACTTTCGTCCTCGAAAGTCCTTAAGACTGAAACAGCTCAGGATACTGCAATCTCATCTCGTCCTCCCCGCTCACGAGCTGCTTCCTCTGAACTCTGATTCCTCCACTGAACTTTTACCAAACGGATCTCACGATTACGCAACGTCTTCGTCTCAAAGACAAGAATACTCATAGGCTTCCCCTCGAAGCTCAAATCCTCATTCAGCTGCAAAGGCTCAAAGTCCACAATGAGCGATGGGTCCGACACATACTACCTCAACATCGATACATGAAAAACACTGTGCACAGTTGACAGTGACGGAGGAAAAGCTAACCGATATGCAACTCTGTCAATCCTCTCGAGAATTTCAAATGATCCAAAAAACAGGGTGTAAGGACCCGACCCGAAAAACGGTCTCTAACCTAGATCCTTACTTAGCATGCATTATTAAGAATATAAAACACTATTCATAGTACCAATTAAAAACCTTTCAATCCACACAATTTAACACAAATCCAGAAATCCATTTAACTAAATCAAGCCATTTAAAGTGACTGATCAGTACTTCCTTGAAAACAGAGAAAACGATTCGAGAAATATTAAATAGTTTTTGGTGTGCTTCCCTAGGGACTCAAGTCCCACTACATGCTAACTCAAAACAATAATAAAAATAACGTGCATCTCAAAGTTCGGCCATCCATGATCAACTAGCAGCCTCCTCCTAGCCATCCAGCCTCTATCCCAAGTTACTTGGTAAAAAGCCACAGAAAATAAGGGTGAGCAACGAGTCACTCAGTAAGAATCCCCAACCGGGGTACAATACGAAAACATCTCATTTAGCACACCGACATGAAACCATACAATGACTTAGAGCAAAACGGTTGGTTTAGGCTATGTGCTACTCCTAGAGCTTGCCTGTTCAAGGGCTTACCACTACAGCCTATCCTAGGTTCTACACCTAGATGCCCTTTGGGGTCTTACTCAACCTAGGACACAATGATGCCCATCGGAGACTTACACATAAGGATGCCCATCGGGGTCTTACTCCTGCTAACTCAGTGATGCCCATCGGGGACTTACACACAAGGATGCCCATCGGGGTCTTACACCTCTAATCAATGATGCCCATCGGGGTCTTACACATACGGATGCCCATCCGGGTCTTACACCTCTAGCCATCAATGCTGCCCAACGGGGTCTTACACATCTAGGATGCCCATCGGGGTCTTACTCCAGCTAGACTCAGTGATGCCCATCAGGGACTTACACACAAGGATGCCCATCAGGGTCTTACACCTCAAATCAATGATACCCATCGGGGTCTTACACACACAGATGCCCATCGGGGTCTTACACCTACGGATGCCCATCGGGGTCTTACACCTCTAGCCATCAATGCTGCCCAATGGGATCTTACACATCTAGGATGCCCATCAAGATCTTACTCCAGCTAGGATCACAGAGATGCCCATCGGTGTCTTACACTCTCTAACGACCTTATGATGCCCATCGGGGGCTTACACATAAGGGAACAGTGCAGTGCCCATTGGGGACTTACCTACACTGGCACCGCATTGGTGCCCATCGGGGGCTTACCCAAGCGGGGCCTAAACTAGATACCCCTTCAGTCATCTACACTATAGATCGCCTGTCTATCCGTAGCATGGAACTAAGAGAATATAACCGGAATAAGGATATGCCAGGATAAGGAAACCCTAGCATGGAACTAATAAAATATAACAGGAACAAGGATATGCCAGGATAAGGAAACCCTAGCATGGAACTAATAAAATATAATAGGAACAAGGGTATGCCAGGATAAGAAAACCCTAACATGGTACTAGTAGATTACAAGCATAACATATTCTGAAATCAAGAGATCATGTGAATCCTATCCACTAGAACCTCATACAGTTACAAGCTACGACATGCCATCAAGAATTCGCAGGGTCCACACAACCCTGGTAAGAAACCCTTACCTGGAAGCAAGCAGAAATAGAGACCACAACCAATAAGCGGCCCTCGAGCTTCTAAGCAAACCCGAGCAACCTAAGCAAGTAATAAAATCATCCTAATTAACCAAACAGCAGCTAATAACCTAAGGTCCAAAAGAGTGGGGGTTCGAGAACTACCAATTTTAGAGGCACTAGGTCTCGACAAGGCAGGCGAACAGGCAGGGCGTGCGGAAGGCTGGTGCAAGCCATAAGGCTCGGGCCATCCAACACAGCAGGGCAAACTGTCGGCAGAAAGGAAGCAGGCTCGGCGCGTAGGAGCTGGGCGCAGGCGTGCAGACGCGGCAGAGACACGGCGCGCTGGCGCGGGCGCTGAGGTGCGGACAGTGACAAGGATACGGGCGCGCTGAGGCTCGGAGTGGTGCGGCGCAGCTCGGGACAGGGAACGGCGCCCAGGCGACGCATCTGGGCTACAAGAAACGCGCGTGGGCGACGCGTCTGGGCTACAGAGAAAGCGCGCGGGCGACGCGTTTGGGCTACGAGGGATCGGGCGGTGGGCACGGCGGGGCTCAGGTGACTCGGTGTGGAGACGGGCGGCAGCTGGTCGGCACATCTGACGCTACCGGGAGTGGGCGATCTCGTCTTGGAGCGGTGCGGCTGGTCTTGGGTCATGTCTTGGGCTGATGCGGCGCTAGGGCTGGGTCTGGGCGAGCTGGTGCGGGGCTGAGCGACTTGTGCTGGGCGAGCTGGTGCGGCTAGGGTTTGGGTTGGGGCTCGGGTCTGGTGAGAGGCAGAGAGAGAGTGAGAGAGAGAGAGAGTGTAAGAACCTGACCCAAAACACGGTCCTAAACCTAGGTTCTCACTCAGCATGCAAGTTCAATACTTCATCAAGCGGTTTAGTGCTCATATTAAAAACCTTTCAAAACATTTAAAAGCGGGGACACTTAAAACATAAACAACAACCTTCATTTAAGCAAAGCCAACAAAGTAAAACAAGCTCCGCCACTTTGCTTATAAAATCATACAATACAATTTAAACAACTTTTAAAAACGTCCCCCTAGGACTCCTGTCCATCTACATGCTGAACAAATTATGCAAACAATAAAAGACAGAGTGCGAGGCCCTCTGTAACAGCCCGGTTTACAGTTGAACGCAAAATTAGGTTTGTATATATTTTATTTTGAAACGTGTTGTTGGGAGGACTCGAACCCTTGGCCTAAAAGGGGTGGGAAGCTTAGAATTAAATAAAGAAAATAAGTGCGTCCGCCGGGGCTCGAAGGGGGGAAGCCTTGGGAAGGGAATTTGGGATTCCCAAGGCTTATTTAATTTGAGGAAGGAAAAAAAAAAGGAAAAAAGAAAGCTTCACTCGCAAAAAAAAAAAAAACCCTCTCCCCACACCCTCGCCGCCGCCGCCCGTCGCCGTCCATCGCCCCACCCCGGCGCGCTCAGCCGACAGCCCACGCCGCACCGAGCAACCTTGCAGCCAGCCACAGAGCAAAGCGCCGTCCGTCGCCTGCATCGCGCGCCCCAGCGCCGACAGTCACCTGCACAGCGCGCCCCAGCGTCGCTCCGTTCGACCGCATCCGCGAGACCGCGTCCCAGCGCACCCACCGTGTGTCGTCCGTCCGTGCCTCAACGTCGCCCGCACGCCTGCTCCAGCGAGCCCGCTCGCCTGCGCCGGTTCTCGTCCACATGCGACGCCTGCTCAAGACCACCAGACCGTCCGCGTCCGCGCGCGCGCACGCCGCTGATCGCCGCTCGCGACGCTGCGCCCGCCGCCCGCACGCCCCGCTGCGCTGCCGTGTTGCCGAGGGCCACGCGCTCGCGCCCAGCGCCCCTGCTGTACCAGCCGCCCAGCAGCGCAGCCCCAGCGCTCGACCGCACGCACAACAGCCCGTCGCTCCGCACGCCCTGCCTGCACGCCTCCTTGCCGAGCCTGGTGCCTTCTCGGTTGGTAAATTCCCGAGCCTCCACCCTTTGGACTTTATGTTCTTTTTAGCTGCTGTTGGTTAATTAGGTTGATTTTATTACTTGCTTAGGTTGTCGGTTTCGCTTAAAAGCTCGAGAGTCATCCGTTGATTGTTGGTTCTATTCACTTCCAGGTAAGGATTTCTTATCGGGGTTGTGTGGACCCTGCGAATACTTGATAGCATGCTATGTGTTGTGTTTGTATGAAATTGCTAGTGGATAGGTTGCTTGTTCTTTCTTGTTTTCAGATGGTTTTTGTGCTTGTGATTCCTGATATATCCTGTTAGTTTCATGCTAGGGGTTAAATTGTCTCGGCACAACCGTGACCATGTTATCCTGTTAGTGCCATGCTAGGAATTGGCGGGTGATGTATAGTGTAAGAGATTGTAGGGGTAACTAGTGCGTCCCGCTCGGGTAAGACCCCGATGGACACCCGGAGGTGTAAGACCCTGATGGGCATCCTAGGTGTGTAAGTCCCCGATGGGCATCACTGAGTTGGAGGTGTAAGACCCTGATGGGCATCCTAGGTGTATAAGTCCCCGATGGGCATCACTGAGTTGGAGGTGTAAGACCCTGATGGGCGTCCTACGTGTATAAGTCCCCGATGGGCATCACTGAGTTGGAGGTGTAAGACCCTGATGGGCATCCTAGGTGTATTAGTCCCCGATGGGCATCACTGAGTTGGAGGTGTAAGACCCTGATGGGCATCCTAGGTGTATAAGTCCCCAATGGGCATCACTGAGTTGGAGGTGTAAGACCCTGATGGGCATCCTAGGTGTATAAGTCCCCGATGGGCATCACTGAGTTGGAGGTGTAAGACCTTGATGGGCATCCTAGGTGTATAAGTCCCCGATGGGCATCACTGAGTTGGAGGTGTAAGACCCTGATGGGCATCCTAGGTGTATAAGTCCCTGACGGGAAACACTGAGTCCTAGGTTGTGTAAGGCTCGAAGGACACCCAGGTGTGGAACCTAGGGTAGTTGGTAGCTGTATGCCTCGAATAGGCAAGCCCCAAGAGTGGCGTTCAGTTGACCCATCTGTTTACCCTGAGTCATTGCATGGTTGCATGTCCGTGTGCTAAATGATATGTTTTCGTATTGTACCCCGGTTGGGGATTCTTCTTGAGTAACTCGTTGCTCACCCTTATTTATGTGGTTTTCCACGGTAACTTGGGACATAGGCGGGATGGCTAGGAGGAGGCGGTGGATGATCATGGATAGTCGACTCTGGGATGCATGTTCTTTTATTGTTTTCTTTATGATTTAGCATGTAGTGGGACTTGAGTCCCTAGGGAAGCACTCAAACTATTTTATGGTTCTCGTACCGTACTCTTGTTTTGTTTTAAGAAAAGCATTGATCAGTCAATTACTCTTTGATTTTTATATTGGCTTTTGTGGTTGTTTAAAATTCTGTTGATTGCAAAGTTTTAAATTGGTACGTTGGATGGTGTTTTACATTCCTAGACATGCATGCTAAGTAAGGATCTAGGTTAGAGACCGTTTCTTTTGGGTCGGGTCTTTACACCCTCGGCACTCATCTGTGCAGCCTGTACCACCGACCTGAAGCTAAGAACCGGCCAAGGCAGGCTTGCACCATTGGAAGGGTTCCGCTCTAGCAGGCTACAAACTAGGCTTATGCCGATGTGGTAGATAAATCCACATCGGCTGCCGGGGGGAAGCAATGTACGTTATGCTTCGCTCTACACCCGACCGGTGGGGACAAAGTACGTTATGTCCGCTCTCAGCCTCTGGATGATGACAAACCCTACTATACTAGCTAGGAGTACAAAATAACTGATTCCTGGCTAGACATACATATCAACATCAATCACACATAACCTAGCATGATACTACGAACTTAAAGCAGGAATCTCAAGCATGCTGGAAGAACAATCCTAGCATGGCACTAACATGTACAAACAGGCAAACATGCTAGCAAGAATGTAATCACAAGCTGTCCTATCCACTAATCATGTTCATAGAAGTAAACATGCATATAAGGCATAATCAAGAAAGCATCGCAGGGTCCACACAACCACGGTAAGAAATCCTTACCTGGAAACAAGTGGAAAATAACTATCGCAAATCAGATTACGACCCTCAAGCTTAAAGCGAACCCGAGCAACCTAGGCATATGATAAAAACATCCTAAATAAATAAACAGCAGCCAGCAGCTTAAAATCTAAAAGGGGAAAGGCTCAGGAATTACCAACCGAGAAGACATGCGGTCTCGGCAGCAAAAAGGGCAGGAATGGGCGCTGCTGGTGCGGCAGGGGCACTGGCGTTGGGCGCTGTCGCTGGGCGCTGGCAAGGCAGGCGTTGGCTCGGGCGCGCAGCAAGGCGAGCAGACGCGCTGGAGCGAGCGCGCGGGCGAGACGTCGGGTCTGCGAGGACGGCGCGCGGGCGACGCGTCTCGGCTGCGGGCGTGCGACGGCTGGGAGGACGCACGGGAGGCGCATCTAGGCGGCTGGGTCGACGCACGGGAGGCGCATCTGGGAGGCTGAGTCGACGCACAGGAGACGCTAAAGCGGCGGCGTCTGGCGCGCGTCTGGGCGCTGGCTGGCGGGCGGCTGGGCGGGGTCGGGCTGGAGTGTGGTGCGGTTGGTGCGTGCAGAGCGGCCATGGGCGGGCCGAGCGATCGGGCGTGGTCATGTGGTCTGGTGCGGCGGGTCTTGAGCGATCTGTGCCCAGGGCGGTGGCGGCTCGTGCGGGGTGCGGCTAGGGTGTGGTGGCTCGGCTGGGGTTGGTGCGGCAAGGGCTGGGCATGGTGCGGCTAGGGTTTTGTGAGAGAGAGAGAGAGAGAGAGAGAGAGTCTTGCAAAACAAGGGGGAAAGGGATTTTTCTTGATTTCTTTTCTTTTCCTAATTTAAATGGGTCTAAAATCCCTTCCCAAAGCTTCCTCTTTCAAAACCAGGCCCAAACAAACTTTGCTTTAAAATAAAACTCTTTTTCCTGCAGACTCCAAAAACCATTTAGGACAAGGGTTCAAATCCCAATGGAAGCACTTAAATTAACAATAATTTTGTTAATTACCAAATCACCTCCAAACTTCCAACCAACTAGCCCGAACTTCTTGGGTCCTGCAACCAACAACAATCAAGCCTCGACAAGGGCAGGAGTGACCCTGGAATCCTGAAAATCCACAAAACCCTGACCGGGGTCAAAAAGACCAAAATACCCCTAAGGGTTAAAATAGCTCTAACGGCCCATCCGAACATCCGCATAATGTCTCGAAAACACCTGGGAAACCGAAATAGAAAAATGGGCCATTACAATACTCCCTCCTTTTAAGACTTTCGTCCTCGAAAGTCCTTAGACGAAAACAACTCTAGAAAATCTCCACTGATCCTTAACCAACCAAACTCCCGGTCAAGACAACACTAAATCTTTTTCGAAATCCAAACCCCCTTGGGTTCCCAAAGGCTCAAAGCCACAAGCCATCCAGTCTGCTACAAACTATCTCAACCAAGACTGGGCATACACCGAACTCCGAAGAAATAGATGTGATAGTGCTAACGGTAATACACATCCTCAAACTCGCACTAGCTCTCAAACGGTCTTAAAATCTTAGGGCTCACTTAACCCTGCTAGCCCAACTCGGAACGCCTCTCTACGGCGCTACTCTTAGCAAACTCGTGGATGGGTCACAAGCTCTAAAACTCTACGCCAAGCTCCGGCGTAACTTCTATGAATGCTCATAGCTGTTATCAAACAGCCTCGACCCTTCACCATGCTGACCAAACAACTGAACCTCCCAGGTTTCAAAAACTAAACGGCCTACTCTTACTTCGCAAGAGATCTGCGAACCCCAATGGATGCCTACAATCCTTAACGAAATCCAAATCGAACCACCAACTGGTGACTGATCCCAAGGCAAACTTCTCCAACTAGCACGTGTCCACAACACTTAAGCAACCATCTTACGAGAAAACGAAGAACCAAAGCCAAGGGGCACTTTTCTGGTTCACCAAACGGCTACCACCAACACACCAGCTGAAACTTCAGCTACGGCCACCTTTAGAAGACAAGGTCCAGGCACAGGCTCTACTAGGCCAAACTAACAAACTGAAGCCCCTCAACGGCCGACAACAAACTTTCCAATGCAATCCGATCAGCCACTAGCCTAAGAGAACATCGCCAGACAGAAAAACAAACAACATTCCTCTTACAGAAATCTCGAGCAGCAAGGAATAAAACATTACGTGGCTACTAGCAACACAATAGCTGGAGGATAACAACTCTAAGGTTTCCAACCAATGCCACGGCATCTCTGTGCCAACCCACTCAACTATGGCTTAGCTATAACGCCAACTGCGAACGCACATCAACTAGGAACAAAGCCCGAGAAGGCTTGCTCTGTAGAAACTCAATCCAAGCTTACAACAGCGAAGCTCGCCTCCAAACTGCCACTCAACTCTTAAGTCCATCTGGCTGCTCCAAGGACTTCCTCCTTATAGCTTAGACCTAATTCTTCTTCCAATCCAGAAACTCCACCCACGAAACATCGCGAGGAATAAGGATAGCGACGACCACATGCTTGCGGATCCTGAACAACACGAGTCGGCAAGACTACCTCAAAAGTTAAAACTCGAGGCCGACATCCACGGTGCAACTCAACTACCAAAGAACTAAGGGGTTCTACAAACTCCAAAGATCCAACAACCTTCCAGCAACAACTCAAGCCCTTGAACTAGCAGCCTCCCCTTGCGGGAACAAACAACTTTCCGCTTGCTAACAAACAAACGCGAGGACACTCTCGGCATTGGGGCCACATCGCGCTACTCTAATCAACTACACAACTCAGGAGCTAAGCTGACTCCTCCTCAACAGGAACGATTTCCCAGCAAGCGAACTTCCGAAGGACAGCAAACTTCACACACGCTCGCTGCCTTGCTGAAACCCAAGGGCAACAACAACCAACTCTCTCGGAAGCAACATCCGAGGATCCACAATCGCTTGAACCCCCAACTTGGAACTAGTAGTGCCTACTCAATTGCTGAGGGAGGGGTCAACTCCCAAAACTTCCTAACTAGGAACAAGTCCTCAGGGCAACGCCCGCTTGCTCGAACCGAGCTAGCTCACGAAACAACATGGGAACCAAACCTTGGTCAACACCAAGCACCACCTCGCTAAGAATTCCGAAAACCAACGTGGAGGTTACCAAGAACAACTCTAGCTTGTTAACCGACAACAAGCATCCAACAACCCAACCGAGGAACACTGCCTGGGTCTGACTGAGCTCTGGTGAGGCTCTCCACAACTTAGGGTTCCTCCGATCGCCCTCCGACACACACTGTCGTCAAACGGTCTAACAGACAACTGGCTACACGAGCACATCTCCCTCCAACATCTCAACTGTGTTGGCCAAAAGCTCTTCCTTGCCACATCTGTAGCAAGCACGGGCGATGCTCCACAAAATCTGAAAAGCGCCTTACCACACTTGATGCAATGAGCCGGGCCGCTGCCCCGCCTGCCGACGATCTCGAGCTCTAACTCGCGGTCGTGGCCGATCGGGACCCCTAGATCGGCCTCGCTTACGGCGAAGTTCGCTATCCACCTGAGCGGGAACAACCAGAAGACCCAAACTTCCTCTTGCTCAAAGCATCAGCCACATCGTAGCTTCTACCCAAGGTAAGGATCCGAACAACTCTCTTAGCCATGGCGGCCAGAAACTCCGCGATTTTACTACCATCGCCCTAGATCAGTTCCAACTGAACTCCAACCATCAATCAACAAGAAATGCCTTGTAAAGACCAGACCAAACTAACGGTCTCTAACCTAGATCCTTTCTTAGCATGCATAAATAAAATAAGAAAACACTTATAGAGAGTACCAATTTAAAACTTTTCATTCAACACAACTAAGTTCAAGCATAAAATTCATTAAGCAAACCAACAAGTAAAGTGACTGTTTGGTACTTTCAAGAAAATCAAGGAAACAGTCCGAGAAGTCTTAAACAAGTTTTTGAATGAATGATATTCTAATGACTCCAGTCCAACCACATGCTAAACCAACAAAAACATAATAAAGTGAAATAGTCTCAGAGTTGGGCCTTCCATGATCATCCAGCAGCCTCCTTCTAGCCATCCTGCCTCTGTCCCAAGTTACCTGGTGGAAGGACATAGAAAAATAAGGGTGAGCAATGTATTACTCAGTAAGAATTCCCCAACCGGGGTACAATACGCAAACATAGCATTTAGCACACTGACATGCAACCATACAACGACTTAGGACAAACCAGTTGTTTAGGCTAAGAGCTAACACTAGAGCTGGCCTGTCAAGGGCTTACAATTACAACCTGCCCTAGGTTCTACACCTGGATGCCCATCGGGGTCTTACACCTCAATCAATGATGCCCATCGAAGTCTTACACATACGGATGCCCATCGGGGTCTTACACCTCAAACAATGATGCCCATCGGGGTCTTACACATACGGATGCCCATCGGGGTCTTACACCTCAATCAATGATGCCCATCGGGGTCTTACACATACGGATGCCCATCGGGGTCTTACACCTCCATCAATGATGCCCATCGGGGTCTTACACATACGGATGCCCATCGGGGTCTTACACCTCAATCAATGATGCCCATCGGGGTCTTATACATACGGATGCCCATCGGGGTCTTACACCTCAATCAATGATGCCCATCGGGGTCTTACAAATATGGATGCCCATCGGGGTCTTACACCTCAATCAATGATGCCCATCGGGGTCTTACACATACGGATGCCCATCGGGGCTTACACCTCTAGCCATCAATGCTGCCCGACGGGGTCTTACACATCTAGAATGCCCTTCGGGGTCTTACTCCAGCTAGGATCTCAGAGATGCCCATCGGGGTCTTATACTCTCCAGCTACATACGGAATCAGTGCAGTGCCCATCGGGGACTTACCTAATTTTTAGATCACCTGCCAAGCACTAACATAGAACCAACAGATTATAATAGGAACACCAGCACGACACAAACCTGGAAGCAAGAGGAAATATGTAACCTATCCACTACAAATTTATACAATCACAAGGTAAGACTTGCTAGCACTTATACGCAGGATCCACACACCCTCGGTAAGGAACCCTTAATTGGAAGCAAGCAGAGAAATATCAATCACACCCAACAAGTGACCCTCGAGCTTCTATGCGATCCCAAGCAACCTAAGCAAGTAATAAAATTTCCCTAATTAAACAATCAGCAGCTATTATCTCAAGGTTCAAGAGAGAGGAGGCTCAGGATTTACCAACCGACAAGGTAACAAGCTCGGCACCAAGCTATCACGGCCAGCGGCGCTCTCGTAGGGCGGCGCGCGCGGAGGCAAGTAAACAGAGTCTCGGTGGGGCGTCGGTATTTGCCGGCCGGGCCGACGCCATGGGCTCCAGACGCGATCGCGCAGACACGACGGCAATGGGGCGCTGGCTAAGGACGTGGGCGTACGGAGTGACGCAGCGAGCTCGCGCTGGGACAGCGAGAAGGACGGGCTGGGCGACGCGGCTAGATCGCGCTAAGACGGCGCGAAGGACGGCGGGGCGACGCGGGCTGGCTGCGACCGCTGCGATGGATCTGCTGCAGGGCTGCTCGACGCTTTGGCCGGGCGGCGCGCGCTGAGGCAGAGCGATGACGACGCGATCAGTCGGGCGTCACGAAGACGGCGCGGCTAGCGTGGCGCACGACGGCTCTGGGCGGCGAGGCAAGGGGCTGGGTGTAAGGACCCGACCCAAGAAACGGTCTCTAACCTAAGGTCCATACTTAGCATGCATGAATAAGAATATAAACATCATTCAGAGTCGGAAGTTTAAAACTTTACAATAAACATTTTTAAAACAAAACCATGATTTCAATTAAATAAAACAGGTAAATGACTGATCAGTACTTTCTTAAAACAATTCAAAGGAAAGCGGTACGAGAACATAAAATAGTTTGAGTACTTTTTCCTAGGGACCCAAGTCCCACTACATGCTAAATCATTAAGGAAAACATTTAAAGAAACGTGCGACCCAGAGTCAGCTATCCATGATCATCGAGCAGCTTCCTCCTAGCCATCCACCCTGTCCCCAAGTTACCCGTGGAAAGCCACGAGAAAATAAGGGTGAGCAACAAGTTACTCAGTAAGAATTCCCAATCGGGGTACAATACGAAATCATCTCATTTAGCACATGGACAAGCAACCATACAAAGACTTAGAGCACGAACGGTTGGCTTAGGCTATGAGCTACTTCTAGGGCGAGCTTATTCAAGGGCTCCCATCAACAGTCACTCCTAGGTCCTACGCTTGGATGCCCTTCGGCCTTACACAATCTAGGACTCGGTGATGCCCAAAGGGGCCTTACACACTTAGGACACAAAGTGATGCCCAAAGTGGGGCCTTACACACTTAGGATACAAATGCCCGGTGGGGGGCCTTACACACTTAGGATGCCCATCGGGCCTACACCTTCAATGACGGTGATGCCCAGTGGGCCTTACACACCTAGGATGCCCATAGGGCCTTACACCTCCAGAATCAGTGATGCCCAGTGGGCCTTACACACCTAGGATGCCCATAGGGCCTTACACCTCCAAAATCAGTGATGCCCAGTGGGCCTTACACACCTAGGATGCCCATAGGGCCTTACACCTCCAGATGTCCATCGGGTCTTGCCCGAGCGGGACCCCAAACTAGTTACCTCTACGGCCCTCTAAACTTTACATCACACATCTAACCGTAACTTGGATCTAGCAGCATACAATAGGCAACATGGGTCTATCAAGATAGGAATGCCTAGCATGGAACTAACGGGATGTAAACATGTCACGAACATGAATCAAAAGAAAACATGAAACCTATCACTAGAAATTCATATAATTATAGTAATCAGCGCGCTATCAACTATTCGCAGGGTCCACACAACCCCGGGTAAGAATCCTTACCTGGAAATAAGTGGAGGTTGATTATCCCGAGTCGAATAACGACCCTCGAGCTTTTAAGTGAACTCGAGCAACCGAGAAGGCACTCGCCTCGGCGACAGCGGCAGGACGGTATTTGCTAGGCGCGAGGCACCGCCGCGGCATCGGGCGCTATCGGGCGCTTCTTTGGCGTGGCGCGGCGCGGCGGGGACGAGCGCTGGCGCTGGCTGCGCGGCGGGGGGAGCGAGCAGCAGCGCTGGCTGGCCGGCGGATGTGGACGAAGCGCACGGCACGCAGACGCGCGGTGTGGTGCGAGGGCGTCAGGGCGCGACAATGGCTGGGTGGTGTCGTCGCGTCGCGAGAGGCGGCTACACGGCGGTCTGCTGGGCGACTGGTGCGGAGTGGAGGATGGGCTGCGCGGTGGCGAGCCGGGCCGCCGACGCGATCTGGGTCCGCGGTGGCTCGGTGCGGTGCGGCGCGATGCAGCAGGCGTCGCGATGTCGTGGGGCGGCAGCAGGCGTTGGCGCGGCGGCGTGGCGAGACACTGGCGGCGGTGTGGGCGGCTTAGGCGAGACACACGGCGGTGTGTGGGGCGGCTTAGGCGAGACACGACGGCGGTGTGGGGCGGCTTAGGCGAGAGTGAAGGAGAAGTCTAGGGTTTTGGGGTTCTTTCTTTTTCCTTATTTTCTCTTTTCTTTTCTTTAAATATAATTCCCTTCCTTAACTTAAATAGACTTGGGAATCTCTTATGACCTCCCAAGACTCCCCTTCGAGCCCCTACGACGCGCGTTTATTTTCCTTATTTAAACCCAAGCTTCCCAACCCCTTTTTAGGCCAAGGGTTCGAGTCCTTCCAACAGCTCCTCCCAAACTTAAAAATATAAAAGGAAACCTTATTTTACATTTAGTAAAAACCGGGCTGTTACAATACTCCCTCCTTAGAAGACTTGAGTCCCCTAAGTCGCCGCTCCTAAAACAACTCGGGTAACTCCTCCTCATCTCCTTCCAACTCCCAAGTAGCTTCCTCAACTCCCCGATTCCGCCATCGCACTTTCACTAGGTCAATGACCCGGTTCCTCAAAACCTTTTTCTCAAATGCCGTGACCCTTATGGGTTTCTCCTCAAAGCTCGTGTCATGGTTCAACCAGTAAAGGCTCAAAATCTATGACGTGCGAAGGATCTCGCCACATCTTTGGCGAGCATCGAAACGTGGAACACACTATGCACTCGCAGCCCAAGGACGGCGGCGGTGCTAACCGATAGGCCACAATCCCAATCCTCTCAAGGACCTCGAAAGGTCCAACAAACCCGGGGCTCGGTTTGCCCTTTTTACCAACCTCGGGACCCCTCGCGACGGAGCTACCTTGAGGAAAACATGCCGGCCAACCTCAAACTCCAACTCCCTACGCCTAACATCGGCGTAGCTCTTCCACTGCTTTGGGCGGTCGGCATACGAGCTTTGATTTTCTCGGACGGCCTCATTGGTCACCGGAGCAACTCGGGCCTAACACCACCGGTCACCAACTTCTTCCTAGATGGCCGGGGATGCTCAGCAGCGCTACCATACAACGCCTCAAACGGCGCCATCCGAATGGTCGATCAAAATCGCTATTGTAGGCAAACTCCATCAAGTACAAGTCTTCGGTCCCAACTACCGTGGAAATCCAACACGCAGGCTCGCAACATATCCTCTAAGATCTGATTTACCCGCCGGTCGCGCCATCGGTCCAGGGTGGAAGGCTCTCTCAGTGAGTCGCACTCTGTGCCCAAACTCGTCTGAAGGGCCTTCCAAAACCGTGATGTAAAGCAGAATCCCGGCCGGAGATAATTTTAATCGAACTCCGTGGTACCTCACTATCCGTGTAACGCCCGTGTTTTTCTTCCCGGTCTTCCGTATGCCCTAGGGGTATTTTGGTAATTTGGTCGGGCCGTCGGGGCGCTTATGTCTTTTCTAGTTGCTAAAAATATTGGATGAATTTATGTAGGTTTGTGAGGCTTTGTGGAAGGGTTGAGCAAGGTTTGATGCAAAAGTAAAAATAAAAGGGAATTGTGTCACAGGTGGGGTTTGAACCCGGTCTCCTAGAAAGCTTGTGGGGATGCGTGCGATGAGCTAGTGAGAGCTCTTGTTGCTCCTTCCGGTCATTTTATGGTTAGCCTTGGATTTTGGAGTTTTGTTGTATTTGGTTAAAAGAGAAAGGAAGCTAGGTTTGCATTTCTTCTCCAACACCTCACTTTGCCGCACAAGCCGCCTCCCCCGGCCCAGCCAGATCCGCCTCGGCACGGCCAGATCCACCGTCGCCTAACCGGCCGAAAGCAAAGACGCCTAACTCGCACTGAACGGCTGTCGCACCCGCTTTGCCGCCGCACGCCCTCGACCAAGAAATGCACCAGATCCGCCGAGGATCGCAGACGCGCTCGTCGCGACGCCCCAGTCCGTCGCCCAGATCTGCTCGCCGTCGCACCGGCTTTGTCGCCGCCAGTCGCAGCCGAGGGAAGCCATCGCCCGAGATCGCACACTGAGCCCGCGTCGCGCCAGCCAGCCCGTCCCAGATCTGCCGAGCAAAGACGCCCGAAACGCGTCGGTCAGCCACATCGCCGCCGCACACAAGCAGCCGCCCAGATCCGTCCATCGCCGCGCCCGGCTTCGCGCAGCCCGCCGTCGCGCACTGATTCGCAGCAGCAGCGAATCGCCCGTGTCCGCGCGCGCCGCTCCGAGCTGCTCGCCGCAAGACGCCCAGACGCGCTTCGCTCGTGCTCACGCCGCTCGCCCGCGCCGCGCGCTTCCTTCGCCCGTCACCGTGCTCCAGTAGCGTGTCATGCAATGCCAATGAGCCCAGCGCTGCCCAGCGCCAGCCAGCCATTTCGACTGCACCACTTGCCGCAGAAAGACTCACACCCGTGTCGTCGTGCCGCCGTGTGAGTGCCCCGAGCCGAGCCTCGCTTGTTTTATTATATTTTTAGGGCTATGATTGTGATTTCTATTGTGTTTGTTAGGTTCTCGTTAGCTAGCTCGGGATCGATCGCAGCGTGAGGATTTTGTGTGTAGTTGCCTCCCGCCAAGGTAAGGATTTCTTCACCGGGGTTGTGTGGACCTGCGATGTTCTATGTGATTGATGTTGTATGTTTGTTTGTGATTATCGCATGTATAGTTTAGGTGCTCTGCTCAATTCTCGATCGCATGACTTCGTATGTTGTTCTTTCATGTTAGTCCATGCTAGGTTGTTCCGCTTACGCATGCTCATATTCATTCTTGTTCTATAGTACCATGCTAGGTCTGCTTTGTATTCTTTCGAGCACGTATTGGATTGTTTGCCGATTGTTAAGGCGAGTTAGAATTCGGTAGATAGCATCATCCGGACCCGATGCATAAAGTATCTTGCATCTATGGCAAGGACGTTCGAGACGCTTCTCCATCCTTTGACCCCGTGAGGGATTAGCTATCCCAACCGGTAGGCCCCGCAATCTTGGGTGAGGGTGGTAGTCTTAGCGATGCCCCAACAATCGGGATGATGACTTGGCAATGCCTAGTCCCCGACAAATGCACGTCCTCGGTGTGTTCGGTAGTAGCCCTTGATTGCCACTGTTAAGGTAAGGACGGCTTCTGGTGTAAGCCTACCACGACCCGTTCCTTAGCCTCGGTGCGGTGGTGCAGGTGACATAGTTCACGTGTCGTGTCTCACACCCCTATGTCGGTGACACCGATCCAGAGATTTAGTTAGGCGTGGTATCCGGATATGGGCGGCTTGCCACTAGACCCTGCACCCCATAGTCTCTGTGGAAGCACGCGGTGCATGCTTACGCTCATTACAGGCCACCGACCGGAGAGCTCCTCGGGATCTTGAGCTAGTGTACCTTTCGTGTCGACGATGAGAGAGTGCCGAGGCCGAGACTTGTTTCTCGTATAGGGCGTATTGTGTGGTGGATTTATTTCCTGACTAAGACCACGAGTTGGCATCCGAGGTCCAAGTGTGGACTTAAGCTATGTGCTCTATTCGTGTTTTATACTCATAGCTTGCGTACAATCTTCTAGATGATCATGTATATCGTATTGTACCCCCGTTGGGGATTCTTACTTGAGTAATTCGTTGCTCACCCTTATTCTCGTGGTTTTCCACGGTAACCAAGCGCGAGAGAGGATGGTGAAGGAGGAGCCGTGATCATGGAATCCTGCTTTGTCATCTCGACCATTTTATTATATCATGACTCTTGACTTTTGTTATTTCCCATCGAATGCATGTAGACGGGCACGAAGCCCTAGGATGTTTTCTTACGTTTTATGGATTCCAAAGATATTTGTACTTGTGGATTGTTTAAATGGTTTAAATAAATCTCTCGATCGTAGTATGCTTTTAGAAATGTATGTTTTGGTTGTTGAATGTTTCTGCTTTTTACTTGGGATCCGAAATATATCTTTCATAATGTCTTTTATTTTCAACACATGCATTGGGGTAAAGGCCCATTTAGAGCCCCTTTTGGGTCGGGTCTTTACAATCTGCTCAAGGAACAGCTTGTGCCCACCGCTCCACTGTGTAGTTTATCCCGCCGGAATGAAATGGGCACACTTAGTCAACCTATCAACGACCACCCAAATCATGCATAACCTCTAGGAGTCCTGGGCAAACCCGAGATAAAATCCATGGTGATCTCCTCCCACTTCCACTGTGGCACCCCGAGCGGTTGCAACAAACTCTGCGGCTTCGCGCTCAGGCGCCTTCACTGTTGGCCAGTGAGACACCGACTAACGAATCGGGCAATCTCCTCTTCATCCCCATCCACCAAAAAGTCTGCTTAAGATCTTGGTACATCTTGTTACCCCACAGGTGCCAAGAAAAAGGCGAGGTGTGAGCCTCGGTCAATAACTCTGTGCAGAACACAGGCATCGGGCCGGAACACACAAAGGACCTTTATATCTCAGACCCCCATCTGCAAGTATCACGAAGTCGAAGTCACCATCAGCCTGAACCCTCTCATACAAACTTTTTAATTTAGGATCTTTCAACTGGCTGTCGATAATCCTTTGCCTTATCGAAGGCTGGATGGTTAACTGAGCTACCCTAGCGGTAACATCCCCTAACAACACTGCTATTTTCGCCCTCTCGAGATCCTTCCTGATGATACTCTTGGGGTTTGCCAATGTTGCCAGATGTGAGGCCTTTCCACTTAGTGCATCAGCCACAACATTTGCTTTTCCAGGGTGATACAAGATCTCACAGTCGTAATCCTTCACGAGCTCCAACCACCTCCTTTGCCTCATGTTCAGGTCCTTCTGAGTGAAGAAATACTTGAGGCTTTGTTGATCCGAGAAAATCTGAATCTTCTCCCCATACAAGTAGTGCCTCCAAATCTTAAGTGCAAAGACGACCGCTGCCAACTCCATATCATGAGTCGGGTAATTCTGCTCGTGCGGTTTCAATCGCACAGAAAGCGTGCGCTATCACCTTACCGTGTTGCATCGAACGCATCCCAAACCAAACTTGCTTGGCATCATCAGACACCAAGAAACCCCCAGTTCCCTCTGGGACCGCCAACACCGGGGCAGACGTCAAACTGCTCTTTAGCTTAGCAAAACTCTCATCGCACTTCCTATCCCAAACGAAATCAACACCCTTCCTCGTCAATCGAGTAAGCGGGGCGGCTATAGCTGAAAATTTTTGAACGGCGTCGGTAATATCCAAACCGGCACCGAGTGAAGCTACGAATCTCCGTCACGCGATCGTCGGTCCGCCCACGAACTAACGGCCTCTACCTTCGAAGGGTCTACGGCCACTCCTCCTTAGACACAACGTGTCCCGGAAATGCTACCTCCTCGAGCCAAAGTCACACTTTGAGAACTTCGTAGAGCTTGTTCTCGCGCAAGGCCGCCAAAATCGCCTTAGGTGCGAGGCATGGTCCTCCTTAGACTTAGAGTACACAAGAATGTCATCTATGAACACGATGACAAAGCGGTCCAAGAACGCCTTGAACACTCTGTCCATCATGTCCATGAATGCAGCTGGGGCGTTTGTCAGTCCGAAAGACATGACTACGAACTCATAATGCCCATACCTTGACCTGAACGCTGTCTTGGGAATATCTGCATCCCGAATCCTCAACTGGTGGTAGCCCGACCTCAAGTCAATCTTTGAAAACACACGAGCTCCCTGGAGCTGGTCAAACAGTCATCGATACGAGGTAGCGGGTACTTGTTCTTAATGGTTACCTTGTTCAGTTCCCTGTAATCGATGCATAGACGCATCGAGCCATCCTTTTTCTTAACAAACAGTACGGGTGCTCCCCACGAGGACACACTCGGCCTAATAAATCCTCTGTCAAGCATCTCCCGCACTGTTCTTTTAACTCTTTCAAGCTCTGCTGGCGCCATGCGATAAGGAGCTTTTGAGATAGGGCGAGTCCCCTACTCAAGCTCTATTGAGAAGTCCACCTCCCTCTTCGGCGCGAGCCGTGCAACTCTTCGGGAAAAACATCCGCAAACTCTTGCACTATGGGCACTGCTCGACAGATAGTGGGTCACGGTTCTCCCGATCCAACTTAGCTAAGAAACCCCAAGCTCCTCGAGCTAACAAACGGTGAGCTTTAATCGCCGAATCACCGGCGGACACACACCCACTGGGTACCCCGAAATTTAAAGGTAGGCCTACACGCGGCTCGAACACCACCTCCTTACAACGATCCAATCAATCATAGCGTGGTTATCACCTAACCAATCCATGCCGAGGATCACATCAAAACCGCTCATAGCTAGCACAATGAGGGTAACCTTGAGGTCCGGTCGGATACACTGCATGCGACCGTCCTTTACCTTCCTCTCAGCTGCCAAATACTAGTTCCCGAGGGAGTAGCGACGGCACAACTCAAAACCTAGAGGCACTAAATTCATGCAAGCAAGCTCAAAGAAAAACAATGAGAAACAAACGAATGGGTGGAACCCGAATCAAACAACACAAAGGCGAGGTGATCAAGAACTAGGAGTGTACTCGCTTGCTGCGGGTCCAGCTCTCTCGACCTCCCGGGCGAGTCGTAGCATATACTCTTCCTCGCTTCTTGAGCCGGCCGTGTGCCACCACTTGCCCTTCTGGTGCAAAGGTCGGGCCCGATGCCCTTCCTTTCCACAGGCTTGAAACAAGCCTCTAGGGTTAACACCACGGGGTCCCCAATGCCGCCGCTTCCCGCGAGGATCTACAATACGGTGGCGGCCTCCCTACGCCTGGCGGGCGATCACGATCACGCATTCTGGTCCCGATCTTGGTCTCGCCATGATAAGAACCACGGGGCGCCGACCGCCCCTGACATTGCTCCTCGAGTCAAACTTGCGCTTCTGGCCCGAGTACACTGGGGCCTTAGACACTACGGTACTAACAACCTGCTCCGGAGGATACTTCCCATCATAAATCGTTGCCAGCTGTACTGCCTTGGCAAAAGTTTCTGGGGCCTGTGCCCTAACATCTGAGAGACACCTGTCTCAAACCCGCAATAAACTTCCCGATCTTGATTCCGGGTAGAAATCAATCGTAGCGCGAAGTATCCATACTCCGAGAACTTCTTCTCGTACACCTCGATCGAGTCGGACCACTAAGGTTTGAAAAACAGCTCAATCATCTTCTCTTGGGCTTCTTCGCTGATAAATTTTTCCTTGAACTCAGCCTTGAAGAACTCCCAGGTGGCAGGTGGAGATCCAGACGGTCTCTCACTTAAGGTGGAATCCCACCACCACTTAGTCAGTATGCCGGCTAACACGTGAGTCGCACATCGAGCTCGCCGCACCTCGTGACACTCCATTACCATAAACGTATATTCTAACTCAAAGAATCCACGTGGCGCTACCAATGGTTCCCGGGGCGCTAAACTTCTCCGGCTTCCATTTAACAAAATCCTCAACCACTTGCCTAGATCCTCGGCACCTTCCGCGCGTAACGGCCTCATTCACAATTGGCTCCTATGGAGTCGGCGGTCTTGGTGGCACTGCAGATCCTCTCTTTGAACCATCTCGGCCACCGCCAGATCTCAACGCGGACTCCTCCTCTCAAGCAGCCTAACAAAGCTTGCGTTTCACTCTCTGCTCGGCCCTCCGGTCGGCTAGCAACCCAACCACAAGAGCCCTCATAGACTCCACAAAGCGGCTCCCCTGCGGCCTCTCTCGAGACTCGCTTGCCCCTACACTTTCTCCGGGCAACACGGTTGAATGGCTCGATGGTGGCCTAACCTCGGCCTCGCCTTGGGACGAGGTCCCCTGTCGAGAATCGATACGAATGCCTGGTGGTCGGCCTCGAGCCTCCTCGCCCTCTCTGAGAGTGATCGGCATACCGAAAATCTATAGCCAAACCAACAATGGGTCGAACTCGCTTTTCTGCTCTACAACAACAAGTCATGTACATGCAAGGTGCAACCGGTATTGTAATTTCTTAACCCTTAACTTTAAACTTACGGACATACCGATGGTCGCGGGCGAGCGATGATCATGGAAAACAACCTACAATCGCAGTCGATCTCTGCGAACCTATAACTCGGGCTCGATACCAATCGTAAGGACCCGACCCAAGAAACGGTCTCTAACCTAAGGTCCATACTTAGCATGCATGAATAAGAATATAAACATCATTCAGAGTCGGAAGTTTAAAACTTTACAATAAACATTTTTAAAACAAAACCATGATTTCAATTAAATAAAACAGTAAATGACTCGATCAAGACTTTCTTAAAACAATTCAAAGGAAAGCGATGCGAGAACATAAAATAGTTTGAGTACTTTTTCCTAGGGACCCAAGTCCCACTACATGCTAAATCATTAAGGAAAACATTTAAAGAAACGTGCGACCCGTAGTCACTATCCATGATCATCGAGCGGCTTTCCTCCTAGCCATCCAAATCTGTCCCAAGTTACCCGTGGAAAGCCACGAGAAAATAAGGGTGAGCAACAAGTTACTCAAGAAGAATTCCCAATCGGGGTACAATACGAAATCATCTCATTTAGCACATGGACAAGCAACCATACAAAGACTTAGAGCACGAACGGCCGCTTAGGCTATGAGCTACTTCTAGGGCGAGCTTATTCAAGGGCTCCCATCAACAATCACTCCTAGGTCCCACGCTTGGATGCCCTTCGGCCTTACACAATCTAGGACTCGGTGATGCCCAAAGTGGGGCCTTACACACTTAGGACATAGTGATGCCCAAAGGGGCCTTACACACTTAGGATACAAAGATGCCCGGTGGGGCCTTACACACTTAGGATGCCCATCGGGCCTACACCTTCAAAGATGTCGGTGATGCCCAAAGGGCCTTACACACCTAGGATGCCCATAGGGCCTTACACCTCCGAATCGGTGATGCCCAAAGTGGGCCTTACACACCTAGGATGCCCATAGGGCCTTACACCTCCAAAATCGGTGATGCCCAAAGGGGCCTTACACACCTAGGATGCCCATAGGGCCTTACACCTCGGATGTCCATCTGGGTCTTGCCCGAGCGGGACCCCAAACTAGTTACCTCTACGGCCCTCTAAACTTTACATCACACATCTAACCGTAACTTGGATCTAGCAGCATACAATAGGCAACATGGGTCTATCAAGATAGGAATGCCTAGCATGGAACTAACGGGATGTAAACATGTCACGAACATGAATCAAAAGAAAACATGAAACCTATCACTAGAAATTCATATAATTATAGTAATCAGTGCGCTATCAACTATTCGCGAGGTCCACACAACCCCGGGTAAGAATCCTTACCTGGAAATAAGTGGAGGTTGATTATCCCGAGTCGAATAACGACCCTCGAGCTTTTAAGTGAACTCGAGCAACCGAGAAGGCACTCGCCTCGGCAGCGGCAAGCAGCGATGACGCTAGCGCCGCTAGGCGCCAGGCGCGCGCCGCGGCATCGGGCGCTATCGGCGCCATTGGCGCTGGCTGGCGCGGCAGGACGAGCGCTGGCGCTGGCCGCGCAAGCTGCGCGGGCGCGGCGAGCGCAGCGCGCTGGCCGGCGGATGTGGACGAGCGGCACGGGCATGCGACGCGCGGTGTGGTGCGAGGCGTCGCGGCGCGCGCGGCGTGGGTGGTGTCGTCGCGGCGCGACGGCGCTGGGTGGTGTCGTCGCGGTGCGGTGGCGGCTACACGGCCGGTCGCTGGGCGACTGGTGCGAGTGGAGGATGGTCTGTTGCGGTGTGGCGAGCCGGCCGCCGACGCGATCGGGCGATCGGTGCGGTGGCTGGCTCGGTGCGTCTGCAGCGATGGCGGCGGGCGTGCGATGTCGTGGGGCGGCAGCCAGGCGTTAGGCGCGCGCGTGGCGAGACACTGCGGCGGTGTGGGGTGGCTTAGGCGAGACACGGCGGCGGTGTGGGGCGGCTTAAGCGAGACACGGCGGTGTGTGGGGCGGCTTGGGCGAGAGTGAAGGAGAAGTCTAGGGTTTTGGGGTTCTTTCTTTTTTCCTTATTTTCTCTTTTCTTTTTCTTTAAATATAATTCCCTTCCTTAACTTAAATAGACTTGGGAATCTCTTATGACCTCCCCAAGACTCCCCTTCGAGCCCCGGCTGACGCGTTTATTTTCCTTATTTAAACCCAAGCTTCCCAACCCCTTTTTAGGCCAAGGGTTCGAGTCCTTCCAACAGCTCCTCCCAAACTTAAAAAAATATAAAAGGAAACCTTATTTTACATTTAGCTGAAAACCGGGCTGTTACACTGGGCGACGGCTAGGTTGAGAAGGAGAGGGTGGGCGGCTAGGGTTTTCCTTTTTCCTTCCCTTTTCTCCTCTTTTGTTTTCCTTCCTAAAATTAAATCAACTTTGGAGAAATCTCAAGATCCCTTCCCAAGGCTTCCCTCCTTCAAGTCCTAACTGACGCTTAATTTTTCTTGAATTAAATCCAAGCTTCCAATTCCCTTAAGTCTAGGGCCCGAATCTCCCAAGGAACCCTTAAAAGAAATTTCTTATTTCACCCCCGACCAATATACCGCCAAAACCTTAACGAATCCAACTACTCCTGGAAACAATGCTACAAAAACCTTATCTCACAATTAACAGAAATCCGGGCTGTTACAATACTCCCTCCTTAGAAGACTTCCGTCCCCGGAAGTCGCTGTACTAGAATAACTCCGGGTAGTTTCTCCTCATCTCCCCTTCCAACTCCCAAGTAGCTTCCTCAACTCCCTGATTCCGCCACTGCACTTTCACTAAATCAATGGCTCGGTTCCTCAAAACCTTCTTCTCGAATGCTAAGATCTCTATGGGTTTCTCCTCAAAGCTCAGGTCACTGTTCAACTGCAAGGGCTCAAAATCTATGATGTGCGCAGGATCTCGCCACGCATCTTGGCGAGCATCGAAACATGGAACACACTATGCATCGCAGCCAAGGACGGCGGCGGTGCCAACCGTAAGCTACACCCAACTTTCTCCAGAATCTCAAAAGGTCCCACAAACCTGGGGCTCAGCTTCCCCTTCTTACCAAACCTCAGAACTCCACGCATAGGAGCTACCTTGAGGAAGACATGCTGGCCAACTTCAAATTCTAACTCTCTACGCCTGACGTCGGCTTAGCTTTTCTGCCTGCTCTGGGCAGTCAACATACGAGCCTTAATCTTTTGGACCGCTTCATTGGTCAATTGGAGCAACTCCGACCCAAAACTTGCTGTCTCCAACCTCTTCCCGTAAGACCGGGGATCTCGCAACGTTTACCATACAACGCCTCAAACGGTGCCATCCAATGGTTACACGATAAATCGCTGTCGTGTGGTAAACTCCATCAAATATAAGTCTCGGTCCCAACCGCCTGAAAGTCTAACACACAGGCTCGCAACATATCTTCTAAGATCCGATTTACCGCTCTGTCAATCGACCATCGGTCCGAGAGGGTGGAAGGCGCGTACTATAGCCGCACTCCGTGCCCAATCCGGCTGAAGGGCTTTCCAAAACAGTAAAGTAAAACGGGAGTCTCGATCGAGATAATCTTAACTGCACTCCGTGGTACCTAACTATCTGCTCCCGAACAATCGTGCCTTTGCTCCACGGTATAATTTATCCCGCCAGAATGAAGTGCGCACTCTTGGTCAACCTCGCCGACAATCCCCAAATTTGTGCATAACCTCTGCAGGTGTCTGGCGGACCCGAGATAAAGTCCATGGTAATCTCCTCCCACTTCCATCGCGGCACCCCAAGTGATCGCAATAACCTCTTGGTTTCCGCTTAGGTGCCTTCACTTGTTGACAAGTGAGACATCGATCGACAAACGGGCAATATCCCGCTTCATTCCCATCCACCAAAAAGTTTGTTTAAGATCTTGGTACATTTTGTTACCCCCTGGGTGCCATGCAAAAGGCGAGGTGTGAGCCTCGGTCAACAACTCAGTGCGAATGCGTCGCTCTACTGGGACACATAGTCGACCCTTATATCTCAAGCCACCATCTGCAGATACTACAAAATCGAAGTCACCATCGATCCGAACTCTTTCGTACAAACTCTTTAACTTTTGGTCATTCAGGTGCCATCGATAATCCTTTTCCTTATCGACGGTTGGATGGTCAGCTGAGCTACCTTGGCGGCAACTTCTCCTAACAACACTGCTATTCCTGCCCTCTCAAGGTCTTTCCTTATATTACTTCGGGTTTGATAAATACGTTGCAAAATGCGAGTCTTCCTACTCGAGAGCATCGGCTACAACATTAGCCTTCCTGTGGTGATACAAGATTTCACAAATCGTAATCCTTTACAAGCTCCAACCACCTCCTCTGCCGCATGTTCAGGTCTTTCTGGGTAAAGAAATATTTGAGGCTCTGGTGGTCCGAGAAAATTTGAATCCTTTCCCCATACAGGTAATGCCTCCAAATCTTAAGAGCAAAGACGACAGCTGCCAACTCCATATCATGGGTCGGATAATTCTACTCATGCGATTTCAACTGCCTCGAGGCATACGCTATTACTTTACCGTGCTGCATCAGAACACAGCCTAAACCAAACTTGCTGGCATCACTGTACACTACGAAACCCCCTGTTCCCCTCGGAACTGCCAACACCGGTGCGGACGTCAAACTGGTCTTCAGCTTAGCGAAACTCTCGTCGCACTTCTCATCCCAAACGAAATCGACGCCCTTCCTCTTCAACCGAGTAAGCGGTGAAGCTATAGCAGAAAAGTTCCGAACGAAACGGCGGTAATATCCGGCCAGACCCAGAAAACTACGAATCTCTTACACGGTTGTCGGTCTAGCCCACGAACTAACTGCCTCAATTTTCGAAGGGTCCACAGCCACTCCCTCCTTGGACACCACGTGCCCTAGAAAAGCTACCTCCTCGAGCCAAAAGTCACACTTGGAAAACTTCGCATAAAGCTGGTTCTCGCGCAAGGCTGACAAAATCTGCCTTAGATGCGAAGCATGGTCCTCCTTAGACTTAGAATACACAAGAATGTCATCTTTGAACACAATGACAAAGCGATCCAAGAACGCCTTGAACACTCTGTCCATCATGTCCATGAATGCAAATGGGCGTTCGTCATCCGAAAGACATGACTACGAACTCATAATGACCATACCTCGACTTCGGAAAGTCGCCTTTTTAGGGATATCTGCATCCCGCATCCTTAATCGGTGGTAGCCCGACCTCAAGTCAATCTTTGAAAACACACATGCTCCCGGAGCCGGTCAAATAGATCATCAATGCGCCAGCGGTGGATACTTGTTCTTGATGGTTACCTTATTCAATTCCTATAATCGATGCATAGACGCATCGAGCCATCCTTTTTCTTACCAAACAAAGACGTGCTCCCCACGAGGACACACTCGGCCCGATAAATCCTCTGTCAAGCAACTCCTGCAATTGCTCCTTTAACTCTTTCGATTCAAATTGGCGCCATACGATACGGAGCCTTCGAGATAGGGCGAGTCCCCTGCTCGAGCTCTATTGAGAAATCTACCTCCTCCTTGGAGGCGCACTGAGCAACTCTTCAGAAAAAACATCCGCAAACTATTGCACAATGGGCACTTGCTTAACAGATAACTGACCACGACTTACTTCGGACAACTTATCTACAAAGCCCCAAGCTCCTCGAGCTAGCAAACGGTGAGCTTTAACTGTCGAAATCACTAGCAGACACAACCCGCTCTGGGTGCCACGGAATCTAAAGCTAGGCCTGCTCGGCGGCCTGAACACTACCTCCTTCCGCGACGATCAAATCATCATCGTGGTTATCAGCTAACCAATCCATGCCGAGGATTACATCAAAATCACTCATAGCTAGTACTATGAGCGTAACCTGCAGGGACTCGTCGGAGACCTGTATCCAACCGTCCTTTACTTTCTGACTGGCCAACATACTAGCTCCCGAAGGGGTAGCCACAGATAACTCAAAACCTAGGGGTTCTAAAATCATGCAAGCATGCTCAGCAAAAACGGCAGAAACAAAAGAATGCGTGGAACCCGAATCAAACAACACAAAGGCAAAGTGATCAAGAATTAGGAGCGTATCTGCCACTGCGGCCCCGGCTTGCTCAGCCTCCCGACGGGTTGTAGCATACACTCGCCCCTGCTGCTGAGCTGGGTGCTCAACTACCGCTTTCTGGTTGCAATATCGAGCCTGATGCCCTTCCTTACCACAGTTATAGCAAGCCCTAGGGTTACCTCCACAAGGACCCCAATGCGGCTTCCCACAAGGTTTACAAAACGGTGGCGGCCTCCCTACGCCCTGCTGGCGAGGCTGATCACGACTGCGATTCTGATGCTGGTCTCGGCCCTGATAAGAACCCTGGTGGCGCTGACCGCCCACACGACCACTGCCTCCGGAATCAAACTTACGCTTCTGGCCCGAGTACGCTGGGGCCTTCTGCACAGCAGCACTAGCAACTTGTTCTGGAGGATACTTACCGTCATAAATCGTTGGCAGCTGCACAGCCTTGGAAAAAGTCTCTGGGGCCTGCGCCCTAACATCCTGAGACACTCCCTATCTCAAGCCCGCAATAAACTTCCTGATCTTCAGCTCAGGGGTAGCAATTAACTGCGGCGCGAAGTACCCATACTCCGAAAACGTTTTCTCATAAACCTCGATTGAATCGGAACCTTGCTTAAGGTTTGAAAATAGCTCAATCATCTTCTCTTGGGCTTCTTCACTGATAAATTTTTCCTTGAACTCCGCCTTGAAGAACTCCCAGGTGGCCGGTGGGGACCCGGCCGGTCTCTCACTCAAGGTGGAATCCCACCACCACTTACCTATACCAGCTAACACATGAGCTGCACAACGAGCTCGCTGCACCTCAGGACAAGCCATCACCTTGAAGGTATACTCCAGCTCAGCTATCCATCTAGCTGCTACCAACGGTTCTCCAGGGCCACTAAACTTCTCAGGCTTCCATTTGACAAAATCCTTCAGCCACTTGCCCAGGTCCTCAGCACCTTCTGCCACAATGGCCTCATTCACAATCGGTTCCTGTGGAACTGGCGGTGCTGGTGGCACTACAGTCCTCTGTTGAACCAATTCCGTCAGCTGCTCTATCTGAACTCGGGACTCTTCCCTCTGCGCGGCTAACAAAGCCTGCGTTTCAGCTCTCTGTTTGGCCCTCTGGTCAGCTAGCAACCCAACCATAAGAGCCCTCATGGACTTCGCAAAAGCTACTCCTGGTGCAGCCTCTCGAGGCTCAGATGCCTCCACGCCCTCCCCGGGCAACACAACAGAAGGGCCTGCAGGTGGCCTAACATCTGCTTTAGCTTGGGACGACATCCCTCCAGTGTCAGAATCGATACGAATGCCCTAAGCGGTCGGCCTCGACCCTCCCCGCCCTCTGCGAGTAACTGGCATGCTGATAATCTGCACTCAGCTAACAATGAGTCAGAACCGGTTTTCCATCCCTACAACAACAAGTCATGATCATGCAAGTGCAAATAGTATTATAATTCTTAGCCCTTAACCTTATGGACAAACCTGATGGCTATCGGAGCACCGATGATCATGGAAAACAACCTGCAATTGCAGGTCAGTCTACAGAACCTATGACTCTGTGCTCTGATACCAACTGTAAAGTCCCGACCAAACTAACGGTCTCTAACCTAGATCCTTTCTTAGCATGCATAAATAAAATATGAAAACACTTATTGTAACGACCCAGGTTTTCTTCCCGGTCTTCCAGGTATGCCCTAGGGGTAATTTGGTAATTTGGTCGGGCCGTCAGGGTCGTTTGTGTCTTTTCCAAACTACTAAAATTATTGGATGGTTTTATGTAGGTTTTTGGAGGAGTTTGAGGTTTGGTTTGAGCAAGGTTTGATGCAAAAGTAAAAATAAAGGAAATTGTCTTTGCAAATGGGTTTGAACCCGGGTCTCCCGGGAAGCTTGTAGAGAGGTGTGCCAAATGAGCCATTAGGTGCTCTTGTTGCTCTTTCTGCATCACATCTTAGTTAACCTTGGATTTTGGAGTTTTGGTGCATTTGGTTAAATGAAATAGAATTAGGTTATTCCATCTTCTTCTCCAAAACACCTCTTGGCCGCCCAAGCTCTCCATCTCCATAGCCTTGCCGATTCTTCATCCTTGCATCTCCTTGGGTTCGATCATCATCATTCCGGTAAGTCTTCGCTCTTCTTCATCTTCTCATTTGGGTGTTTGGCTGGCCGAATGTAAGAAAAAGGGGTTTGTGTGTGTGTGCGTTGTGCAAACCGGTGAGGAGGTCCAAAGACTCGAGCTCATCGCATCGACCCGGCTCACAACGGCGGCCCCGCCGTCGCCGACGCCCAGATCTGTCCAGCGCAGCTTAGCTCGCCGCTCGTCCAAACCGATCGCTGCGACGCCCAGATCTGCCCAGCAGCCGCACCTCGCCGCTCGCCAATGCCAGAGATCGCCGCGCCGACGCTCGCCGCGCCAGAGGTTCGCCGCGCCGCCGGCTCGTCGGCCGATCGCTTCGCACGCCCTCGCCGTGTCCGCTTGCCGAAGCCGCTCGCCGCGCGCGCCTCGCCCGAGACGTTCGCCCGTCGCGCGCGCTGCCCTGAAGCTGCGCCGCTGTCCGCATCGCGCGCGCACGCCGCCAGCGCGCCGCCGCCAGACGCTTCGCCGCGCGCGCGCGCCCGCCCGCTGCCAGCTGCGGCATCGCCCTGTTGCGTCGTGCCGTGCAGTAGCACGCGCAGCCAGCCAGCGTCCTTGCTGCGCTGTGCGCGTAGCGCGGCCAGCATATGCGCGTCCTTGCCGTGCCGACTTGCCAAGCGACCCCAAGCTCGTCGTCGCGCGCGCGCGTGAGTTCCCTAGCCGCCGAGCCGCTGTTTCTATTGTTGTTTAGATATTTTAGATGCCGATTATTGTTGGTTTGCTAGGTTCCCGCCGCTAGCTCGGGATTGTTCCGCAGACTTAGGATTTGTGTGTAAAAGTCTTCCGACCAAGGTAAGGATTTCTTACCGGGGTTGTGTGGACTCTGCGGTATATTTGTGATTGTTGTTTTGTATGCTGTGTATGATTACTAGCATGTTTAGCCTAGGTGCTCGCTCAATTCTGATCGCATGAACTCTTGTATTGTTTCTCATGTTAGCCCATGCTAGGTTGTTCTATTCTAGCATGTTCGATATCCGCTCTTGCTTCGTAGTATCATGCTAGGTTCTTTGTATCCGATGAGCACGTATTGGACCGCATTGATTGAATCGTTATTATTGTTAAGGTTTAGAATTGAGGTAGATAGAATCATCCGCCCGATGCATAAAGTATCTTGCATCTATGGCAAGGACGTTCGAGATGATTCTCCGCCCTTGGACCCCGTGAGGGATTAGCTATCCCAACCGGTAGGCCCCGCAATCTTGGGTGAGGGTGGCGGATCGTTAAATGCCCCAACGGTCGGGATGATGACTTGGCATTGCCTCGCCCCTCGGCGATCGACACGCCCTCGGCGTGTTCGGCCGTAGCCCTTGATTGCCACTGTTAGGGCAAGGACCGCTTCGGTGTAAGCCTACCACGACCGGTTCCTTAGCCTCAAAGTGGTGGTACAGTGACATAGTTCACGTGTCCGTGTCTCACACCCCTATGTCGGTGACACCGATCCGTAGATTTAGTTAGGCATGGTGATCGAACTCGGGCAGCTTTGCCACTAGACCCGGCACCCCGAGTTTGCGAGAGCATGCGGTGCGCGCTTACGCCATTACTGGCGCCGATCGAGAGCTCCTCGGGATCTTGAGCGAGTGCACCTTTCGTGACGGCGATGACAGCCGAGGCCGGGACTTGTTCCCGTATAGTGCGTTTAGTGTGTTGTGGTATTTTCTCGACTAAGACCCCGAGATGGCATCCGAGGTCCAAGTGTGGACTTAGCTATGTGCTCCGCTCTGTGTTTGTACTCATAGCTTGCATACATTCTTCTAGATGATCATGTATATCGTATTGTACCCCGGTTGGGGATTCTTACTGGGTAATTCGTTACTCACCCTTATTCTGTGGTTTTCCACGGTAATCAAGGCGAGACAGGATGGTCAAGGGGAAGCTGTGATCATGGAATCCTCTTTGTCATCTCTCGATTGTTTTATTTTAATTATCATGACTCTTCACTTTTTGTTATTTCCACTGAATGCATGTAGACGGGCAGAGCCCCGTGGATGTTTTCTTACGCTTTTATGGATTCCAAAGATATTGGTACTTGTGGATTGTTTTAATGGTTTAAATAAATCTCTGATCGAGTGTGCTTTTAGAAATGTATGTTTTGGTTGTTGAATGTTTCTGCTTTTACTTGGAATCCGAAATGTATTTTTCATAATGTCTTTTATTTTCACTACATGCATTGGGGTAAAGGCCCATTTAGAGCCCCTTTTGGGTCTGGTCTTTACTGATTGGTATCGAGCTCGAGTCATAGATTCTCAGAGGACCGACCTTTTGTTGTAGGTCGTTTTCCATGATCATCAAGACTCAAGCGGTCATCAGTGCACGCCTAGATTTATTGTTTTAGAAAGGAAAAGGGTTAAAAATTTACAATACCTATCATCTAGTGTATGCCTTGTTTGGTGTTGTGGAATGGTGACAGTGTGTTTTGATTCGTTGTTGGTTTGGATGTAGATCGCCAAAGATGCTACCACCCGCATCGGGAGAGGAGGTTCGAGAGCGTGTCGAGGTATCGTGGATCGGATCTCGACATCGCAGGACATCGTCCCAAGCCGACACCGATGGCATTCCACCAACAGCTCCTCTGTTACGCCTAGAGCGGGCGTTGAGGCGATCGAAGGCCGTGAGATCGCTTCCTGGAGCAGAGTTTGCCGAGTCTATGAGGGCTTTATGGTCGCATGTTGAGTGACCAGAGGGCGAGACCTGTGCCTTGTTGGCGCCAGCAATGGAAGAGTCCCGAGCCCAGATCGAGCAAATGACTCGATTGGTTCAAAGAGAGCTCAAGAGCACCTCCACTCCACAGAGCAAGTAGCCCTAGAGGCGATATGGCGAGGTGCCGAGGAATTGGGTAGGTGGTGAAGGATTTTGTGAAGTGGAAGCTCGAGAGAAGTTTGATGCCACCGGTGATGCGTTAGCGCAGCCTGTGTGGATTGCCCATTTGGAGTACACCTTCCCGATCATGGTGTGCCCCGATATTCGTGAGGCCGAGATGTGCGGCTCATGTGCCGAGGCACAATGAGATGGTGGTGGGAGTCCACCTTGAGCGAGAGACCACCTGGGTCTCCACCCGCTACTTGGGAGTTCTTCAAGGCCGAGTTCAAGGTAAAGTTCATCGGTGATGAGGCTCGGGAGAAGATGGTGGAGCTCTTCCGAACCTCGAAGCGGGTTCCGATTCCATTGAGGAATATGAGCGCAAGTTCTCGTGAGTATGGATATTTTGCTCCTCGCTTGATTGCCACCCGGAGTGAAGATTCGGAAGTTCATATCCGGATTGAGGCGAGTGTTTCCCAGATGTCGTGGCTCGTGCCCCACGACACTTATGCTAGGGTCATCCCAGCTTAGCCACGATCTATAATGGGAAGTATCCTGCTGAGCGGGTTGTTGCCCTCTCTTTCAATCATTCCCGTCCCAGCACTGTGGGGCGTAAGAGGAAGTTTGACTTTTCGGGAGGCGGCGCGCGCCGTCAAGGCGCTTCGCAAGCAGAGATCGTGGAGAGCTCGATCCGTTTCAGCCCTAGCAGCAGGAGGACCCAGCGCTTTCCGCTTGTGCTACTTAGGGAAAGTCCACGCCGGAGCTTGTCACCGACCTAGATTGTGCTTCCGTTGTGGTAGAGAGGGGCACATGGCCCGTTTTGTGATCACCACGGCTATGGCGGCTTTCGGCCAGCCAGCAGCGCAGGTCGAGTGTTTGCTACGACCCGTCAGAGGCCGAGCGTCACGGATGCCGGCTGTGGCGGTGTACGCTTCTTGTTTTAGATCACCGCGCATTTGTCTTGTTTGATTCTGGTTCTACGCATTCATTTGTATCTGTATGTTGTTTGCTTTGAGCATGCTAAGTTGAGTCTAGAGCCTCTAGGTTTTGAGTTATCTGTTGCAACTCCTTCGGGAGTTAGTATGTTGGCTAGAGATAAGATTAAGGATGGCCGGATCGAGATATCCGGAGAGTTGCTTGTGGCTACGCTCATAGTTCCGCCTATGAGCGGTTTTGATGTGATTCTTGGTATGGAGTGGTTAGTCGCTAACCACGCGTTGATTGACCGCCACCGGAAAGAAGTAGTGTTCAGCCGCGCCAGTCGGCCCACTTTTTAAGTTTCGTGGAGTCCAAGGTGGAGTTTGCCCGCCGATGGTGTCACCGTGAAAGCTCGTCGCTTGCTAGCTCATGGAGCTTGGGGCTATCTAGCCAAGTTGTTCGGGAAGAGCCGCCCCTCGGCCTGCTGATCAGTGCCGGCGTGCAGAGTTCGCGGATGTGTTTCCCGAGGAGTTACTGGGGTTGCCCCCAAAGAGAGAGGTTGACTTCATTATTGAACTCGAGCCGTGGACCCTCCCTATCTCGAAGGCTCCGTGACGCATGGCGCCAAAGCAGAGTTAAAGGAATCAAGATTCAGCTGCAGGAGATGTTAGACCGAGGGTTCATCCGTCCAAGTGTGTCCCCGTGGGAGCACCAGATTCTGCTTGTGAAAAAGAAGGATGGTTCTATGCGCTTGTGTATTGATTACCGCGAGCTTAATAAGGTGACAATGAAGAATAAGTATCCGCTGCCCCGTATCGATGATTTGTTCGATCGGCTTCAGGAGCTTCGTGTTCTCCAAGATAGATCTCGAGATCCGGTTACCATCGATTGCGGATCGGGGATGATGCCGACATTCCTAAGACAAACTTTCGTGTCCAGATATGGTCACTATGAGTTTGTGGTTATGTCGTTTGGATTGACCAATGCCCCACCGCGCGTTCATGGACATGATGGATAGGGTGTTCAAATCATTTTTGGACAACCGGTCATCGTGTTCATTGACGATATTCTGATTTATTCGAGGTCTAAAGAAGACCATGCAGAGCATTTGAGGCGAGTATTGGCGGCTTTGAGGGAAAACCAGCTTTATGCGAAGTTTTCCAAATGTGATTTCTGGTTGGAGCAGGTGGCCTTCCTAGGCCACGTGGTTTCGAGAGATGGTATAGCCGTGGACCCCGCGAAGATTGAGGCCGTGAGTTCATGGGCCAAGCCGACTTCGATTCTGCCGAGATTCGCAGCTTTCTCGGGTTTGGCGGTTACTACCGCTTGTTCGTCAAGGACTTTTCGCTTTAGCCTCGCCTCTCACTCGTCTCGACGAGGAAGGGTGTCGAGTTTGTTTGGGACAAAGCAGTGTGATGAGAGCTTTGCCGTGCTCAAGCGTAGTTTGACTTCAAAGACTGTTGGCGATCCGGAGGGGACAGTGGTTTCGTGGTCTGATGATGCTTCCAAGTTTGGTTTAGGTTGTGTGTTGATGCAAAGACGGGGAGGTCATTGCCTATGCTTCCCGTCACCAAGCCGTATGAGCAGAAACTACCCGACTCATGATATGGAGTTGGCAAAGCAGTGGTGTTTGCAATCAAGATTTGGAGGCATTACACCGTATGGTGAGCGGATTCGGATGTTTACCGATCACCGAGCCTCAAGTATCTGTTTACTCGAAGGAGTTGAATATGAGGCGAGAGGAGATGGTTAGAGTTGGTAAAGGATTATGATCATGAGATTTTGTACCATCCGGTAAAGCCAATGTAGTGGCCGATGCTTTGAGCAGAAAAGACGCGTCGCTCTCTGCGGCGTTGTTGAGTTCCCAGCCCGCTTTGCAGAGAGTTCGAGCGGGCCGAGGTTGCGATGTTGTTGGGAGAGGTTACCGCCAGGTAGCTCGCTTGACTGCTCACCGCCGATTCGGCAAATGGATTATAGACAACCAGTTGGGTGACCCCGCACTTAAGAGATTGGTTGACAGAGTCGCTCTTGACGGTGACTTTGACTTTGTGTATTCACCAGACAATCGGGTTGACTTATAGAGGCCGGTTGTGTGTTCCGGACATTGCAGTTTTGCGAGCCGAGTTGCTCTCGAGGCCCACAGCCCCTTTTGCTTGGCACCCCGGGGTACCAAGATGTATCGTGACCTTAGCGCACCTTACGTGGATGGGGATGAAGAGAGATGTGGCGAGTTTGTCACCCAAGTGTCTCACTTGTCGCAAGTGAAGAAGCACCCAGCAGAGGGCCACCGGTTTTGTTGCAACCATCGAGTGTACCCCAGTGGAAATGGGAAGAGATCTCTATGGACTTTATATCTGGTTTGCCAAGGACTCCGAGGAAGTTCTCTCAGATTTGGGTGATAGTCGACCGTTTGACCAAGAGCGCACACTTCATTCCCTGTAGAGACACTTATACCGTGGAACAGTGGGCGCAATGCTTTTGGAGCGAGATCATCCGTTATCATGGTGTACCGGTGAGGATTGTGTCCGATCGTGACTCGCGGTTCACTTCTCGTTTCTCGAGAGCGCTCCGTATGGTTTGGGCACAGAGTGCGATTTCAAGAGACAACTTTTCACCCTCGCACGGATGGTCGATCGAGAGAGTGAATCGATTCTCGAGGATATGTTGAGGGCTTGTGTGTTGGATTTCCCGGCAGCTTGGGACCATGATTCATTTTGATGGAGTTTGCCTACAACAACGCTTACCGGTCGGCGATTTATCTCAGATGGCTCCATTCGAGGCATTGTATGGTAAGCGTTGTCGGTCCCCGTGTTCGGGAAGAGGTTGGTGATAGACAGTTTTTGGGTCCCGAGTTACTGCAGCTTGACCAATGGTGCAAGTCACGAGAAGATTAGAGCTCGTATGTTGACAAAATTTCGAGCGGCAGAAGAGTTACGCCGATGTTCGGCGTCCGAGATTTGGAGTTTGAGGTTGGTCAACATGTGTTCCTTAAGGTTGCTCCGATGCGAGGTGTTCTGAGGTTTGCAAGCGTGGGAAGTTGAGTCCCCGCTTTGTTGGTCCATTTGAGATCCTAGAGAGGATTGGCAGAGTTGCTTACCGGTTAGCCCTACCTCCGTCACTATCAGCGGTGCATAGTGTTTTTCATGTATCGATGTTGAGGCAAGATGTGCCTGGGACCTGTCGCACATTGTGGACTTTGAGCCTTTGCAAACGAATGAGGATTTGAACTTTGAGGAGAAGCCGGTGAGGATCCTTGCCTTTGAGACCAAGACGTTGCGTAATCGCGAGATTCGTTTGGTAAAGGTTCGAAGTGGAAGAATCGGGGTTCTGAGGAAGCCACTTGGGAGCGGGAAGACGAGATGAGGTTGCATTACCCCTGAGTCAAGTTCTGTCTTAAGGACTTTCGAGGACAAAAGTCATAAAAGGAGGGAATATTGTAACGACCAGTGTTTTCTTCCGGTCTTCCGTGTATGCCCTAGGGGTAATTTGGTAATTTGGTCGGGCCGTCGTGGTCGTTTGTGTCTTTTTTCCACTACTAAAATTATTGGATGGTTTTATGTAGGTTTTGGAGGAGTTTGAGGTTTGGTTTGAGCAAGGTTTGATGCAAAAGTAAAAATAAAGGAAATTGTCTTTGCAAATGGGTTTGAACCCGGTCTCCGGGAAGCTTGTAGAGAGGTGTGCCAAACGAGCCATTAGGTGCTCTTGTTGCTCTTTCTCGCATCACATCTTAGTTAACCTTGGATTTTGGAGTTTTGGTGCATTTGGTTAAATGAAATAGAATTAGGTTATTCCATCTTCTTCTCCAAAACACCTCTTGGCCGCCCAAGCTCTCCATCTCCATAGCCTTGCCGATTCTTCATCCTTGCATCTCCTTGGGTTCGATCATCATCATTCCGGTAAGTCTTCGCCTTCTTCATCTTCTCATTTGGGTGTTTGCTTGCCGAATGTAAGAAAAAGGGGTTTGTGTGTGTGTGCGTTGTGCAAACCAAATGAGGAGGTCCAAAGACCCGAGCTCATCGCATCGCCCACCTCCGTCAACGGCAGCCCACAATGTCGCACGCCCAGATCTCGTCAGCAGCGCAGCTTCGCTGTTCGTCCACCGATCGCTCGCCGCGCCCGGATCTGCTCCAGCAGCGCAGCTCGCCGCTTCGCCAAAGCAGCAGATCGCCCGATCGCTCGCCGCGCCAAGAGGTCTTCGCCAGGCGCCAGCTCGTCCACCGATCGCTGCGCGCGCCCTCGCTGCGGTCCGCTTGCCGAGCCGCTCGCCGCGCGCCTTTCGCCCAGACGTTCGCCGCGCGTCGCGCGTCCTGCCGCCGAGCTGCTCGCCGCCGTGTCCGCATCGCGACGCCAGCGCCAGCGCGCGCCTTCGCCCGACGCTGCGCGCGCGCGCGCCCTCGCTGCGCGTGCGTGCGCGGCCAGCGCAGCCAGCGCAGGTCCTTGCCGTGCGGCTGCGCAGCCAGCAGCGTCGCCCTGCCGTGCTGCTGCCACTGCGACCCCAAGCTCGTGGTCGTCGCGCCGCGTGAGTTCCCTTTGAGCCGAGCTTGCTGCGCTCTATTGTTGTTTAGATATTTTAGATGCTGATTATTGTTGGTTTGCTAGGTTCCCGCCGCTAGCTCGGGATTATTCCGCAGCTTAGGATTTGTGTGTAAAAGTCTTCCACCAAGGTAAGGATTTCTTACCGGGTTGTGTGGACCTGCGGTATATTTGTGATTGTTGTTTTGTATGCCTGTGTATGATTACTAGCATGTTTAGCCTAGGTGCTCGCTCAATTCTGATGGCATGAACTCTTGTATTGTTTCTCATGTTAGCCCATGCTAGGTTGTTCTATTCTAGCATGTTCGATATCCTGCTTCTTGCTTCGTAGTATCATGCTAGGTTCTTTGTATCCGATGAGCACGTATTGGACCGCATTGATTGAATCGTTATTATTGTTAAGGTTTAGAATTGAGGTAGATAGAATCATCCGGGCCCGATGCATAAAGTATCTTGCATCTATGGCAAGGACGTTCGAGACAGCTTCTCCCTTCCTTGGACCCCGTGAGGGATTAGCTATCCCAACCGTAGGCCCCGCAATCTTGGGTGAGGGTGGCGGATCGTTAAATGCCCCAACGGCCGGGATGATGACTTGGCATTGCCTCGCCCCCGATCCGACACGCCCTCGCCGTGTTCGGCCGTAGCCCTTGATTGCCACTGTTAGGGCAAGGACCGCTTCTGGTGTAAGCCTACCACGACCGGTTCCTTAGCCTCAAAGCGGGTGGTACAGCCGACATAGTTCACGTGTCCGTGTCTCACACCCTATGTCGGTGACACCGATCCGGAGATTTAGTTAGGCATGGTGATCGAACTCGGGCAGCTTGCCACTAGACCCGCACTTCGCAGTTTGCGGTAGCATGCGGTGCGCGCTTACGCCATTACAGCGCCGATCGAGAGCTCCTCGATCTTGAGCCAGCACACCTTTCGTGATCGACGAGAGATGAGCCGAGGCCGGGACTTGTTCCCGTATAGTGCGTTTAGTGTGTTGTGGTATTTTCCTGACTAAGACCCCGAGATGGCATCCGAGGTCCAAGTGTGGACTTAGCTATGTGCTCCGCCTGTGTTTGTACTCATAGCTTGCATACATTCTTCTAGATGATCATGTATATCGTATTGTACCCCTGTTGGGGATTCTTACTGGGTAATTCGTTACTCACCCTTATTCTCGTGGTTTTCCACGGGTAATCAAGGCGAGAGCGGGATGGTCAAGGGGAAGCCGTGATCATGGAATCTCTGCTGTCATCTCTGATTGTTTTATTTTAATTATCATGACTCTTCACTTTTTGTTATTTCCCAATGCATGTAGACGGGCACAGAGCCCCGTGATGTTTTCTTACGCTTTATGGATTCCAAAGATATTGGTACTTGTGGATTGTTTTAATGGTTTAAATAAATCTCTGATCGTGAGTGTGCTTTTAGAAATGTATGTTTTGGTTGTTGAATGTTTCTGTTTTTACTTGGAATCCGAAATGTATTTTTCATAATGTCTTTTATTTTCACTACATGCATTGGGGTAAAGGCCCATTTAGAGCCCCTTTTGGGTCGGGTCTTTACACTTATAGAGAGTACAAATTTAAAACTTTTCATTCAACACAACTAAGTTCAAGCATAAAATTCATTAAGCAAACCAACAAGTAAAGTGACTGTTTGGTACTTTCAAGAAAATCAAGGAAACAGTCTGAGAAGTCTTAAACAAGTTTTTGAATGAATGATATTCTAATGACTCCAGTCCAACCACATGCTAAACCAACAAAAACATAATAAAGTGAAATAGTCTCAGAGTTGGGCCGTCCCATGATCATCCAAAGAACCTCCTCCTAGCCATCCTGCCTCTGTCCCAAGTTACCTGGTGGAAGGACACAGAAAAATAAGGGTGAGCAATGTATTACTCAGTAAGAATTCCCCAACCGGGGTACAATACGCAAACATAGCATTTAGCACACTGACATGCAACCATACAACGACTTAGGACAAACCAGTTGTTTAGGCTAAGAGCTAACACTAGAGCTGGCCTGTCAAGGGCTTACAATTACAACCTGCCCTAGGTTCTACACCTGGATGCCCATCGGGGTCTTACACCTCAATCAATGATGCCCATCGGGGTCTTACACCTCCATCAATGATGCCCATCGGGGTCTTACACATACGGATGCCCATCAGGGTCTTACACCTCAATCAATGATGCCCATCGGGGTCTTACACATACGGATGCCCATCGAGGTCTTACACCTCAATCAATGATGCCCATCGGGGTCTTACACATACGGATGCCCATTAGGGTCTTACACCTCTAGCCATCAATGCTGCCCGACGGGGTCTTACACATCTAGAAGGCCCTTCGGGGTCTTACTCCAGCTAGGATCTCAGAGATGCCCATCGGGGTCTTATACTCTCCAGCTACATACTGAATCGCAGCAATGCCCATCTGGGGACTTACCTAATTTTTAGATCACCTGCCAAGCACTAACATAGAACCAACAGATTATAATAGGAACACCAGCACAACACAAACCTGGAAGCAAGAGGAAATATGTAACCTATCCACTAGAAATTTATACAATCACAAGGTAAGACTTGCTAGCACTTATACGCAGGACCCACACACCCTCGGTAAGGAACCCTTACCGAGAAGCAAGCAGAGAAATATCAATCACACCCAACAAGTGACCCTCGAGCTTCTATGCGATCCCAAGCAACCTAAGCAAGTAATAAAATTACCCTAATTAAACAATCAACAACTATTATCTCAAGGTTAAAGAGAGAGGAGGCTCGGGATTTACCAACCGAGAAGGTAACAAGCTCGGCACCAAGCTATCACGGCCAAGCAGGCTCGGCAGGTCGTCGTCGCGGCAAAGCAAGCGCGCGAGAGGCTCGGTGGGGCATCGGGCGCCGCATTGGACGCCATCCGCGGGCTCCGGACGCGATCGAGCAGACACGACGGCGCTGGGGCATTGGCGTACGGACGAGGGCGTACGGAGTGACGCGGCGAGCTCGAGCTGGGACGGCGCGAAGGACGGGCTGGGCGACGCGGCGAGATCGCGCTGGGACGGCGCGAAGGACGGCGGGGCGACGCGGGCTGGCTGTGACCGCTGTGATGGATCTGCTGCAGGGCTGCTCGACGCGGCCTGGGCTGGTGGCTGCGCACGCTGAGGTAGAGCGACGACGACGCGATCAGTCGTGGGCGGTCATGAAGGACGGCAGCTAGTAGGGGCGACGGCATCAAGGCGAGGCAAGGGGTCAAGCGACGGCTAGGGTGAGAAGGAGAGGGTGGGCGGCTAGGGTTTTCCTTTTTCCTTCCCTTTTCTCCTATTTTGTTTTCCTTCCTAAAATTAAATCAACTTTGGAGAAATCTCAAGATCCCTTCCCAAGGCTTCCCTCCTTCGAGTCCTAGCTGACGCTTAATTTTTCTTTAATTAAATCCAAGCTTCCAATTCCCTTAAGTCTAGGGCCCGAATCTCCGAAGGAACCCTTAAAAGAAATTTCTTATTTCACCCCCGACCAATAAACCGCCAAAACCTTAACGAATCCCACTACTCCTGGAAACAATGCTACAAAAACCTTATCTCACAATTAACAGAAATTCGGGCTGTTACATGCCTCTACCCAGGTCAAGGGCCAACTAGCATAACTTGCCTACGCAACAACCCGGCTACCGGCACGGTAACCTCTCAACCCAAGTTAGGGCACTTGCCAAAAACTAAAGTCCTAACTCCTCGAATCGAGCACCGGTTTCACAACCCGAAACCCCTCGTGGTTCTTGAAAAATACACCACTTTAACGAGCTACACAAAAGTACACCGGCGTGTACAGCTCCAACTTGGTTCCTTAAGATCCAAACCAACAAGTATTCTCACACAAGGCAACTTTTGCCTCCCAATAGAGCCACATCTAGCAAAGGAGCAACAAGAGTTCAACCCACTCGGGGTCAACTCACCACGGAATGCCACATTGGTCGACTCACTCTTACAAGAGCATAGCCACACCAAGCTAACTTACCTCATACCAATGGTCCACTAAACGTGCTCCGATCAACCATCCAACTCATGGCTCTAACAGTGGATCAACCACGCATCATCGATGCCAACCCTACTCATATTAGGGTAACTCCATGGTAGTCGAATCACACTACCATCCAACTGGCTCACAAGCCCATAACACAGGCGCGAGAACTCGGACGCGCTAGCCTTTAACAACCAACAACATCCTTTGTACCCAACTCTCGGTGACCCTGAAAGGCTCCTACTTATCCCTCGAACGACCTCAAACTTGTAGTTCTCTGGCTACCACCGAGCTAGATCTCTTATGCAGCCCAAATAGGTGCAATCTCAGGAATGGGTACAAGACTAGTGGGGATAATAAACTCCGGGCGGGTCCTGGAACCACCTGCACGAAAAGTGCCAACTGGACTGAATCTAGGCCTCCTCTCAAAGCTTGGTGCCAACAGGCACTACTTCGTTTACAACACAAACATCCCTTTACGGGCTTTAAGCCACTCTGAGGGTAGGGAAGGTCACACTTAAGGTGACAGGGCAATGGCACTCAACACAAGAGTCTCAACACTCGAGTAGACTACTCTCGACATCACGCCTAATGCATGCCCAAGGCCCACTCCGCATCCCACTCGATGCTCAACGAATACTCAGGCCAACCCTCGCGTGGCAAAGACCTAGCTCCACACCGGAACATGCTAACGAAGGTGCTTCTCTCTAATAGCCACCAAAAACACTTGACGGATTAAGTCCTGACAAGCAAACTCCACACTACCCCCTGGCTACGAGGGTACTAAAAGAACTGGCTGCAAAACGACTACAGGCTTGCAGGAGGACAAGATGTCTCTACATCTTCCTCAAAAGCTACTAACTTGGCAGCTTGCCAATCGACCGGGTGGCTGGTGGAGACTCTGCTGGTCCGCCTCTCACAGGGGACTTCCACCACCACACTGCTCCATCAAACAGCACCAGAACGGCACGCCTCGACCTCTGAACACCAGGTCATCACAACACTTGGATGATAAACTCGATCTTGGCCAACCACCTCGCTGCTAGCAGTAGGTCTAATAAACATCCAGCTCTACAGGCTTCCACTTGCCAAACTCGGCGGCTCGATCAACGCCAACTATCTTATCAGCATAACCTACTGATCGAGCCCTCCCGAGAACCTCCGGGGCTGCTGGAGCTACTAGGATGGGTGTCTCCTAAATAAAATCTGCCAGCTGGGCTATCTGTGCCCAAGACTCCTCACTACGTGCTACAAACTGCGCCTGGGTCTCCGCTCTCTGTTAGCAAAAAGACCTGCCATCAACTCCCTCATGGCTGGAGCACACTCTTCTCAAGGAGTCTCACTTTGAGGCAGACTAGCCTCTACCCCCTTCTCTTGGCAACTCATCAACCAGGGCCAAAGGTGGCCTACGGGTCTAGACAACCCTAGACGTGGTCTCATGATCAACATGAACAGTCCAACTCCTCGGTTGGAAATACCAAACGTCCCTGCTCCTCTAAGTGCAATCAACATACTAGCGATCTACACAAAGCATAAAAGCTAGCCCACGCTGGGGCTCTCACTGCCAAACAAGGGTAACACATGTATACTAGATGCGATGTTGTAAAATAAAACTCTTAGCTTAATGAACTCGCATAAACCTAACGGCCATGAGTGCCGATGATCATGGGGGCAACAACCTACAAAGCAGTTAGTCTACGAATCTATGACTCGTGCTCGATACCAACCAGAAGAACCCGACCCAAAACACGGTACTAAACCTAGGTTCTCACTCAGCATGCAAGTTAAATACTTCATCAAGCGGTTTAGTGCTCATATTAAAAACCTTTCAAAACATTTAAAAGCGGGGACACTTAAAACATAAACAACAACCTTCATTAAAGCAAAGCCAACAAAGTAAAACAAGCTCGCGGTGTTTATAAAATCATACAATACAATTTAAACAACATTTAAAAACGTCCCCCTAGGACTTCTGTCCGTCTACATGCTGAACAAATTATGCAAACAATAAAAGACAGAGTGTCGGCGGCTCCCATGATCAATCGCCTCCTCCGCTAGCCGTCCGGTGTTTGTCCCAAGTTATCTCGTGGAAAACCACGAGAATAAGGGTGAGTATAAACATACTCAAGAAGAATCTCAACCGGGTACAATACGATACATCAATCATCTAGCACCCTAGTATACATGCAAACAGTTACCAACACAGATCATAGCTCAATGAGCTTACAAGGCAGAATCTGGAATCCTCGGAAGTCTCCTACTTCCGGCCTAATGATTGGTTCTCATAACCAATCCCGTGACATCTCCGAGGGTCTTTCTCCCTCTCCCAATTGATCAGCTCAAAAACCGATCCCAAAGATGTCCGACACCCTCGAGGGTCTTTCTCCCTCGACCATATGATCAGCTCAAAAGCCAATCCCAATGGGTGTCCTCAAGAGCCTCTTACCCTCGCTAACAAATCTGGACTATCGGGAGAGTACCCGAAGTCTGGCTCTAAACTGGAAGGAACTGGTGTACTCACGAGCATTAGACCGGGGGAGCTCTCTGAACCGGCGACTAACGTGTGTGCACGCACACCGCATGCTGCTGCAACCGGCGTAAACGTGGGGGCCTAGGTACAAACTACGCGGGCCAGGTACGCATGCCTAAAGACTCGGAAACGGTGTCACTGAACACAGTAGTGCGAGGCCCTCGGCACTCATCTGCGGCACTGTACCACCGACTGAAGCTAAGAACCGCCAAGGCGGGCTTGCACCGCTGGCAGGGTTCCGCTCAAGCAGGCTACAAACTAGGCTTATGCCGATGTGGTAGCTAAATCCACATCGGCTGCCGGGGGGAAGCAATGTACGTTATGCTTCGCTCTACTCCCGACCGGTGGGGACAAAGTACGTTATGTCCGCTCTCAGCCTCTGGATGATGACAAACTCTACTATACTAGCTAAAAGTACAAAATAACTGATTCCTGGCTAGACATACATATCATCATCAATCACACATAACCTAGCATGATACTACGAACTTAAAGCAGGAATCTCAAGCATGCTGGAAGAACAATCCTAGCATGGCACTAACATGTACAAACAGGCAAACATGCTAGCAAGAGTGCAATCACAAGCTGTCCTATCCACTAATCATGTTCATACAAGTAAACATGCATATAAGGCACGATCAAGAAAGAATCGCAGGGTCCACACAACCACGGTAAGAAATCCTTACCTAGAAGCAAGCAGAAATAACTTTCACAATCAATAACGACCCTCGAGCTTTAAAGCGAACCCGAGCAACCTAACCATTTTAGTAAAAACAACCTAATTAATTAAACATCAGCCAACATCCTAGTGCCCAAAGGAGAAAAGACTCGGGAATTACCGACCGAGAAGACACAATGTCACGCCCCAACTCGCGACGGAGGGGCGGTCCGTCCGTCGCCAAGGACAAGCAGGTATGCTGGCTGGCGCTGGCGCTGGCGCTTAGCGAGGCGGGGACGTGGCAGACGCAGCCGCCGCAGCGAGCGAACACGCTGGCTGGGTCGGGCGCGCGGGCGAGACGCCGGTTCGCGAGGATAAAGGCGGGGCGACGCGCTCGGGCGGCAAAGCGAGCGGTGCGCGCGCAACGCGCTCGGGAGGCTCGTGCGAAACGGCGACGGCGCGTCTGGGCGCACCTGGGTTGAGCGGCACGGGGCGGCGCTGGGCAACGCGTGCGGAGGCAACGAGCGGCGCGCTGCAGGGCGGCCTGGTGCAGGGCGGCGCGGCACGTCTGGGCGGAATGGCTGGGCTGTAAGGAGCGGCCTGGTGCAGAGCGGCTGGGCACGGCTGTGGCTCGGGCTGAGCGGTCTGATGCGGCCAGGGTGTGGTGCGGCTAGGGCATGGCTGGGCGGCTAGGGTTGGGTTTTCTTGGTGAGGTCGGCTAGGAGAGAGAGAGAGAGAGAGAGAGAGAGAGAGAGAGAGAGAGAGAGAGATTGCAAAACAAGGGGAAAGGGACTTTCTTGATTTTCTTCCCTTCTTCCTAAATTAAATGGGTCTAAAATCCCTTCCCAAAGCTTCCTCTTTCAAAACCCGGCCCAAACAAACTTTCTAATAAAACTCTTTTCCTACAAACTCCCAAAACCATTTAGGGCAAGGGTTCAAATCCCAAAGGAAGCACTAAAAAACCCATTAATTTTGCCAATAACTAAAATACCTCCAAACTCCCACACAACTTGCCCAAACCTCTTGGGTCTTGCAACCAACAACCACCAAACCTCGACGAAGGCAGGAAAGGCCCTGAAATCTTGAAAATCCTCAAAACCTTGATTGGGGGCAAAAGTCCAAAATACCCCTAAGGGTTAAAACAACTCTAACGGCCCATCCGAACATCCGAATAATGATCCGAACTCACCTAGGTAACCGAAATAGAAAACTGGGTCGTTACAATACTCCCTCCTTTTAAGACTTTCGTCCTCGAAAGTCCTAAGATGAAAACAACTCAAGGAAAAAAAACTCCACTGATTCTTAACCAACCAAGCCCCCGATTAAGACAACACAAATCCTTCTTCGAAATCGAACCCTCTTGGGTTCCCAAAGGCTCCAAGCCCAACAGACACCGAGTCTGCCACGAACTATCTCAACCAAAACTGAACCAACACTGAGCTTCGAAGAAAACATGCGATAACTAGTCAGTGAGCCACATCCTCTGACTCGCACCAACTCTCAAACGGTCTACGACTCTAGAGCTCACTTATCCCTGCTAACCCAACTCGGAACGCCTCTCTACGGCGATACTCTCAGCAAACTCGTGGACGGGTCACAAGCTCTAAAACTCTACGCCACGCTCCGGCGTAACTTCTCTGAATGCTCATAGCTGTTATCAAACAGCCTTGACCCTTCACCATGCTGACCAAACAACTGAACCTCCCAGGTTTCAGAAACAAAACGGCATACTCTTACTTCGCAAGAGACCTGCGAACCCCACCGGTTGCCAACAATCCTTAACGAAATCCAATTCGTACCACCAACTGGTGACTGATCCCAAGGCAACCTTCTCCAACTAGCATGCGTCCACAACACTTAAGCAACCATCTTACGAGAAATAGAAGCACCCAAGCCAAGGGGCACTTTTCTGGTTCACCAAGCGGATACCACCACTCACACTAGCTGAAACTTCAGCTTCGGCCACCCCTGAACGACAAGGTCCAGGAACAGGCTCAACTCAGCCAAACTAACAAACCGGAGCCCCTCATCGGCCGACAACAAACTTTCCAATGCAATTCGATCAGCCACTGGCGTAGGTGAACATCGCCAGACAGGAAAACAAACAACATTCCTCTCACGGAAACCTCGAGCAGCAAGGAATAAAACAACACGCGGCTACTAGCAACACAATAGCTTGAGGATCGCAACTCAAGGGCTTTACCAACCAATGCCACGGCACCTCTGTGCCAACTCACTCAACGTGGCTCATTAAAATGCCAATCGCGAATGCACAACAACTAAAAGAAAAGCCCGAGAAAGGCTTGCTTAGCAGAAACTCAAACCAAGCTCATAACGAGCAAAGCTCGCCTCCAAGCTACCACTCAACTTTTAAGTCCAACTGGCTACTCAAAGGACTTCCTCCTTTAGCCTAGGCCTATCTCATCTTGTGACTAGAAACTCCACACTCAGAACATCGCAAGGAATACGAACTGACGAGGCTATCTCCAAAGATAATACTTGCGGCTGGCATCCATGGTGCAACTCAACCACCAAGGAAACTAGGGGTTCCTCAAACCCCAAAGAACCAACAACTTTCCAGCAAAAACTCAACTCTTAAACTGGCTGGCCTCCGCCCTTGCGGGGGCAACAACTTTCGCTTGCTAACAACACAATGTAGGGACCCCCTCGCTAGGCTAACCACTGCGCTACTCTGATCAACTACACAACTCAGGAGCTACGCCGACTCTTTCTAAACGGGAACGATTTCCCAGCAAGCGAACTTTGAAGGGCAGCGAACTTCACACACGCTCGCTGACTAGCTCAAACCCAAGGGCAACAACAACCAACTCTCTTGGAAGCAACCAAGGGAAAACCCAACTGATTGGACCACCAATCCAGAACTAGCAGAACTTTACTCAACCACCGAAGGGGGGGTCAACTCCCGAAACCTCCTGACTAGAAGCAAGTCCTCAGGGCAACGCCCTCTGCTCGACCCGAGCTAGCTCTTGAAACAACAAGGGAACCAAATCTTGGTCAACACCAAGCACCAATTAGCCACCTCACCGGAACCAATCCGGACTCCACGCCAAACAAGCACTAGCCTGATAGACTACCAAATTTGCCAGCAACTCACCCAAGGACACTGCCTGGGTCTGACTGAGCTCTGGAGAGGCTCTCCACAACCTAGGGATCATCCGATCACCCTTCTACACACACGGTCATCAAACGATCTAAACAGACAACCGGCTACACGGGCACAACCCTCTCCAGCATCTCAACTACGCTGGCCAACCCCAACTTCTTGAAAACCAGGAGAACCGGAAACGCTACAGACTGCGTCATCCTCCTACTCAAGCATCAGCCACAACATACCTTCTGCCCAAGGTAAGGATCCGAACAGCTCTCTTAGCCATGATGATCAGAAACTGCGCGGCTTTGCTACCACCGCTCTTGTTCAGTTCCAACTGAACTCTGACCAGGGCAAGGACCAACTAGCAAAACTTACTTAAATAACAACCCGGCTACGAGCACGACATCCTTACAACCAAAGCTAGGGCAGTTGCCAAGGACTAAAGCCTTGACAACTCAAAGACTGAGCACTGGCTCCTCAACACGAACCTCTCGTGGTTCCTGAAACATAACCACGAAACGAGCTACACAAAAGTACACCGGCGTGTACAGCTCCAACTTGGTTCCTTAAGATCCAAACTCAACAAGTACTCTCACACAAGGCAACTTTCGCCTCCCAATAGAGCCACAACTAGCACAGGAGCAACAAGAGTTCAAACAACTCGGGGGCAACTCACCACGAAAAGCTACATTGGTCAACTCACTCTTCCAGAGCATAACTACACCAAGCCGACATACCTCATACCAATGTGCCCACTAAATGCTCCACTCAACCATCCAACTCATGGCTCTAACACTGGATCAACCACGCATCATCGATGCCAACCCTAATCATATTAGGGTAACTCCAAGGGTAGTCGAAACACACTACCATCAAGCTGGCTCACAAGCCCACACACAAGCGCGAGAACTCGGACGCGCTAGCCCTCACCAACCTACAACATCCTTTGCACCCATCTCTCGGTGACCCTGAAAAGCTCCTACTTTTCCCTCGAACGACCTCACACTTGTAGTTCTCTGACTACCACCGAGCTAGATCTCTTAAGCAATCCAACAGATGCAACTTCAGAAAAACGGGTACAAGGCTGGTGGGGATGCTATACTCCGGGCGGGCATGGAACCATCTGCACCAAAAGTGCCAACTGGCTCGAATCTAGGCCTCCTCTCAAAGCTTGGTGCCAACAGGCACAACATCCTTTACAACACAAATCAGCCTAAAACAAGCTTTATGCCCCTCTGAGGATAGGGAAGGTCACACTCCAAGTGACGGGCAAAGGCACTCAACACAAGAGTCCAAACACTCGAGCAGCCTAAACTCTGGCATCTCGCCTAACAGACATGCCACGGCCTACTCCTGCATCCCACTCGATGCTCAACGAATACTCAGGCCAACCCTCGCGTGGCAGCACCTAGCTCCACACCTGGAACATGCTAACAGAAGGTGCTTCTCTCTACTAGCCAGCTGAAAACCACGGACGGATTAAGTCCTGACAAGCAAACTCCACACTACCCCCTGGCTACGAGGGTACTAAAAGAACTGGCTGCAAAACGACTACAGGCTTGCAGGAGGACAAGATGTCTCTACATCTTCCTCAAAAGCTACTAACTTGGAAGCTTGCCAATTGACCGGGTGACTGGTGGAGACTTTGCTGGTCCGCCTTTCACAGGGGACTACCACCACCACACTGCTGCATCAAACAACACCAGAATGGCGCGCCTCGACCTCTAAACATCTGGTCATCGGCCTCTGAACACCAGGTCATCCCAACACTTGGATGATAAACTCGATCCTGGCCAACCACCTTGCTGCTAGCAGTAGGTCTCAATACATCCAGCTCTACAGGCTTTCACTTGCCAAACTCGGCGGCTTGATCAACGCCAACTACTTATCAGCATAAACCTGCTGATCAAGCCCTCCCGGGAACCTCTGGGGCTACTAGAGCTACAAGGAGGGGTGTCTCCTAAATAAACTCTGCCAGCTGGGCTATCTGTGCCCAAGACTCCTCACTACGCACTACAAATTGCGCCTGGGTCTCCGCTCTCTGTTAGCTAAAAGACCTGCCATCAACTCCCTCATGGCTGGAGCACACTCTGCTCAAGGAGTCTCACTCTGAGGCGTGCTAGCCTCAACCCCCCTACTCTTGGCAACTCATCTGCCAGGGCCAAAGGTGGCCTACGGGTCTAGACAACCCTGGAGTGGTCTCGTCATCAACAGGAACAGTCCAACTCCTCGGTTGGAAATACCGAACGTCCCTGCTCCTATAAGTGCAATCAACCTACTAGCGATCCACACAAAGCATAAAAGCTAGCCCACGCTGGGGCTCTCACTGCCAATCAAGGGTAACACATGTATACTAGATAAGTATTGTAAAATAAAACACTTAGCTTAATGAACTCAGACAAACCTGACGGCCGCGGAGTGCTGATGATCATGGAGGCAACAACCTGCAAAGCAGGTTAGTCAACAGAATCTATGACTATGTGCTCTGATACCAACTGTAAGAACCCGACCCAAAATGCGGTCCTAAACCTAGGTTCTCACTCAGCATGCAAGTTAAATACTTCATTAAGCGGTTTAGTGCTCATATTTAAAACCTTTCAAAACATTTAAAAGCGGGGACACTTAAAACATAAACAACAACCTTCATTTAAGCAAAGCCAACAAAGTAAAACAAGCTCGCAGTGTTTATAAAATCATACAATACAATTTAAACAACATTTAAAAACGTCCCCTAGGACTCCTGTCCGCCTACATCTTTGAACAAATTATGCAAACAATAAAAGACAGAGTGCCGGCGGCTCCCATGATCAATCGGCTCCTCTCGCTAGCCGTCCTTGGTCTTTGTCCCAAGTTACCAGTGGAAAACCACGAGAATAAGGGTGAGTATAAACATACTCAGTAAGAATCTCAACCGGGTACAATACGATACATCAATCATCTAGCACCCTAATATACATGCAAACAGTTACCAACACAGATCATAGCTCAACGAGCTTACAAGGCAGAATCTAGAATCCTCGGAAGTCTCCTACTTCCGGCCTAATGATTGGTTCTCATAACCAATCCTGGGACATATCCGAGGGTCTTTCTCCCTCGGCCAATTGATCAACTCAAAAACCGATCCCAAAGATGTCCGACACCCTCGAGGGTCTTTCTCCCTCGACCATATGATCAGCTCAAAAGCCAAACCCAATGGGTGTCCTCAAGGGCCTCTTACCCTCACTAACAAATCTGGACTATCGGAGAGTACCCAAGTCCGGCTCTAAAATCGAAGGAATCGTGTACTCACGAACATTAGACCGGGGAGCTCTCCCGAACTCTGCGACTAACGCGGCGTGCGCGCACACACCGCATGCCTTTTTGCAACCGGCGTAAATGTGGGGGCCTAGGTACAAACTACGCGGGCTAGGTACGCATGCCTAAAGACTCAGAAACGGTGTCACTAAACACAGTAGTGCGAGGCCCTCGGCACTCATCTGTGCAGCCTGTACCACCAACTTGAAACTAAGAACCGGCCAAGGCAGGCTTGCACCGTTGGCAGGGTTCCGCTCTAGCAGGCTACAAACTAGGCTTATGCCGATGTGGTAGCTAAATCCACATCGGCTGCCGGGGGGAAGCAATGTACGTTATGCTTCGCTCTACTCCCGACCGGTGGGGACAAAGTACGTTATGTCCGCTCTCAGCCTCTGGATGATGACAAACTCTACTATACTAGCTAAAAGTACAAAATAACTGATTCCTGGCTAGACATACATATCATCATCAATCACACATATCCTAGCATGATACTACGAACTGAAAGCAGGAATCTCAAGCATGTTGGAAGAACAATCCTAGCATGGCACTAACATGTACTGTAACGGCCCAACCCATCGCTAGCCAAGATATTGTCCGCTTTGGCCCACTGGCCTCACGGATTTGTTTCTCCCCCCCATGGGAAAACGCGTCTTGCTAGGGAAAGGTGTCCACACCCTTTATAAGGAGTGCTTCGTTCCCCTTCCCAACCGATGTGGGATTCCCCTATGGGTTTCCACCTCCCCTTAGAGGTCCAGCGTCCCGATGGACCCGGCACACCGGTCCGATGCCTGGCTCTGATACCAACTGTAAGGACCCGACCCAAAAGAAGCGGTCTCTAACCTAGATCCTTACTTAGCATGCATGTCTAGGAATGTAAAACGTCATTCAGAGTTTGTAATTTAAATCCTTGAAGTAAGTACATTAAAAACAAGGAAAATATAATTCCATTTAAAATAAACAGGTAGATGACTGATCAGTACTTTCTTAAAAACAATTCAAGGGAAACGGTACGAGAAACATAAAATAGGTTTTTGAGTACTTTTCCTAGGGACTCAAGTCCCACTACATGCTAAATCATAAGAAAACAATAAAAGAACATGCATCCCAGTCGACTATCCATGATCATCCAAAGAGCCTCCTCCTAGCCATCCCGCCGATGTCCCAAGTTACCCGTGGAAAACCACGAGAAAATAAGGGTGAGCAACGAGTTACTCAAGAAGAATCCCCAACCGGGGTACAATACGAAAAGCATATCATTTAGCACACGGACATGCAACCATGCAATGACTCGTGAGCAAACAGATGGGTCAACAGAACGTCACTCTTGGGGCTTGCCTATTCGAGGCTTACAACTACCAGCTACCCTAGGTTCCACACCTGGGTGTCCTTCGAGCCTTACACAACCTAGGACTCAGTGTTGCCCATCGGGGACTTATACACCTAGGATGCCCATCAGGGTCTTACACCTCCAACTCAGTGATGCCCATCGGGGACTTATACACCTAGGATGCCCATCGGGGTCTTACACCTCCAACTCGGTGATGCCCATCGGGTCTTATACACCTAGGATGCCCATCGGGTCTTACACCTCCAACTCGGTGATGCCCATCGGGTCTTATACACCTAGGATGCCCATCGGGTCTTACACCTCCAACTCGGTGATGCCCATCGGGTCTTATACACCTAGGATGCCCATCGTGGTCTTACACCTCCAACTCGGTGATGCCCATCGGGACTTATACACCTAGGATGCCCATCGGGTCTTACACCTCCAACTCGGTGATGCCCATCGGGTCTTATACACCTAGGATGCCCATCGGGTCTTACACCTCCAGATGTCCATCGGGTCTTACCCGAGCGGGACGCACTAGTTACCCCTACAATCTCTTACACTATACATGTAAAGACCCGACCCAAAAGGGGCTCTAAATGGGCCTTTACCCCAATGCATGTAGTGAAAATAAAAGACATTATGAAAAATACATTTCGGATCCCAAGTAAAAACATAAACATTCAACAACCAAAACATACATTTCTAAAAGCATACTCTGATCAGAGATTTATTTAAACCATTAAAACAATCCACAAGTACAAATATGCTGGAATCCATAAAACGTAAGAAAACATCCCGGGGCTCTGTGCCTGCCTACATGCATTCAGGGAAATAACAAAAGTCAAGAGTCATGATAAATAAAATAATCGTGAGATGATGAAGCAGATTCCATGATCACAGCTTTCCCCTTCACCCATCCTGTCTCCCGCTTGATTACCTGTGGAAAACCACAGAATAAGGGTGAGTAACGAATTACCCAGTAAGAATCCCCAACCGGGGTACAATACGATATACATGATCATCTAGAAGAATGTATGCAAGCCATGAGCACAAACATAGAGCGGAGCACATAGCTAAGTCCACACTTGGACCTCGGATGCCAACTCGTGGTCTTAGTCCGAAATACCACAACACACTAAACGCGCTATACGGGAACAAGTCCCGGCCTCGGCTTCATCACGCCGATACGAAAGGTGCACTAGCTCAAGATCCCGAGGAGCTCTCCATCGGCGCTGTAATGAGCGTAAGCGCGCACCGCATGCTCACCGCAAACTCGGGGTGCCGGTCTAGTGGCAAGCGCCCGTGTTCGATCACCATGCCTAACTAAATCTCGGATCGGTGTCACCGACATAGGGGTGTGAGACACGGACACGTGAACTATGTCACTGACCACCGCACTGAGGCTAAGGAACCGTCGTCGTGGTAGGCTTACACCGAAGCGGTCCTTGCCCTAACAGTGGCAATCAAGGGCTACGGCCGAACACGCCGAGGACGTGCCGATCGCCGGGACGCGAGGCAATGCCAAGTCATCATCCCGACCGTTGGGGCATTTAACGATCGCCACCCTCACCCAAGATTGCGGGGCCTACCGGTTGGGATAGCTAATCCTCACGGGGTCCAAGGATCGGAGAACTATCTCGAACGTCCTTGCCATAGATGCAAGATACTTTATGCATCGGGCGGATGATGCTATCTACCCGAATTCTAAACCTTAACAATAATAACAATTCAATCAATGCGGTCCAATACGTGCTCAATGATACAAGGAACCTAGCATGATACTACGAAGCAAGAACAGATATCGAACATGCTAGAATAGAACAACCTAGCATGGGCTAACATGAGAAACAATACAAGAGTTCATGCCATCGAGAATTGAAACAGAGCACCTAGGGCTAAACATGCTAGTAATCATACACAGGCATACAAAACAACAATCACAAATATACCGCAGGTCCACACAACCCCTGTAAGAAATCCTTACCTTGGTCGGAAGACTTCTACACACAAATCCTAAGTTGCGGAACAATCCCGAGCTAGCGAGCGGGAACCTAGCAAACCAACAATAATCAGCATCTAAAATGTCTAAACAACAATAGAACAACAAAGCTCGGCTCGGGGAACTCACGCGGCACGACGACCACGAGCTTGGGCCACTAAAGCCGGGCACGGCAAGGTTGGCGCTGGCCGCGCTACCGCATGGCACGGCAGGACACTACCTGGCCGCGCGCCGCACGGCACGGCAGGACGACACGCGCGCGCGCAGCGAAGCGGCTCGGGCGGCGGCGCGCGCGCGCGGCGCGCGCGGCGCGACACGGGCGAGCAGCTTCAGCAGGACGCACGCGCGCGGCGAACGTCGGGCGCGCGCGCGCGGCGCGCGCGGCGCGCGACAGCGACGACGCGACGCGGGCCGGGCACGCGGGCGAGCAGCTCGGGTGAAGGCCTCCTGGCGCGCGAGCGATCGGGCGAGCAGCTCGGGCGAAGGCCTCCTGGCGCGATCTGGCGTGCGAACGATCGGGCGATCTGTGCTGCTGGACGAACGGCAAGGCTGCTAGGACAGATCTGGGCGCGCGTCGAGCCGACCGGCCGGACGCGATGCGGCGACGAGGGGCAATCTCAGGCCGCTGGTTTGGCTTCACTCGGCTGGCTGCAATCAACACAACACACACAACACACCTCTTTTCACTTGGCCAAACGCACACCAAACGGATGAGAAGAAGAAGAAGAAGATCAATACCTACCCGGAATGATGATGATCGAACCCAAGGAGATGCAAGGATGAAGAATCGGCAAGGCTATGGAGAGGGAGAGCTTGGGCGCCAAGAGAGGGATTTGGAGAAGAAGATGGAATAAACCTAATTCTATTCCATTTAACCAAATGCACCAAAACTCCAAAATCCAAGGTTAACTAAGATGTGATGCAGAAAGAGCAACAAGAGCACCTAATGGCTCAATTGGCACACATCTCTACAAGCTTCCCAAGAGACCCGGGTTCAAACCCCGGCTGCAGCACAATTTCCTTTATTTTTACTTTTGCATCAAACCTTGCTCAAACCAAACCTCAAACTCCTCCAAAAACCTACATAAAACCATCCAATAATTTTAGTAGCTGGAAAAGACACAAACGACCATGACGGCCCGACCAAATTACCAAATTACCCCTAGGGCATACCTGGAAGACCGGGAAGAAAAACCTGGGTCGTTACAATATTCCCTCCTTTTTATGACTTTCGTCCTCGAAAGTCCTTAAGACAGCTAAAACACTGGTAATGCAACCTCATCTCGTCTTCCCGCTCCCAAGTGGCTTCCTCGTAACCCCGATTCTTCCACCGAACCTTTACCAAACGAATCTCGCGATTACGCAACGCCTTGGTCTCAAAGGCAAGGATCCTCACCGCTTCTCCTCGAAGTTCAAATCCTCATTCACCGCAAAGGCTCAAAGTCCACAATGTGCGACGCGAGTCCGGCACATACCGCCTCAACATCGATACATGAAAAACACTATGCACCACGATAGTGACGGAGGTAGGGCTAACCGGTAAGCAACTCGCCAATCCTCTCTAGGATCTCAAATGGACCAACAAAACGGGGACTCAACTTCCCACGCTTGCAAACCTCGAACACCTCGCATCGGAGCAACCTTAAGGAACACATGTTGACCAACCTCAAACTCCAAATCTCGACGCGAACATCGGCGTAACTCTTCTCGCCTGCTCGAGCTGTCAACATACGAGCTCTAATCTTCTCGACTGACTGCACCATTGGTCAATCAGTAGTAACTCGGGACCCAAAACTCGTCTATCACCAACCTCTTCCCGAACACGGGGGGACCGATAACGCTTACCATACAATGCCTCGAATGGAGCCATCTCAATCGTCGATCGTAATCGTTGTTATAGGCAAACTCCATCAAGTACGAGATCTCGGTCCCAACTGCTCGGAAATCCAACACACAAGCCCTCAACATATCCTCGAGAATCGATTCACTCTCTCGATCGACCATCCGTCCGAGGGTGAAAAGTCATCTTTGAAATCGCACTCGTGCCCAAACCCTTCTGGAGCGCTCCGAAACGAGAAAGTGAATCATGAGTCACGATCGGACACAATCCTCACCGGCACACCATGATAACGGATGATCTACTCCAAAAGCAAATGCGCCCATCGTTCCACGGTATAAGTGTCTCTACCGGAATGAAGTGTGCGCTCTTGGTCAAACGGTCGACTATCACCCAAATCGAGAGAACTTCCTCGAGTCCTTGGCAAACCAGAGATAAAGTCCATGGAGATCTCTTCCCATTTCCACCGAGGTACACTCGGTGGTCGCAACAAACCAGGTGGCCTCTCTGCTGGGGTGCCTTCACTTGCGACAAGTGAGACACCTACGACACAAACTCGCCACATCTCTCTTCATTCCCATCCACCGTAAGGTCTGCTTAAGGTCTGATACATCTTGGTACCCCGGTGCCAAGCAAAAGGGGGAATCAGGGGCCTCCGAGAGCAACTCGCTCGCAAACTCGCAATGTCCGGACACACAACCGGCCTCTATAAGTCAACCCACCGTGCGGGAATATACAAAGTCAAAGTCACCGTCAACACTAACTCACAACCAATCTCTTAAGTGGGGGTCACCCAACCGGGCAGTGTCTATAATCCATTGCCGAATCGACGGTTGAGCAGTCAATCGAGCTACCTCGGCGGTAACTCTCCCAACAACATCGCAACCTCGGCCCGCTCGAACTCTCTCTGCAAACTGGGCTGAAACTCAACAACGCCGCAGAGTGCGACGCGTCTTTCTACTCAAAGCATCGGCCACTACATTGGCTTTACCGGATGGTACAAAATCTCGCAGATCATAATCCTTTACCAACTCTAACCATCTCCTCTCGCCTCATATTCAACTCCTTCGAGTAAACAGATACTTGAGGCTCGTGATCGGTAAACATCTCGAATCCGCTCACCATACAGTAATGCCTCCAAATCTTGATTGCAAACACCACCACGCCAACTCCATATCATGAGTCGGGTAGTTCTGCTCATACGGCTTGGTGGACGGGAAGCATAGGCAATGACCTTCCCGTCTTTGCATCAACACACAACCTAATCCAAACTTGGAAGCATCATCATCTGTGAGACACGAAACCACTGTCCCCTCCGGAATCGCCAACACCGGTGCTGAAGTCAAACTACGCTTGAGCACGCAAAGCTCTCATCACACCTCGCCGTCCCAAACAAACTCGACACCCTTCCTCGTCGACGAGTGAGGGGCGAGGCTAAAGCGAAAAAAGTCCTTGACGAACCGACGGTAGTAACTCTGCCAAACCCAGCAAAGCTGCGAATCTCGGCAGAATCGAAGTCGGCTTGGCCCATGAACTCACGGCCTCAATCTTCGCGGGGTCCACGGCTATACCATCTCTCGAAACCACGTGGCCTAGGAAGGCCACCGCTCCAACCAAATCACATTTGGAAAACTTCGCATAAAGCCGGTTTTCCTCAAAGCCGCCAATACTCGCCTCAAATGCTCTGCATGGTCTTCTTTAGACCTCGAATAAATCGAATATCGTCAATGAACACGATGACGAAGGCCGTCCAAAAATGATTTGAACACCCTATCCATCATGTCCATGAACGCGGTGGGGGCATTGGTCAATCCAAACGACATAACCACAAACTCATAGTGACCATATCTGGACTCAAAGCTATCTTAGGAATGTCGGCATCCCCGATCCGCAATCGATGGTAACCGGATCTCGATCTATCTTGGAGAACACGGAAGCTCCCCGTGATCGAACAAATCATCGATACGGGCAACGGATACTTATTCTTCATCACACCTTATTAAGCTCGCGGTAATCAATACATAAGCGCATAGAACCATCCTTCTTTTTCACAAACAGAATCGGTGCTCCCACGGGGACACACTCGGACGGATGAACCCTCGGTCTAACATCTCCCCAGCAAATCTTGATTCCTTTAACTCACGGGCGCCATGCGATACGGAGCCTTCGAGATAGGGAGGGTCCTCGGCTCGAGCTCAATAATGAAGTCAACCTCTCTCTTTGGGGGCAACCCCAGAACTCCTCGAGAAACACATCCGCGAACTCCTGCACGACCAGGCACTGATCAGCAGACAGCGAGGGGCGGCTCTTCCCGAATAACTTGGCTAGATAGCCCCAAGCTCCATGAGCTAGCAAACGACGAGCTTTCACACCGTGACACCATCGGCGGGCAAACTCCACCACGACTCCACGAAACTTAAAGCTAGGCCGACTGGCGATCAACACTACTTCTTTCCGGTGGCGGTCAATCAACGCGTGGTTAGCGACTAACCACTCCATACCAAGAATCACATCAAAACCGCTCATAGGCGTAACTATGAGCGTAGCCACAAGCAACTCTCCTGGATATCTCGATCCGCCATCCTTAATCTTATCTCTAGCCAACATATTAACTCCCGAAGGAGTTGCAACAGATAACTCGAAACCTAGAGGCTCTAGTCTTAACTTAGCATGCTCAAAGAAACAACACAGATACAAATGAATGCGTGGAACCAGAATCAAACAAGACAAATGCGCAGTGATCTAAAACAAGAAGCGTACACGCCATACAGCGGCATCCGTGCGCTCGGCCTCTGACGGTCGTAGCAAACACTCGACCACCGCTGCTGCCGGGCCGAGCCGCCATAGCTGGCTGATCACAAAAACGGGCCATGTGACCCTCTCTACCACAACGGAAGCACAATCTAGGTCCAGCCGACAAGCTCCGCGCGGACTTTCCCACAAGTAGCACAAGCGGAAATCGCTCGGGTCCTCCTCGCTGTCGGGCCGGAAACGGACCGGAGCTCTCCGCCGATCTCGCTTCAATCGCCCTTGGCGGCGCGGCGCCCCGAAAGAAAGTCAAACTTCCTCTTACGCCCCTGCAATTTCTGCTGGGACAGACGGCTGAACAGGCGGCAACAACCCGCTCAGCAGGATACTTCCCATTATAGATCGTGGCTAATCGATGACCCTAGCATAAGTGTCGGGGCCTGAGCCACGACATCCTGGGAAACACCACGCCTCAATCCAGATATGAACTTCCGAATCTTCACTCTGGGGTGGCAATCAACCGAGGAGCAAAATATCCATACTCGAGAACTTGCGCTCATATTCCTCAATGGTATCGTAACCCCGCTCGTGTTCTCGAAGAGCTCCACCATCTTCTCTTGAGCCTCATCACCGATGAACTTTACCTTGAACTCACGGCCTTGAAGAACTCCCGGTAGCGGGTGGAGACCCACTGGTCTCTCGCTCAAGGTGGACTCCCACCACCATCTCGCCAGCCTCCTAGCACATGAGCCGCACATCTCGGCCTCTGGATATCGGGGCACACCATGATCGTGAAGGTGTACTCCAAATGGGCAATCCACACAGCCGCCGCTAACGCATCACCGGTGGCATCAAACTTCTCGTGCTTCCACTTCACAAAATCCTTCACCACCTACCCAATTCCTCGGCACCTCTCGCCATATCGCCTCTGGGCTACTTGCTCTGTGGAGCCGGAGGTGCTATTGAGCTCTGCAACCAATCGAGTCACCGCTCGATCTGGGCTCGGGACTCTTCCATTCCGCTACGCCAACAAGGCACAGGTCTCGCCCTCTGGTCACTCAACATGCGACCATAAAAGCCCTCATAGACTCGGCAAAACTCTGCTCCAGGAGCGCGGTCTCACGGCGCTTCGATCGCCTCAACGCCCGCTCTAGGCGTAACAGAGGAGCTGGCTGGTGGAATGCCATCGATGTGTCGGCTTGGGACGATGTCCTCGCAGATCGATCCGATCCTCGATACCTCGACACGCTCTCGAACCTCCTCTCCGATGCGGGTGGTAGCATGTTTGGCGATCTACATCCAAACCAACAACGAATCAAAACTCGCTGTCACCATTCCACAACACCAAACAAGGCATACACTAGATGATAGGTATTGTAAATTCTTAACCCTTTTCCTTTCTAAAACAATAAATCTAGGCGTACTGATGACCGCAGTCTTTGCCGTGATCATGGAAAAACGACCTACAACAAAAGGTCACTCTGAGAATCTATGACTCTGAGCTCGATACCAATCAGAAAGACCCACCCAAAAGGGGCTCTAAATGGGCCTTTACCCCAATGCATGTAGTGAAAATAAAAGACATTATGAAAAATACATTTCGGATCCCAAGTAAAAACATAAACATTCAACAACCAAAACATACATTTCTAAAAGCATACTCGATCGAGAGATTTATTTAAACCATTAAAACAATCCACAAGTACAAATATGCTTGGAATCCATAAAACGTAAGAAAACATCCCGGGGCTCGTGCCCGCCTACATGCATTCGTGGGAAATAACAAAAGTCAAGAGTCATGATAAATAAAATAATCGAGAGATGACAAAGAGATTCCATGATCACAGCTTCCCTTCACCATCCTGTCTCCCGCTTGATTACCTGTGGAAAACCACGAGAATAAGGGTGAGTAACGAATTACCCAAAGAAGAATCCCCAACCGGGTACAATACGATATACATGATCATCTAGAAGAATGTATGCAAGCCATGAGCACAAACATAGAGCGGAGCACATAGCTAAGTCCACACTTGGACCTCGGATGCCAACTCGTGGTCTTAGTCCGGAAATACCACAACACACTAAACAAGCTATACGGAACAAGTCCCGCCCTCACTGCCTCTCTGCCGCCGATACGAAAGGTGCACCGCTCAAGATCCCGAGGAGCTCTCGGGCCGGCGCCAGTAATGAGCGTAAGCGCGCACCGCATGCTACCGCAAACTCGGGGTGCCGGGTCTAGTGGCAAGCGCCTGCCGAGTTCGATCACCATGCCTAACTAAATCTCGGATCGGTGTCACTAACATAGGGGTGTGAGACTGGACACGTGAACTATGTCACCAACCACCGCACTGAGGCTAAGGAACCGGTCGTGGTAGGCTTACACAGAAGCGGTCCTTGCCCTAACAGTGGCAATCAAGGGCTACGGCCGAACACGCCGAGGACGTGCCGATCGCCGGGACGAGGCAATGCCAAGTCATCATCCCGACCGCTGGGGCATTTAACATCGCCACCCTCACCCAAGATTGCGGGGCCTACCGGTTGGGATAGCTAATCCCTCACGGGGTCCAAGGACGGAGAACTATCTCGAACGTCCTTGCCATAGATGCAAGATACTTTATGCATCGGGCCTGGATGATGCTATCTACCCGAATTCTAAACCTTAACAATAATAACAATTCAATCAATGCACCCAATACGTGCTCAATGGATACAAGGAACCTAGCATGATACTACGAAGCAAGAACAGATATCGAACATGCTAGAATAGAACAACCTAGCATGGGCTAACATGAGAAACAATACAAGAGTTCATGCCATCGAGAATTGAACAGAGCACCTAGGGCTAAACATGCTAGTAATCATACACAGCATACAAAACAACAATCACAAATATACCAAGAGGTCCACACAACCCCTGTAGAGAAATCTTACCTTGGTCGGAAGACTTCTACACACAAATCCTAAGTTGCGGAACAATCCCGAGTTAGCGAGCGGGAACCTAGCAAACCAACAATAATCGGCATCTAAAATGTCTAAACAACAATAGAACAGCAAGCTCGGCTCGGGGAACTCACGCGCGCACGACGACACGAGCTTGGGGCTGGCAACCAAGCCGCACGCACGGGCGGCGCGGCGCTGCGCACCGCACGCAAGACGGCAGTGGACACGCGCGGCTGCGGCGGCCGCACGCAGACGGCAGGGACACGCGCGCGGCGAAGCGCGTCGGGGCGGCGGCGCGCGGCGCCAAGGGCGTCGCGATGCGGACACGGCGAGCGGCGCTCGGCAGGACGCGCGCGCGAACGTCGACGCTGGCGAAAGCGCGCGGCGGCCGGCGTCACGACAGCGACGCGCGACGCGCCTGGCGCGCGGCGGCGCAGCTTCGGGTGAAGGCCTCGGCGCGCGAGCGACGGCGAGCGGCTTCGGGCGAAGCGCCTCTGGCGCGATTCGGCGTCGGCGAACGATCGGGCGATCTGTCTTCTTTGGACGAACGGCAAGGCTGCTAGGACAGATCTGGGCGTGGCGAATGACCGGCCGACGTCGCGACGACAGAGGCGACCATCTTCTTGGCCGGGCTTCACTCCCTACCGGGTGCAATCAACACAACACACACAACACACCTCTTTTCACTTGGCCAAACGCACACCAAACGGATGAGAAGAAGAAGAAGAAGATCAATACCTACCCTAATGATGATGATCGAACCCAAGGAGATGCAAGGATGAAGAATCGGCAAGGCTATGGAGAGGAGAGCTTGGGCGCCAAGAGGGGATTTGGAGAAGAAGATGGAATAAACCTAATTCTATTCCATTTAACCAAATGCACCAAAACTCCAAAATCCAAGGTTAACTAAGATGTGATGCGAAAAAAGCAACAAGAGCACCTAATGGCTCAATTGGCACACATCTCTACAAGCTTCCCAAGAGACCTGGTTCAAAACACAGGCTGCAAAGACAATTTCCTTTATTTTTACTTTTGCATCAAACCTTGCTCAAACCAAACCTCAAACTCCTCCAAAAACCTACATAAAACCATCCAATAATTTTAGTAGCTGGAAAAGACACAAACGACCATGACGGCCTGACCAAATTACCAAATTACCCCTAGGGCATACCTGGAAGACCGGGAAGAAAAAACCTGGGTCGTTACAATACATCACCCACCAATTCCTAGCATGGCACTAACAGGATAACGTGGTCACGGTTATGCCGAGACAATTTAACCCCTAGCATGAAACTAACAGGATATATCAGGAATCACAAGCGCAAAACCATCTGAAAACAAGAAAGAACAAGCAACCTATCCACTAGCAGTTTCATACAAAACACAACACATAGCATGCTATCAAGTATTCGCAGGGTCCACACAACCCCGGTAAGAAATCCTTACCTGGAAGTGAATAGAACCAACGATCAGCGGATGACTCTCAAGCTTCTAAGCGAACCCGACAACCTAAGCAAGTAATAAAATCAACCTAATTAACCAACAAAGCAATAAAAATAACATAAAGTCCAAAGGGTCGGGCCTCGAATTTACCAACCGAGAAGACACACGCTCGGCAGCAAGGAGCAAGAACGACGCTGGCTGGCGCGGCAGGGCGGCCGGCGCCGCACCGGGCGCGCGCGCTCGCACCGCTCTCGAACGGTCAAGGCGCTCGACGAGCGGCGATGTCGCAGGCGACGCACGCGCTGCTACGGGGCGCGCGGAACGAGCGACACGTTGGGATGACGCGCGGCGAAGCGGGCGACGCGGCGGACGGACGAACGACACGGCCGGTGCGCGCGTAGTGCGGATGCGGCGGACAGAGCGATCGCGGGCGGATGGACGAACGACGCGGCGGTGCGCGCGCCGTCGCGGATGCGGCCGACAGAGAGCGATCGCGGCGGTCGGTGCTGGAGCGCACGGTCGGCGGCGGCGCGGCGCGCGGGCGCCGCGGTGCGGCGGCGCGACGGCGACGCTGGGCGCGCAAGCGCACTGATCGGCGACGGCGACGGCCAGGCAGACGCCGCGCGGCGACGGCGAGCGACGACCCGACTCACTGGCTGGTGCTGATCGGTGCGGGGCGAAGGTCGGGGCGGAGTGCGGCAGCGACGATGAGCGGCGGCGGCGAGGTGTGGGGAGAGGGTTTGCGAGAGGAGTGCTTTTCTTCTTTCTTTTTTTTTTCTTTTTCTTTCTTCCTCAAATTAAATAAGCTTGGAAATCTAAAATTCCCTTCCCAAGGCTTTCCTCCTTCAAACCCAAGTTGACTCATTTATTTTCCTTAATTAATTCCAAACTCCCATCTCTCTTTGAGGCCGAGGGTTCGAGTCCTCCAAAATCATCTTTCAATCCTTATTTTATATTTAACTAAAATCCGGGCTGTTACATGTACAAACAGGCAAACATGCTAGCGAGAGTGCAATCACAAGCTGTCCTATCCACTAATCATGTTCATACAAGTAAACATGCATATAAGGCACGATCAAGAAAGCATGGCAGGGTCCACACAACCATGGTAAGAAATCCTTACCTTGAAGCAAGCAGAAATAACTTTCACAATCAATAACGACCCTCGAGCTTTAAAGCGAACCCGAGAAACCTAAGCATTTTAGTAAAAACAACCTAATTAATTAAACAGCAGCCAACAGCCTAGTGCCCAAAGGAGAAAAGACTCGAGAATTACCGACCGAGAAGACACAAGGTCACGCCCCAACTCGCACGCGAGGCGGCGGTGCCGCTCGTCGCCAGCGACAAGCGTGGCGCCACCGGCGCTAGCGAGGCGGGGACGTCGCGACTCGGGTTATAGCGAGCGAACGAACAAAATTGGGCGCGCGCGAGACGCGCGTCGGCGAGGATACAGCGCAGCGACGCGCGCGTCTGGCGCGCAGCCGAGCGGCGCTGGGCGACGTGTCTGGGCGGCAGCGAGCGGAGCGGCGCGGCGCGTCTGGGCAGCCTGGTGCGGAACGGCGCGGCGCGTCTGGGCGCACCTGGGATGAGCGGCACGGGATGGCGTTGGGCGACGCGTGCGGAAGACAACGAGCGGTGCGGTGCGAGGCGGCTCGGTGCTTGCGCGCGCGCGTACGCCCGGCGGAATGGTTGGGCGCGCGCGCGCGCGCTCTTGTGCAGAGCGGCTGGGCACGGCTATGGCTCAGGTGCCCGAGCGATCGACGACCAGGGTGTGGTGCGTGCGTACTGGGCATGGTCAAGGGCGGCTCGGGTTGGGTTTTTCTTGAGGAGTCGGCTAGAGAGAGAGAGAGAGAGAGAGAGAGATTGCAAAACAAGGGGAAAGGGACTTTCTTGATTTTCTTCCCTTCTTCCTAAATTAAATGGGTCTAAAATCCCTTCCCAAAGCTTCCTCTTTCAAAACCAGGCCCAAACAAACTTTCTAATGAAACTCTTTTCCTACAAACTCCCAAAACCATTTAGGGCAATGGTTCAAATCCCAAAGGAAGCACTCAAAAACCCATTAATTTTGCCAATAACTAAAATACCTCCAAACTCCCACACAACTTGCCCAAACCTCCTGGGTCTTGCAACCAACAACCACCAAACCTCGACGAAGGCAGGAAAGGCCCTGAAATCTTGAAAATCCTCAAAACCCTGACCGAGGGAAAAAGACCAAAATACCCCTAAGGGTTAAAACAGCTCTAACGGCCCATCCGAACATCCGAATAATGATCCAAAATCACCTGGGTAACCGAAATAGAAAACTGGGCCGTTACAAGGCGCATCTGGGAGGCTGGGTCGACGCACGGAAGACGTTAAGCGGCAGCTTGCGGCGCGTCTGGGCGACTGGGCGAGCGGCCGGGGTGAGGACTGGCTGGTGGTGCGCTGTGCAGCAGCGCGGTTGGCCATGGGCTGAGCGATCTGGGCGTGGGCTATGTAGGGCTGGTGCGGGGCGGTGCAGCGCGACTGGGCAGGGGCTGAGCGGCCTGGTGCGGGGGTGCGGCTAGGGTGTGGTGGCTCGGCTGGGGTTGGTGCGGCAAGGGCTGGGCATGGTGCGGCTAGGGTTTTGAGAGAGAGAGAGAGAGTCTTGCAAAACAAGGGGGAAATGGATTTTTCTTGATTTCTTTCCTTTTCCTAATTTAAATGGGTCTAAAATCTCTTCCCAAAGCTTCCTCTTTCAAAACCCGGCCCAAGCAAACTTTTCTTTAAAATAAAACTCTTTTTCCTGCAGACTCCCAAAACCATTTAGGGCAAGGGTTCAAATCCCAATGGAAGCACTTAAATTAACAATAATTTTGTTAATTACCAAATCACCTCCAAACTTCCAACCAACTAGCCCGAACTTCTTGGGTCCTGCAACCAACAACAATCAAGCCTCGACAAGGGCAGGAGTGACCCTGGAATCCTGAAAATCCACAAAACCCTGACCGGGGGCAAAAAGACCAAAATACCCCTAAGGGTTAAAATAGCTCTAACGGCCCATCCGAACATCCGCATAATGTCCCGAAAACACCTGGGAAACTGAAATAGAAAACTGGGCCGTTACAGAGAGAGAGAGAGAGAGAGAAAACAAGGGGGAAAAGGGATTTTCTTTATATTTCCATCCTTATCCTATTTTAAATAGGCCTTAGAGACCTAAAAATCCCTTCCCACGGCCTCCCCTTCGAAACCCGGCTGAAGCAATCTTTTCCAATAAATAAAACTCACTTAATTCAAACTCCCAAATCAACATTTAGGGCAAGGGTTCAAATCCCAAAGGAAGAACTAAACTTAACAATAATTTTGCCAAAACCCAAACCACCTCCAAACTTCCAAACGACTAGCCCAAACATCTTGGGTCTTGCAACCAACAACAATCAAGCCTCGACAAAGGCAGGAGTGACCCTGGAATCCTGAACACCCACAAATCCTGCCCGGGGAGCAAAAGACCAAAATACCCCTAAGGGTTAAAATAGCTCTAACGGCCCAACCGAACAACCGAATCTTGAACCGAAAGCACCTGAAAAACCCGAATAGAAAACTGGGTCGTTACAATACTCCCTCCTTTTAAGACTTTCGCCCCTGAAAGTCCTAAGACGAAATAGCTCTAGGAAAACTCCATTGATTCCTAACCAACTGAACTTCTCGGCTAAGACAACACTAGCCCTTCTTTGAAAACTAAACCCTCTTGGGTTCCTAAAAGCTCAAAGCCACAATGTTATCCACTCTGCCACAAACTTTCTCAACCAAGACTGGGCATACACTGAACTCCGAAGAAATAGATGCGATAGAGCTAGACGAAAAACCCCATCCTCAACTCGCACCAACTCTCAAACGGTCTTAAATAATCTTAGGGCTCACTTAACCCTGCTAACCCAACTCGAAACGCCTCTCTATAGCGCTACACTCAGAAAACTCGTGGACTGGTCACAAACTCTAAAACTCTACTCCACGCACCGGCGTAACTTCTCTTAATGCTCACAGCTGTTAACAAACAGCCTCAACCCTACACCATGCTGTCCAAACAACTGAACCACCCAGGTTCCAGAAAACTAAACAGCCTACTCTTACTTCACAAGAGACCAGCGAACCTCAATGCTTGCCTACAATCCTTAACGAAATCCAATCGAACCACCAACTGGCGACTGATCCTAAGGGCAAACCTGTCCAACTAGAACGCGTCCACAACACTTAAGCAACCATCTTAAAGAGAAATCGTCGTACCAAGGACAAGGGGCACAGTCCTGGTTCACCAAACGGCTAACACCACTCACACCAGCTGAAACTTCAGCTACGGCCACCTCTAAAAGAAAAGGTCCAGGCATAGGCTCCACTCGGCCAAACCAACTAACTGGGGCCCCTCATCGGCCGAACGCAAAATTTTCAATGCAAACCTACCAGCAACTGGCCTAAGAGAACATTGCTAGACAAGGAAACAACCAACATTCCTCTCATGGAAATCTCGGGTAGCAAGGACTAAACCATCACGCAGCTACTAGCAACACAACACCTTGAGGATAACAACTCAAAGGTTTTACCAACCAATGCCATGGCACCTCTGTGCCAACTCACTCAACTGTGGCTCAGCTATAAAGCCAACTACGAACGCACAACAACTAGGAACAAAGCCCGAGAAGGGCTTGCTCTGCAGAAACTCAACCTAAGCTTATAACGAGCAAAGCTCGCCTCCAAGCTACCACTCAACTCTTAAGTCCAACTGGCTACACAAAGGACTTCCTCCTTTTAGCTTAGACCTAACTCATCTTCCAACCAGAAACTCCACACCCTGAACATCACAAGGAATATAAATAACGACAACCATGATGCTGGCGAATCGCAAGAAACACGAACTGACAAGGCTACCTCAAAAGTCAATACTCGAGGCTGGCATCCATGGTGCAACTAAATCACCATAGAAACTAAGGGTTCTTCAAACCCCAAAGATCCAACAACTTTCCAGCAACAACTCAACTCTTAAACTGGCTGGCCTCCGCCCTTGCGGGGTCAAACAACTCTTCGCTTGCTAACAACACAATGCAGGGACCCTCTCGCTGGCCTGACCACTGCGCTACTCTGATCAACTACACAACTCAGGAGCTAAGCTGACTTCTTCTAAACGGAAACGATTCCCCAGCAAGCGAACATCCGCAGGACAGCGAACTCTTCACACTCTAGTTGTCTTGCTCATCAAAGGCAACAACAACCAAATCTCTAGGAAGCATCAACCGAGGAATCCCACAACAGATTGGACCACCAATCTAGAACTAGCAGTACTTACTCAACCCCCGAGTGAGGGGTCAACTCCCGAAACAACCTGACTAGGAACAAGTCCTCAGGGCAACGCCCGCTTGCTCGAACCGAGCTAGCTCTTGAAACAACATGGGAACCATACTTGGTCAACACCAAGCAGTACCTTGCTAAGAATTCCAAAAAACAAATGCGGAGGCTACTAAGAACAACGCTAGCTTGTCAACCGATTACAAGCTTCCAGCAACTCAATCGAGGAACACTACCTGGGCCTGGCTGAGCTCTGATGAGGCTCTCCACAATCTAGGGTTCCTCCAATCACCCTCCGACACATACTATCGTCAAACGGTCTAACAGGCATCTGGCTACACAAGCGCAACTCTCTCCAGCATCTCAACTATGCTGGCCAACTCCAACTCCTTGGAAACCAAGAGGACCAGAAACGCTACAGATTGAGTCATCCTCCTACACAAGCATCAGCCACAACATAGCTTCTATCCAAGGTAAGGATCAGAACAACAGTCTTAACCATGACGATCAGAAACTGCGCGGCTTCGCTACCACCGCTCTTGTTCAGTTCTAACTGAACTCTAACCATCAATAAAAAAGAAGTTCCTCTAACCAGGTCAAGGTCCAACTAGCGAAACTAGCTTAAACAACAATCCAGCTACAAGCACGGTATCCTTACAACCAAAGTCAGGGCACTTGCCAAGAACTAAAGCCTTGACACTAGTTTCTCAACATAAACCTCTCGTGGTTCTCAAAACATACACCACGGAACGAGCTACACCAAAAGTACACCGGCGTGTACAGCTCCAACTTGATTTATTAAGATCCAATGCCAACAAGAACTCTCACACAAGGCAACTTTTGCCTCCCAATAGAGCCACAACTAGCAAGGGAGCAACAAGATTTCAACCCCACTCGGGGTCAATACACCACGAAAAGCCACATTGGACAACTCACTCTTGCAAGAGCATAACCACACCAAGCTGACATACCTCAAACCAATGTGCCCACTAAATGAGCTCCGCTCAACCATCCAACTTATGGCTCTAACACTGGATCAACCACGCATCCTCGATGCCAACACTACCCATACTAGGGTAACTCAAAGGGTAGCCGAATCATGCTACCATCAAACTGGCTCACAAGCTCACAACACAGGCGCGAGAACTCGAACGCGCTAGCTCTTAACAACCTACAGCATCCTTGCACCCAACTCTCGGTGACCCTGAAATGCTCCTACTTTCCCTCGAATGACCTCATACTTGTAGTTCTCTGACTACCACCGAGCTAGATCTCTTATGCAACCCAAACAGGTGCAACCTCAAGAAACGGGTACAAGACTAGTGGGGATGCTATACTCCGGGCGGGTCATGGAACCACCTGCACAAAAGTGCCAACTGGCCTGAATCTAGGCCTCCTCTCAAAGCTTGGTGCCAACAGGCACTACATCATTTACAACACAAATCAACCCTATACGAGCTTTATGCCCCTCTGAGGGTAGGGAAGGACACCCTCCAAGTGACGGGGCAATGGCACTCAGCACAAGAGTCCCAACACTCGAGTAGTCTACTCTCTGGCAGCTCGTCTAACAGACATGCCATGGACTACTCCTGCATCCCACTCGATGCTCAACAAAAACTCAGGCCAACCCTCGGGTGGCAACAACTAGCTCCACATTTGGAACATGCTAACAAAAGAGTGCTCCACCCTACTAGCCTGCTGAAATCCACGGACGGATTAAGCCCTAACAAGCAAACTCCACACTACACCCTGGCTAAGGGGTACTAAAAGAACTGGCTGTAAAACAACAACAGGCTCGCAAGGGGTCAGAGATGTCTCTACATCTTCCTCAAGCCACTAACACGATAACTTGCCAATCAATCGGGTGACTGGTGGAGACTCTGCTGGTCCAACTCTAACATGGGACTTCCACCACCCAACTATTGTATCAAACAGCACAGGAACGGCACACCTCGACCTCTGAACATCAGGACATCGAAACACAAGGATGATAAACTCAATCCTGGCCAACCACTTCGCTGCTAGCAACAGGTCTTTCTAAAGCATCAAGCTCTACAGGCTTCCACTTGCCAAACTCGGCGACTCTATCAACGCCAACAATCTCATCGGCATAAACCAGTTGTTCCTGCCCTTTCAGGAACCTCCGGGGCTACAAGAGCTACTGGAGGTGTCTTCTAAATAAACTCCATCAGCTGGGCAATCTGTGCCTGGGACTCCTCACTACGCGCTACAATCTGCGCCTGGGTCTCCGCTCTCTGATAGCTGAAAGACCTGCCATCATTTCTCTCATGGCTGGAGCACACTCTGCTCAAGGAGTCACACTCTGAGGCGTGCTAGCCTCTACCCCCTCCACTTGGCAACTCAACTGCCGGGGCCAAAGCTGGCCTACGGGTCTAGACAACCCTGGACGCGGTCTCAACATCGACACGATCAGTCCAACTCCTCGATTGGACATACCAAACGTCCCTGCTCTTCTGTGTAAACAACATACTGGCGATCTGCACTAAGCATAAAAGCTAGCCCACGCTGGGGCTCTCACTGCCCATCAAGGGTAACACATGTATACTAGATGCAATATTGTAAAAATAAAACCCTTAGCTTTAATGAACTCAGACAAACCTGACAGCCATGGAGTGCTGATGATCATGGGAACAACAACCTACAAAGCAGGTTCGTCTACAGAATCTATGACTCTGTGCTCTGATACCAACTGTAAGAACCCGACCCAAAACACGGTCCTAAACCTGGGTTCTCACTCAGCATGCAAGTTAAATATGTCAACAAGCGGTTTAGTGCTCATATTTGAAAACTTTACAAAACATTTGTTAACGGGGAACACTTAAAACATAACCAACAATTTTCATTAAGCAAATCCAACAAAGTAAAAACAAGCCTGGCCAGTATTTATAAAAACACGCAAAATAGTTTAAACAACTTTAACAACATTGCCCTAGGACTCCTGTCCATCTACATGCTGAATAAATAATGCAAATAACAAATAACAAAGTGCCAGCAGCTCCCTCCGCTAGCCGTCCCGGTGCAGTCCCAAGTAACCTGGTGGAAAAACCACAGAAATAAGGTTTAGTATAAACATACTCAGAAAGAATCCCCAACCGGGGTACAATACGATACATCAGTCATCTAGCACCCTAGTATACATGCAAACAGTTACCAACACAGATCATAGCTCAACGAGCTTACCAGGCAAAATCCAGAGTCCTCGGAAGTTTCCTACTTCCGGCCTAATGATTGGTTCTCATAACCAATCCTGAGACATCCTTGTGGGTCTTTCTCCCTCAGCCAAATGATTAGCTCAAGAACCGATCCCAATAGATGTCTGACACCCTCGAGGGTCTTTCTCCCTCGACCATATGATTAGCTCAAAAAACCAATCCCAACGGGTGTCCTCAAGGGCCTCTTACCCTCGCTAATAAATCTAGACTATCGGGAAAGTACCCGAAGTCTGGCTCTAAACTGGAAGGAACTGGTGTACTCACGAACATTAGCCCGGGGGAGCTCTCCGAACCGGCGACTAAAGTGTGTGCGCGCACACCGCATGCTGCTGGAACCGGCGTAAATGTGGGGGCCTAAGTACAAACTACGCGAGCTAGGTACGTATGCCTAAAGACTCATAAGCGATGTCACTGAACACAGTAGTGCGAGGCCCTCGACACACATCTTTGCAGCCTGTACCACCGACCTGAAGCTAAGAACAGGCCAAGGCAGGCTTGCACCGTTGGCAGGGTTCCGCTCTGGCAGGCGACAAACTAGGCTTATGCCGATGTGGTAGCTAAATCCACATCGGCTGCCGAGGGGGGGGGAAGCAAGGTACATTATGCTTCGCTCTACTCCCGACCGGTGGGGACAAAGTACTTTATGTCCGCTCTCAGCCTCTGGATGATGACAAACCCTACTATACTAGCTAAGAGTACAGAGTAAATGATTCCTGGCTAACATACAATAATCCACATCAATCACACTTAACCTAGCATGATACTACGAACCTAAAACAAGAATCATAAGCATGCTGGAAGAACAAACCTAGCATGGCACTAACATGTACAATCAGACAAACATGCTAGCAAGAGATCAATCATAGCTGCCCTATCACTATCATGCTCATAACAGTCAACAAGCATACAAGGCACATCATGATAATATCGCAGGGTCCACACAACCACTTTAAGAAATTCTTACCTGGAAACAAGCATAAATAACTATCACAAATCAACCAAGCGACCCTCGAGCTTCTAAGAGAACCCGAGCAACCTAAGCATTTAATATAAACAACGTAATTAAATAAACAACAGCCAACAGCATAGGGCCCAAGGGAGAAAAGACTCAGGAATTACCATCCGAGAAGCCACAAGGCTCCGGCCATCCAACACAGGAGGCGCGGTTGTTGTCGGCAAAGCAAGGAAGCGGTGCTCGCACGCAAGGCTGGCGGCGGCGTGCGAGACGCGAGACAGACGCGGCGCGCCGGGCGCGGCGCTTATGCGCAGACGGCGACAGGGATACAGGCGTGCTGGAGTGTCGCTGAGGCTCGGAGTGGTGCGGCGCGGCTCTACACAGGGAACGGCACGAGGGCGACGCATCTGGGCTACAGGGAACGCGCTCGGGCGACGCGTATGGGCTACGAGGATCGGGCGGCAGGCACGGTGCAAGGTCAAGCGACTGGTGCGGAGCTGATAGCGCTGGTGGAGTCGGCACAGCGATCTTGCTTGGTGGGAGTGGGCGATCTCGTGCAGAGCGGTGCGGCCTAGTGCGGGGCTGTGCGGGCTGATGCGGCGCTAGGGCTGGGTCTGGGCGAGCTGGTGCGGGGCTGAGCGGCCTAGGCTGGGCGAGATGGTGCGGCTAGGGTTTGGGTTGGGGCTCGGGTTTCGTGAGAGGGAGAGAGAGAGAGAGAGAGAGAGAAAACAAGGGGGAAAAGGGATTTTCTTTATATTTCCATCCTTATCCTATTTTAAATAGGCCTTAGAGACCTAAAAATCCCTTCCCACGGCCTCCTCCTTCGAGACCCGGCTGAAGCAATCTTTTCCAATAAATAAAACTCACTTAATTCAAACTCCCAAATCAACATTAAGGGTAAGGGCTCAAATCCCAAAGGAAGCCTAAACTTAACAATAATTTTGCCAAAACCCAAACCACCTCCAAACTTCCAAACGACTAGCCCAAACATCTTGGGTCTTACAACTAACAACAATCAAGCCTCGACAAAGGCAGGAGTGACCCTGGAATCCTGAACACCCGCAAATCCTGCCCGGGGAGCAAAAGACCAAAATACCCCTAAGGGTTAAAATAGCTCTAACTCCCTAACCGAACAACCCAATCTTCAACCGAAAGCATCCGAAAAACCCAAATAGAAAACTGGGCCGTTACACTAGTTAACACCGGCTACCAAGAACAAGAACACCAACAATGGCTTGCAGAGCACAAGCTACACTAACCAGCAAGTAGCCTTGCCCTCTCACTCGTTGTAAAGACCCGACCCAAAAGGGGCTCTAAATGGGCCTTTACCCCAATGCATGTAGTGAAAATAAAAGACATTATGAAAAATACATTTCGGATTCCAAGTAAAAACAGAAACATTCAACAACCAAAACATACATTTCTAAAAGCACACTCTGATCAGAGATTTAATTAAAACATTAAAACAATCCACAAGTACCAATATGCTGGAATCCATAAAACGTAAGAAAACATCCTGGGGCTCTGTACCCGTCTACATGCATTCAGGGGAAATAATAAAAAGTGAGGAGTCATGATAATTAAAATAAAACAATCAGAGATGACAGCAGGTTCCATGATCATAGCTCCTCCTTCAGCCATCCTGTCTTCCGCCTTGATTACCTGTGGAAAACCACAGAATAAGGGTGAGTAACGAATTACCCAGTAAGAATCCCCAACCGGGGTACAATACGATATACATGATCATCTAGAAGAATGTATGCAAGCTATGAGTACAAACACAGAGCGGAGCACATAGCTAAGTCCACACTTGGACCTCGGATGCCCACTCGGGGTCTTAGTCCGGAAATACCACAACACACTAAACGCACTATACGGGAACAAGTCCCGGCCTCAGCCTGCCTACTATCGATACGAAAGGTGCACTGGCTCAAGATCCCGAGGAGAGCTCCGATCGGCGGCGCCAAATGAGCGTAAGGATGCACCGCGTGCTTCTACAGACTATGGGGTGCCGGTCTAGTGGCAAGCCGCCCATATCCGGATACCACGCCTAACTAAATCTCGGATCGGTGTCACCGACATAGGGGTGTGAGACTGGACACGTGAACTATGTCACCAGACCACCGCACCGAGGCTAAGGAACGGGTCATGGTAGGCTTACACCAGAAGCCGTCCTTACCTTATCGGTGGCAATCAAGGGCTCTTGCCACGAACACGCCGAGGACGCGCCGCCGCCGGGGACTAGGCATTGCCAAGTCATCATCCCGACCATTGGGGCATCGCTTAGACTACCACCCTCACCCAAGATTGCAGGGCCTACCGGTTGGGATAGCTAATCCCTCACGGGGTCCAAGGACGAGAATCGTCTCAATCGTCCCTTGCCATAGATGCAAGATACTTTATGCATCGGGCCCGGATGATGCTATCTACCCGAATTCTAAACCTTAACAATAATAACGATTCAATCAATGCGGTCCAATACGTGCTCATCGGATACAAAGAACCTAGCATGATACTACGAAGCAAGAATGATATCGAACATGCTAGAATGGAACAACCTAGCATGGGCTAACATGAGAAACAATACAAGAGATCATGCCACCGAGAATTGAATGCAGAGCACCTAGAGATAAACATGCTAGTAATCATACACAGCATACAAAACAACAATCACAAATATACCGCAGGTCCACACAACCCCGATAAGAAATCCTTACCTTGGTTGGAAGACTTTTACACACAAATCCTAAGTCATGAACAATCCCGAGCTAGCGAGCGGGAACCTAGCAACCAACAATAATCAAGATCTAAAATATCTAAACAACAATAGAACAGCAAGCTCGGCTCGGGAACTCACGCGCGCGCGACGACACGAGCTTGGGGCTGCTGCAAGCTCGGCTCGGCAAGGCTGGGCGCTGGCCGCTACCGCACGGCAGCAAGGACACGCTACCGGCGCGCGCTACCGGCAAGGCAAGGACACGCGCTGGCTGCGCGCTTGTGCCGGCACGGCAGCGGACACACGCGCGCGGCGAGCGCTCGACGGCGGCGCGCGCGCGCCGGCGTCGGGCGAAGCGCGCGCGGCGAGCAACTCGGCAGGACGCGCGCGCGCGAAGCTCGCTCGAGCGGTTGGCGCGCGGCGAGCAGCTCGGCAAGCGGACACGGCGCGAGGGCGTCGCGGCGATCGGCTGGACGTGTTGGCGCCGGCGAGACCTCTCGGCGTCGCGAGCGATCGGGCGATCTCGCTGCTGGGCGAACGGCGAGCGTGGCCGCTTCGACAGATCGGGCGTGCGAAGCGATTGGGCGGACGCACGGCGCCGGCGAGGACAGATCTGGGCGTCGCGGCGGGTAGGCTGGTTCGATCGATCCGGGCGTCGCGGCGGCAGTGGCGGTCGTTGATGAGCTGGGCCGATGCGACGAGCGAGCTCTGGCCGACTCCTCACCGGGCCGCACAACACACACACACACAACTCCTTTTTCTTACTTACATTCGCCAACAAACACCCAAATGAGAAGATGAAGAAGACGAAGACTTACCCTAATGATGATGATCGAACCCAAGGAGATGCAAGGATGAAGAACTCGGCAAGGCTATGGAGATGGAGAGCTTGGGCGGCCAAGAGATGTTTTGGAGAAGGAGATGAAATAACCTATTTCTATTTCATTTAACCAAATGCACCAAACTCCAAAAATCCAAGGTTAACTAAGATGTGATGCGAGAAGAGTAACAAGAGCACCTAATGGCTCAAATGGCACACCTCTCTACAAGCTTCCCGGAGACCTGGTTCAAACCCCTACTGCAAAGACAAATCCCTTTATTTTTACTTTTGCAACAAACCTTGCTCAAACCAAACCACAAACCCCTCCAAAACCTACAAAACCATCCAATAATTTTAGTAGCCGAAAAGACACAAGCGCCATGACGGCCCGACCAAATTACCAAATTACCCCTAGGGCATACCGGAAGACCGGAAGAAAAACACAGGTCGTTACAATATTCCCTCTTTTTATGACTTTCGTCCTCGAAAGTCCTTAAGACAGTAAAATTTCGAGGGTAATGCAACCTCATCTCGTCTTCCCGCTCCCAAGTGGCTTCCTCGAATCCCGACTCCTCCACCGAACCTTTACTAAACGAATCTCGCGATTACGCAACGCCTTGGTCTCAAAGGCAAGGATCCTCACCGGCTTTTCCTCGAAGTTCAAATCCTCATTCACCGCAAAGGCTCAAAGTCCACAATGTGCGACGGGTCCGGCACATCTTGCCTCAACATCGATACATGAAAAACACTATGCACCGATAGTGACGGAGGTAGGGCTAACCGTAAAGCAACTCTGCCAATCCTCTCTAGGATCTCAAACGGACCAACAAATCGGGGACTCAACTTCCCACGCTTACCAAACCTCGTAACACCTCGCATCGGAGCAACCTTAAGGAACACATGCCGACCCACCTCAAACTCCAAATCTCGACGCCAACATCGGCAGAACTCTTCGCTCGCTCTGAAATCACAACATACGAGCTCTAATCTTCTCGCATCGCACCATTGGTCAATCTGCAGAACTCGGGACCCAAAACTCGTCTATCACCGACCTCTTCCCGAACACGGGGACCGACAACGCTTACCATACAATGCCTCGAATGGAGCCATCTCGAATCGCCGATCGTAATCGTTGTTATAGGCAAACTCCATCAAGTCATGAATCATCGGTCCCAATCGCTGGGAAATCCAACACACAAGCCCTCAACATATCCTCGAGAATCGATTCACTCTCTCGGTCGACCATCCGTCGAGGGTGAAAAGTCATCTTTGAAATCGCACTCGTGCCCAAACCCTTCTCGAGCGCTCTCCGAAACGAGAAAGTGAACATGAGTCACGATCGGACACAATCCTCACCGGTACACCATGATAACGGATGATCTGCTCCAAAAGCAGTACCGCCCACTGCTCCACGGTATAAGTGTCTCTACCGGGAATGAAGTGTGCGCTCTTGGTCAAACGGTCGACAATCACCCAAATCGAGAGAACTTCCTGAGTCCTTGGCAAACCAGATATAAAGTCCATAGAGATCTCTTCCCATTTCCACTGGGGTACACTCGATGGTTTTGCAACAAACCACTGGCCTCTGCACTGGTGCCTTCACTTGTCGACAAGTGAGACACCTACCGACAAACTCTGCCACATCTCTCTTCATTCCCATCCACCGAGAAAGTCCGCTTAGGTCCTGATACATCTTGGTACCCCCGGTGCCAAGCAAAAGGGGGAATAGTGGGCCTCCGAGAGCAACTCGGCTCGCAAACTCGCAATGTCCGGAACACACAACCGCCTCTATAAGTCAACCCACTGTGCAGGGAATACACAAAGTCAAAGTCACCGTCAAGCACTAACTCATCAACCAATCTCTTAAGTGCGGGATCGCCTAACCGGCCGTCTATAATCCATTTGCCGAATCGGCGGTGAGCAGTCCAGCCGAGCTACCGGCGGTAACCTCTCCCAACAACAACATCAAACCTCGGCCCGCTCGAACTCTCTCTCGCAAACTGGGTGGAACTCAACAACGCCGCAGAGTGCGACGTCTTTCTCGCTCAAAGCATCGGCCACTACATTGGCTTTACCCGGATGGTACAAAATCTCGCATGATCATAATCCTTTACCAACTCTAACCATCTCCTCTCGCCTCATATTCAACTCCTTCGAGTAAACAGTACTTGAGGCTCGTGATCGGTAAACATCTGAATCCGCTCACCATACAGGTAATGCCTCCAAATCTTCGGTGCAAACACCACTGCTTTGCCAACTCCATATCATGAGTCGGGTAGTTCTCGCTCATACGGCTTGGTGACGGGAAGCATAGGCAATGACCTTCCCGTCTTTGCATCAACACACAACCTAATCCAAACTTGGAAGCATCATCAGAGACCACGAAACCACTGTCCCTCCGGATCGCCAACACCAGTCTTTGAAGTCAAACTACGCTTGAGCCTCGGCAAAGCTCTCATCACACTCGCTGTCCCAAACAAACTCGACACCCTTCCTCGCCGACGAGTGAGGGGCGAGGCTAAAGCGAAAAAGTCCTTGACGAACCGACGGCCGGTAGTAACTCGCCAAACCCGTAAAGTCGCGAATCTCGGAATCGAAGTCGGCTTGGCCCATGAACTCACGGCCTCAATCTTCGCGGGGTCCACGGCTATACCATCTCTCGAAACCACGTGGCCTAGGAAGGCCACCGCTCCAACCAGAAAGTCACATTTGGAAAACTTCGCATAAAGCCGGTTTTCCCTCAAAGCCGCCAATACTCGCCTCAAATGCTCGCATGGTCTTCTTTAGACCTCGAATAAATCGTAATATCGTCAATGAACACGATGACGAAGCCGTCCAAAAATGATTTGAACACCCTATCCATCATGTCCATGAACGCGGGTGGGCATTGGTCAATCCAAACGACATGACCACAAACTCGTAGTGACCATATCTAGACCTCGAAAGTCGTCTTAGGAATGTCGGCATCCCCGATCCGCAAATCGATGGTAACCGGATCTCGATCTATCTTGGAGAACACGTAAGCTCCTGAAGGTGATCGAACAAATCATCGATACGGGGCAACGGATACTTATTCTTCATCGTCACCTTATTAAGCTCGCGGTAATCAATACATAAGCGCATAGATCCATCCTTCTTTTTCACAAACAGAATCGTGCTCCCCACGGGGACACACTTGGGCGGATGAACCCTCGGTCTAACATCTCCCGCAGAATCGAATCTTCGCCTTTAACTCACTGGCGCCATGCGATACGGAGCCTTCGAGATAGGGAGGGTCCCTGCTCGAGCTCAATAATGAAGTCGACCTCTCTCTTTGGGGCAACCCCAGTAACTCCTCGAAAACACGTCCGCAAACTCCTGCACGACCGGCACTGATCAATGCATGCGAGGCGGCGCTTCTTCCGAACAACTTGGCTAGATAGCCCCAAGCTCCATGAGCTAGCAAACGACGAGCTTTCTTTCACAAATGACACCATCGGCGGGCAAACTCCACCACTGGACTCCACGAAACTTAAAGCTAGGCCGACTGGCGGCCCAACACTACTTCTTTCGGTGGCGGTCAATCAACGCGTGGTTAGCGACTAACCACTCCATACCAAGAATCACATCAAAACCACTCATAGGCGTAACTATGAGTGTGGCTACTAGCAACTCTCCGGATATCTCGATCCGGCCATCCTTAATCTTATCTCTAGCCAACATACTAACTCCCGAAGGAGTTGCAACAGATAACTCAAAACCTAGAGGTTCTAGTCTTAACTTAGCATGCTCAAAGCAAACAACACGATACAAATGAATGCGTAGAACCAGAATCAAACAAGACAAATGCGCAGATGATCTAAAACAAGAAGCGTACTCGCCACGGCGGCATCCGTGACGCTCGGCCTCCCGACGGTCGTAGCAAACACTCGACCTCGCTCTGCTGCTGCTGGCCGAGCCGCCATAGCCGGGCCGAGGACGAAACGGATCATATGTCCTCTTTACCACAACGAAAACACACTCTGGGCCCCGCCGCAAGCTCCAGTGTGGGTCCTCCCGCAAGAAGCACAAGCGAGAACTCGCTCGGGACCGCCTGGCGCGAGGCTGAAACGGATCGGGGCCTATCTTTGATCCCGCTTTGAATCGCCCTTGGCGACGCCGCCGCCACCCCGAAAGTCAAACTTCCTCTTACGCCCCACACCGCCGGGGACGGACGCCGAACAGAGCGGCAACAACCCGCTCAAAGCAGGATACTTCCCATTATAGATCGTGGCTAATCGGGATGTGACCCCTAGCATAAGTGTCGTGGGCCCGAGCCCCGACATCTGGGGAAACACCACGCCTCAATCCGGATATGAACTTCCGAATCTTCACTCCGGGTGGAAATCAACCGAGGAGCAAAATATCCATACTCCGAGAACTTGCGCTCATATTCCTCAATGGAATCGAACCACGCTTGAGGTTCCGGAAGAGCTCCACCATCTTCTCCCGAGCCTCATCACCGATGAACTTTACCTTGAACTCACCCTTGAAGAACTCCCAAGTAGCGGTGGAGACCAGGTGGTCTCTCGCTCAAGGTGGACTCCCACCACCATCTCGGGCCAGTGCCTCCTAGCACATGAGCCGCACATCTCGGCCTCTGAATATCGGGGCACACCATGATCGGGAAGGTGTACTCCAAATGGGCAATCCACCGGCGCCGCTAACGCATCACCGGTGGCATCAAACTTCTCGAGCTTCCACTTCACAAAATCCTACCACCTACCCAATTCCTCGGCACCCTCTGCCATATCCGCCTCTGGGGCTACTTGCTCTGTGGAGCCGGAGGTGCTCATCGAGCTCTCTTGAACCAATCGAGTCACCGCTCGATCTGGGCTCGGGACTCTTCCATGCTGCGCCGCCAACAAGGCACAGGTCTCTCGCCCTCTGGTCACTCAACATGCCGACCATAAAAGCCCTCATAGACTCGGCAAACTCTGCTCCGGGAGCGATCTCTCGGCGCTCGATCGCCTCAACGCCCGCTCTAGGCGTAACAGAGGAGCTTTGGTGGAATGCCATCGATGTCGGCTTGGGGCGATGTCCTGCGATGACGATCCGATCCTCGATACCTCGACCGCTCTCGAACCTCCTCTCCGAGACGGATGTGGTATGTTTGGCGATCTACATCCAAACCAACAACGAATCAAAACTCGCTCACACCATTCCACAACACCAAACAAGGCATACACTAGATGATAGGTATTGTAAATTCTTAACCCTTTTCCTTTCTAAAACAATAAATCTAGGCGTGCACTGATGACCGCCGGAGTCTTGATGATCATGGAAAACGACCTACAACAAAAGGTCGGTCCTGACAGAATCTATGACTCGAGCTCGATACCAATCAGTAAAGACCCGACCCAAAGGGGGCTCTAAATGGGCCTTTACCCCAATGCATGTAGTGAAAATAAAAGACATTATGAAAAATACATTTGATTCCAAGTAAAAATGTAAACATTCAACAACCAAAACATACATTTCTAAAAGCACACTCACGATCAGAGATTTAATTAAAACATTAAAACAATCCACAAGTACCAATATGCTGGAATCCATAAAACGTAAGAAAACATCCCGGGGCTCTGTACCGTCTACATGCATTCAGGGGAAATAATAAAAAGTGAGGAGTCATGATAATTAAAATAAAACAATCGAGAGATGACAAAGAGTTCCATGATCATAGCTCCTCCTTCACCATCCTGTCTTCCGCCTTGATTACCTGTGGAAAACCACGTAATAAGGGTGAGTAACGAATTACCCAAAGAAGAATCCCCAACCGGGGTACAATACGATATACATGATCATCTAGAAGAATGTATGCAAGCTATGAGTACAAACACGAGAGCGGAGCACATAGCTAAGTCCACACTTGGACCTCGGATGCCCACTCGGGGTCTTAGTCCGAAATACCACAACACACTAAACGCACTATACGGGAACAAGTCCCGCCTCGGCTGCCTACTATCGATACGAAAGGTGCACGGCTCAAGATCCCGAGGAGCTCTCGATCGGCGCCGTAATGAGCGTAAGGATGCACCGCGCGCTTCTACGAGACTATGGGGTGCCGGGTCTGGTGGCAAGCCGCCCATATCCGGATACCACGCCTAACTAAATCTCTCGGATCGGTGTCACCGACATAGGGGTGTGAGACACGGACACGTGAACTATGTCACCTGTACCACCGCACTTTGAGGCTAAGGAACGGGTCATGGTAGGCTTACACCAGAAGCCGCCCTTACCTTATCGGTGGCAATCAAGGGCTCTTGCCGAACACGCCGAGGACGTGCCGGCCGCCGGACTAGGCATTGCCAAGTCATCATCCCGACCATTGGGGCATCGCTTAGACTACCACCCTCACCCAAGATTGCGGGGCCTACCGGTTGGGATAGCTAATCCCACGGGGTCCAAGGACGGAGAATCGTCTCAATCGTCCTTGCCATAGATGCAAGATACTTTATGCATCGGGCCCTGATGATGCTATCTACCCGAATTCTAAACCTTAACAATAATAACGATTCAATCAATGCGGTCCAATACGTGCTCATCGGATACAAAGAACCTAGCATGATACTACGAAGCAAGAACAGATATCGAACATGCTAGAAACAGAACAACCTAGCATGGGCTAACATGAGAAACAATACAAGAGATCATGCGATCGGAATTGACAGAGCACCTAGAGATAAACATGCTAGTAATCATACACAGCATATACAAACAACAATCACAAATATACCGCGGGTCCACACAACCCCGATAAGAAATCCTTACCTTGGTTGGAAGACTTTTACACACAAATCCTAAGTCATGAACAATCCCGAGCTAGCGAAAGCGGGAACCTAGCAACCAACAATAATCAGCATCTAAAATATCTAAACAACAATAGAACAAAGCAAGCTCGGCTCGGGAACTCACGCGCGCGACGACACGAGCTTGGGGTCACCGCAAGCTGGCTCGGCAAGGCCGGGCGCCGGCGCTGCCGGCACGGCAAGGACAGACACGCGCTGGCGCTAGCGCGGGCAAGGCAAGGACACGCTACCGGCTGCGCTACCGGCACGGCAGCGTGACACGCGCGCGGGCGAGCGTCTCGACGGCGGCGCGCGCGGCGCCGGCGCGTCGGGCGGCGGCGCGCGCGCGAGCAACTTCAGCGAGGATACGCGCGCGGCGAGCGCTCGAGCGAAGGCGCGCGGGCGAGCAGCTCGGCAAGCGGACACGGCGAGGGCGTCGCGAGCGATCGGCCGGACGTGTTGGCGCTGGCGAGACCTCTCCTGGCGTCGGCGAGCGATCGGGCGATCTCGCCGGGCGAACGGCGATGAGGCTGCCGGCAGATCCGGGCGTAAGCGAACGGCCGGACGCACGGCGCCGCGCGAGACAGATCTGGGCGTCGGCGGCTGGCTGGTCGATCGATCTGGGCGTCGCGACGACGGGCGCGGTCTGTTGACGGAGCGGGCTGATGCGACGAGCTTCAGTCTTTGGACTCCTCGGTACCGGTTGCACAACACACACACACACAACTCCTTTTTCTTACATTCGCCAACAAACACCCAAATGAGAAGATGAAGAAGACGAAGACTTACCCGGAATGATGATGATCGAACCCAAGGAGATGCAAGGATGAAGAACTCGGCAAGGCTATGGAGATGGAGAGCTTGGGCGGCCAAGAGATGTTTTGGAGAAGGAGATGAAATAACCTATTTCTATTTCATTTAACCAAATGCACCAAACTCCAAAAATCCAAGGTTAACTAAGATGTGATGCAGAAAGAGTAACAAGAGCACCTAATGGCTCAAATGGCACACCTCTCTACAAGCTTCCCAGGAGACCCGGGTTCAAACCCCTACTGCAAAGACAAATCCCTTTATTTTTACTTTTGCAACAAACCTTGCTCAAACCAAACCACAAACCCCTCCAAAAACCTACAAAAACCATCCAATAATTTTAGTAGCTGGAAAAGACACAAACGGCCATGACGGCCCGACCAAATTACCAAATTACCCCTAGGGCATACCTGGAAGACCGGGAAGAAAAACCTGGGTCGTTACACTCGTCTAACAAGGAAGGGTATCGAGTTTGTTTGGAATGGTAAATGTGATGAGAGTTTTGTCAGGCTCAAGCGCAGTTTGACTTTAGCACTTGTGTTAGCTGTCCCGGAGGGGACAGGTGGTTTCGTAGTCTATAGCGATGCTTCCAAGTTTGGGTTAGGTTGTGTGTTGATGCAGCACGGGAAGGTAATTGCTTACGCTTCTCGTCAGTTGAAAGCGTATGAGCAGAACTACCCAACTTATGATATGGAATTGGCAGTAGTAGTGTTTGCTTTAAAGATTTAAAGGCATTACTTGTACGGTGAGCGGATTCAGATGTTTACTGATCACCAGAGTCTCAAGTATCTGTTTACTCAGAAGGAGTTGAATATGAGACAAAGGAGATGGTTAGAGTTAGTCAAGGATTATGACTGCGAGATTTTGTACCATCTTGGTAAGGCCAATGTTGTGGCTGATGCGTTGACTCCGACACACACGGTCGTCAAACGATCTAACAGACAACCGGCTACACGGGCACAACCCTCTCTAGCATCTCAACTACGCTGGCCAACTCCAACTGCTTGAAAACCAAGAGGACCGGAAACGCTACAGAATGCGCCATCCTCCTACTCAAACATTAGCCACAACAAACCTTCTGCCCAAGGTAAGGATCCGAACAACTCTCTTAGCCATGACGGTCAGACACTACGCGGCAATGCTACCACCGCTCTTGTTCAGTTCCAACTGAACTCTAACCAGGCTAAGGTCCAACTAGCAAAACTTGCTTAAACAACAACCCGGCTACGAGCACGACATCCTTACAACCAAAGCTAGGGCACTTGCCAAGAACTAAAGTCTTGACACCTCAAAGATCGAGCAGACTCGTTCCTCAACACGAACCTCTCGTGGTTTCACAAACATAAACCACGGAACGAGCTACACAAAAGTACACCGGCGTGTCCAGCTCCAACCAGATTCCTTAAGATCCAAAGCCAACAAGGACTTTCACACAGGGCAACTTTTGCCTCCAACAGAGCCACTACTAACTAGGGAGCAACAAGAGTTCAAACCCTCTCGGGCCAACTCACCACGAAAAGCCACATTGGCCAACTCACTCTTACAAGAGCACATACATACCAAGCTAACATATCTCAAGCCAATGTGCCCACTAAACGTGCTCGATCAGCCATCCAACTCATGGCTCTAACATCGGATCAATCACGCATCCTCGATGCCAACACTACCCATACTAGGGTAACTCAAAGGGTAGCCGAATCATGCTACCAAAAAGCGCTCACAAGCTCACAAACAGCGCGAACACGAACGCGCTTAGCTCTTAACAGCCTACAACATCCTTTGGTACCCAACTCTCGGTGACCCTGAAATGCTCCTACTTTCCCTCGAAAACCTCATACTTGTAGTCCTCTGACTACCACCTAGCTAGATCTCTTATGCAACCCAAATAGGTGCAACCTCAGGAAATGGGTACAAGACTAGCGGGGATGCTATACTCTCGGCGACCATGGAACCTCCTGCACGAAAGTGCCAACTGGCCTGAATCTAGGCCTCCTCTCAAAGCTTGGTGCCAACAGGCACTACATCCTTTACAACACAAATCAGCCCTAAACGAGCTTTATACCCCTTTAAGGAAAAGGAAGATCACACTCCAATTGACGGGGCAATGGCACTTAGCACAAGAGTCCAAATACTCGAGCAGTCTAATCTCTGGCATCTCGCCTAACAGACATGCCACGGCCTACTCCTGCATCCCACTCGATGCTCAACAATAGCTCAGGCCAACTCCTGCATCCCACTCGATGCTCAACAAAAGCTCAGGCCAACTCCTCGGGTGGCAACAACTTGTTCCACAATTGGAACATCCAAACAAAAGAGTGCTCCACTCTACTAGCCCGCTGAAATCCACAAACGGATTAAGCCCTGACAAGCAAACTCCACACTACACCCTGGCTACGAGGGTACTAAAAGAACTGGCTGTAAAACGACAGCAGGCTTGCATGGGGACAGGATGTCTCTACATCCTTCTCAAAAGCTACTAACACGGCAACTTGCCAATCGACCAGGCGACTGGTGGAGACTCTGCTGGTCCACCTCTCTCAAGGGACTTCCACCACCAAACTGCTGTATCAACAGCACCAGAACGGCACGCCTTGGCCTTTGAACATCAAGTCATCCCAACACTCGGATGATAAACTCCATCCTGGCCAACCACCTCGCTTCTGCTTGCAAACTCGGCGGCTCGAATAATGCCAACTAACTCAACAGCATGAACCTGCTGACCAAGCCATTCCAGAAACCTCCGGGGTTACTGGAGCTACTAGGCGGTGTCTCCTAAATAAACTCAGTCAACTGGGCTATCTGCACCCGGGACTCCTCACTACGCGCTACAATCTGCGCCTGGGTCTCCGCCCTCTGATAGCTAAAAGACCTGCCATCAACTCTCTCATGGCGGGAGCACACTTTGCTCAAGGAGTCTCGCTCTGAGGTAGACTAGCCTCTACCCTCTCCTCTTGGCTGCTCAACTGCCAGGGCCAAAACTGGCCTACGGGTCTAGACAACCCTGGACGTGGTCTCAACAACAACACAATCAGACCAACTCCTCGGTTGGACATACCAAACGTCCCTGCTCCTCAATGTGTAATCAACAACTGGCGGTCAACACAAAGCATAAAAACTAGCCCACGCTGGGGCTCTTACTGCCCAACAAGGGTAACACATGTTGTAAGAACCCGACCCAAAATACGGTCCTAAACCTAGGTTCTCACTCAGCATGCAAGTTAAAATACTTCATCAAGCGGTTTAGTGCTCATATTTAAAACCTTTCAAAACATTTAGAAACGGGGAATGCTTAAAACATAATCAACAGTTTTGTTTAAGAAAAACCAACGAAGTAAAACAAGCTCGCCACTTTTATATATAAAACATTCAAAATGATTCAAACCACTTTTAATAATGTTCCCCTAGGACTCTGTCCATCTACATGCTGAACAAATATGCAAACAATAAAGACAGAGTGCCATGGCTCCATGATCAATCAGCCTCCTCCGCTAGCCGTCCCTGGTCTTTGTCCCAAGTTACCTGTGGAAAACCATAGAAATAAGGGTGAGTATAAACATACTCGTAAGAATCTAACCGGGGTACAATACGATACTTCAATCATCTAGCACCCTAGTATACATGCAAACAGCTACCAACACGCATCATAGCTCAACGAGCTTACAAGGCAGAATCTGAATCCTCGGAAGTCTCCTACTTCCGGCCTAATGATTGGCTCTCATAACCAATCCCGGGACATCTCCGAGGGTCTTTCTCCTCGGCCAATTGATCACCTCAAAACCGATCCCAAAGATGTCCGACACCCTCGAGGGTCTTTCTCCTCGACCATATGATCACCTCAAAAGCCAATCCCAATGGGTGTCCTCAAGGGCCTCTTACCCTCGCTATAAATCTGACTATCGGAGAGTACCCGAAGTCCGGCTCTAAACAGAAGGAACCGGTGTACTCACGAACATTAGCCCGGGAGCTCTCCGAACCGGCGACTAACACGTGCAGGGCGCGCACCACCGCATGCTTTGCAAACCGGCGTAAATGTGGGGGCCTAAGTACAAACTACGCGGGCAGTGTGCGCATGCCTAAGACTCGAAACGGGTGTCACCAACACGATGGTGCGAGGCCCTCGGCACTCATCTCATGCGGCTGTACCACCGACACGAAGCTAAGAACCGCCAAGGCAGTGCTTGCACCGCTGGCGGGGTTCCGCTCTAGCGGAGCTACAAACTAGGCTTATGCCGATGTGGTAGCTAAATCCACATCGGCCGCCGGGGAAGCAATGTACGTTATGCTTCGCTCTACTCCCGACCGGTGGGGACAAGGTGCGTTATGTCCGCTCTCGGCCTCTAGATGATGACAAATTTCTAACACACTAGCTAGAGTATAGAGTAAAACGATTCTGGCTAAACATACATAATCATCATCAATCATACATAACCTAGCATGATACTACGAACTTAAATCAGAATCTCAAGCATGCCGGAAGAACAATCCTAGCATGGCACTAACATGTACAAACAAGCAAACATGCTAGCAGAATGCAATCACAAGTCATCCTATCCACTAATCATGTCCATAAAAGTAAACATGCATATAAGGCACATTCAAGAAAGCATCGCAGGTCCACACAACCACGGTAAGGAATCCTTACACGAAACGAGAAGAAATAACCTTCACAATCAAATAATGACCCTCGAGCTTTAAAGCGAAACCGAGCAACCTAAGCATTTTAAAAGCATCCTAAATAAATATACAAAGAGCCAAAGCAGCCTTAAAAATCTAAAAGGGATAGGTTCAGAATTACCAACCGAGAAGGCACGGGTCTCGCAGCAAGCGGGGGCGCTTTTAGCGCCGCTGGTGCGGGCTGGGCGCGAAGCGCTGGCGCTGGGCGCTGGCTCGGCGCGCACTGGCGCGGTAGGGGACGGCGCGGCGCGCTGGCCGCGCGCGATCGCGACAGGCGCAGCAGCGCCGGGCGGGCGGACGCGACGAGTGGCACGGGCACGCAGACGCGACGGTCTTGAGAAGCGCGGCGCGCGCGTGGCGAAGCGACGCAGGCGCGCGGCGGTCAGGCGCGGCTCAGGTGCGGACGACGCGGCGCGGCTCGGGCGACCTGATGCAGGTCGGTGCGGCGCGCTCGGGCAGCTTCGTGCGGAGCGTCTGGCAGCTGGTGCGCTGGGCTGACGGCTGGCCGCTCGTGCGCTGGGGCCGTGGTCTGGTGGTGCCGCTTGCTGCGCTGGGGTGTCAGTGCAAATTGGCCGCTCGTGCGCTGGCCGAGCGGGCTGAGCGTGGGTGCGTAAGGGCAAGCTAGGGTTTCTTGGTGAGGCTTCGCTAGGAGAGAGAGAGAGAGAGAGAGAGAGAGAGAGAGAGAGAGAGAGAGAGAGAGATTGCAAAACAAGGGGAGAAGGGATTTTCTTGATTTTCTTTCCTTTTCCCTAATTAAATAGGTCTAAAATCCCTTCCCAAAGCTTCCTCTTTCCAAACCCTACTAAGCAAACTTATTTTAAAAAATAAAAATCTCTTTTCCTACGAACTTCCCAAGACCATTTAGGGCAAGGGCTCAAAACCCAATGGAAGCACCAAAATTACAATTAATTTTGCCATTTTCTAAAACACCTCCAAACTTCCAAACAACTTGCCCAAACCTCTCTGGGTCTTGCAACCAACAACCATTAAGCTTCGACAAAGGCGGGAATGGCCCCAAATCTTGAAAATCCTCAAAACCACTGACCGGGGCAAAAGACTAAAATACCCTAAGGGTTAAAATAGCTCTAACGGCCCATCCGAACATCCGAATAATGACCCAAAATCACCCGGGTAACCGAAATAGAAAATCACGTTAGAATACTCCTCTCCTTTTAAGACTTTCGTCCTCGAAAGTCCTAAGACGAAAACAACTCTAGGAAAACTCTCATCGATTCTTAACCAACCAAGCTCCCGGTTAAGACAACACAAATCCTTCTTGAAACCAAACCCTCTTGGTTTCCCAAAGTCTCCAAGCTCAAAAGATACCGAGTCCGCCACAAACTATCTCAACCAAAATCCGAACTAACATCGAGCTTGAAGAAATCATGCGATAGCTAGTCGGTGAGTCACACCCTCTGTGTAAAGACCCGACCCAAAAGGGGCTCTAAATGGGCCTTTACCCCAATGCATGTAGTGAAAATAAAAGACATTATGAAAAATACATTTCTGATTCCAAGTAAAATGCAAAACATTCAACAACCAAAACATACATTTCTAAAAGCACACTCGATCGTAGATTTAATTAAACCATTAAAACAATCCACAAGTACCAATATGCTGGAATCCATAAAACGTAAGAAAACATCCCGGGGCTCTGTGCCCGTCTACATGCATTCAGGGAAATAATAAAAAGTGAAGAGTCATGATAATTAAAATAAAACAATCGTGAGATGACAAAGCAGGATTCCATGATCACGCCTTCCCTTCACCCATCCTGTCTCCCGCTTTGATTACCCGTGGAAAACCACGAGAATAAGGGTGAGTAACGAATTACCCAGTAAGAATCCCCAACCGGGTACAATACGATATACATGATCATCTAGAAGAATGTATGCAAGCTATGAGTACAAACACAGAGCGGAGCACACAAATTAAGTCCACACTTGGACCTCGGATGCCATCTCGTGGTCTTAGTCCGGAAAATACCACAACACACTAAACGCACTATACGGGAACAAGTCCCGGCCTCACCGCATCTCATCGCCGATACGAAAGGTGCACTCGCTCAAGATCCCGAGGAGCTCTCCAATCGGCGCTGTAATGAGCGTAAGCGCGCACCGCATGCTACCGCAAAACTCGGGGTGCTGGGTCTAGTGGCAAGCCGCCCGTGTTCGATCCACCATGCCTAACTAAATCTCTCGGATCGGTGTCACCGACATAGGGTGTGAGACACGACACGTGAACTATGTCACTGTACCACCGCACTGAGGCTAAGGAACCGGTCGTGGTAGGCTTACACCGTGAAGCGGTCCTTGCCCTAACAGTGGCAATCAAGGGCTACGGCCGACACGCCGAGGACGTGTCGATCGCCGGGGGCGAGGCAATGCCAAGTCATCATCCCGACCGTTGGGGCATTTAACGATCCGCCACCCTCACCCAAGATTGCGGGGGCCTACCGGGTTGGGATAGCTAATCCCTCACGGGGTCCAAGGACGGAGAATCGCTCTCGAACGTCCTTGCCATAGATGCAAGATACTTTATGCATCGGGCCTGATGATGCTATCTACCCGAATTCTAAACCTTAACAATAATAATAATAACAATTCAATCAATGCAATCCAATACGTGCTCAATGGATACAAGGAGCCTAGCATGATACTACGAAGCAAGAATGATATCGAACATGCTAGAATAGAACAACCTAGCATGGGCTAACATGAGAAACAATACAAGAGTTCATGCCATCAGAATTGAAATGAGCACCTAGGCTAAACATGCTAGTAAACATACACAGCATACAAAACAACAATCACAAATATACCGCAGGTCCACACAACCCCTGTAAGAAATCCTTACCTTGGTCGGAAGACGCTTACACACAAATCCTAAGTCGCGAACAATCCCGAGCTAGCGAGCGGGAACCTAGCAAACCAACAATAATCGGCATCTAAAATATCTAAACAACAATAGAACAGCAAGCTCACTCGGGAACTCACGCGCGCGACGACACGAGCTTGGGGTCAGCTGGCAAGCCGGCACGGCAAGGACGCGCTACCGGCCGCTGCTACCGCACGGCAAGGACGCGCTGCGCCGCATCGCAAGGATGCGCTGGCCGCGCGCTACCGCACGGCACGGCAAGCAACGAGCGCGCGCTGGCGAGCGCGCCGGGGCAAGCGCGCGGCGCGAGCGCTCAGGCGGGCGCGCGGCGCCGGGCGCGGCGATGCGGACACGGGCGAGCGGCTCAGCGCGGACGCGCGCGCGCGAACGTCTCGGGCGAAGCGCGCGCGGCGCCGGGCGTGCGATGCGGACACGGCGAGCGGCTCAGGAGGCGCGCGCGGCGAACGCTCTCGCGAAGGCGCGCGGGCGAGCGGCTTCGGCAAGCGGACACGGCGAGGGCGTCGCGAAGCGATCGGCTGGACGAGCCGGGCGCTGGCGAGGACCTCTCCCGGCGTCTGCGAGCGACGGGCGATCTCGCCATTGGCGAACGGCGAGCCGCGCTACCCGATGATCTGGGCGTCGGCGAGCGATCGGCCGACGAACGGCGAGCTGCGCTGGGCCGATGAGATCTGGGCGTCGCGACGACAGGGGCTGCCGCTGACGAGCCGGGCCGATGCGATGAGCTCTCGTGCCGGACTCTCTCTCGGCCGGCCGCACAACACACACACACACAAACCCTTTTTCTTACATTCGGCCAAAGAAACACCCAAATGAGAAGATGAAGAAGACGAAGACTTACCCGGAATGATGATGATCGAACCCAAGGAGATGCAAGGATGAAGAATCGGCAAGGCTATGGAGATGGAGAGCTTGGGCGGCCAAGAGGTGTTTTGGAGAAGAAGATGGAATAACCTAATTCTATTTCATTTAACCAAATGCACCAAAACTCCAAAATCCAAGGTTAACTAAGATGTGATGCAGAAAGAGCAACAAGAGCACCTAATGGCTCAATTGGCACACCTCTCTACAAGCTTCCCAGGAGACCCGGGTTCAAACCCCGGCTGCAGCACAATTTCCTTTATTTTTACTTTTGCATCAAACCTTGCTCAAACCAAACCTCAAACTCCTCCAAAAAACCTACATAAACCATCCAATAATTTTAGTAGCTGGAAAAGACATAAACGACCATGACGGCCCGACCAAATTACCAAATTACCCCTAGGGCATACCTGGAAGACCGGGAAGAAAAACCTGGGTCGTTACAATATTCCCTCCTTTTTATGACTTTCGTCCTCGAAAGTCCTTAAGACAGAAAACACTTCAGGTAGTGCAACCTCATCTCGTCTTCCCGCTCCCAAGTGGCTTCCTCGTAACCCCCGATTCTTCCACTCGAACCTTTACCAAACGAATCTCGCGATTACGCAACGCCTTGGTCTCAAAGGCAAGGATCCTCACCGCTTCTCCTCGAAGTTCAAATCCTCATTCACCGCAAAGGCTCAAAGTCCACAATGTGCGACGGTCCGGCACATCTTGCCTCAACATCGATACATGAAAAACACTATACACCGCCGATAGTGACGGAGGTAGGGCTAACCGGTAAGCAACTCGCCAATCCTCTCTAGGATCTCAAATGGACCAACAAAACGGGGACTCAACTTCCCACGCTTACTAAACCTCGTAACTCCTCGCATCGGAGCAACCTTAAGGAACACATGCCGACCAACCTCAAACTCCAAATCTCGGCCGAACATCGGCGTAACTCTTCTCGCTTCTCTGAAATTTGTCAACATACGAGCTCTAATCTTCGCAGACCGCACCATTGGTCAATCTGCAGAGAACTCGGGACCCAAAACTCGCTCTATCACCAACCTCTTCCCGAAACACGGGGACCGATAACGCTACCATACAATGCCTCGAATGGAGCCATCTCAATCGCCGATCGTAATCGTTGTTGTAGGCAAACTCCATCAAGTACATGTATATCGGGTCCCAATCGCTGGGAAATCCAACACACAAGCCCTCAACATATCCTCGAGAATCGATTCACTCTCTCGGTCGACCATCCGTCGAGGGTGAAAAGTCATCTTTGAAATCGCACTCGTGCCCAAACCCTTCCGGAGCGCTCTCGAAACGAAACGAAGTGAACCACGAGTCACGATCGGACACAATCCTCACCGGTACACCATGATAACGGATGATCTGCTCCCAAAACACCGCTCCCACCTGCTCCACGGTATAAGTGTCTCTACCGGGAATGAAGTGTGCGCTCTTGGTCAAACGGTCGACTATCACCCAAATCTGAGAGAACTTCCTCGAGTCCTTGGCAAACCAGAGATAAAGTCCATGGAGATCTCTTCCCATTTCCACTGGGTACACTCGGTGGTCGCAACAAACCAGTGGCCTCTGCCGGGTGCCTTCACTTGCCGACAAGTGAGACACCTGACCGACAAACTCGCCACATCTCTCTTCATCCCCATCCACCGTAAGGTCTCCGCTAAGGTCTGATACATCTTGGTACCCAGGTGCCAAGCAAAAGGGGGAATGGGCCTCCGAGAGCAACTCGGCTCGCAAAACTCGCAATGTCCGGAACACACAACCGCCTCTATAAGTCAACCCATGCGCTGGTGAATACACATAGTCAAAGTCACCACAAGATCGACTCACAACCAATCTCTTAAGTGCGGGTCACCCAACCGGCCGTCTATAATCCACCATTGCGAATCGACGGCGAATACTAATCGAGCTACCACTGGCGGTAACCTCTCCCAACAACATCGCAACCTCGGCCGCTCGAACTCTCTCTCGCAAACTGGGCTGAAACTCAACAACGCCGCAGAGTGCGACGTCTTTTCTCGCTCAAAGCATCGGCCACTACGTTGGCTTTACCGGATGGTACAAAATCTCACAGTCATAATCCTTTACCAACTCTAACCATCTCCTCTCGCCTCATATTCAACTCCTTCGAGTAAAATGATACTTGAGGCTCGTGATCGGTAAACATCTCAATCCGCTCACCATACAGTAATGCCTCCAAATCTTCAAGCAACACCACTCTGCGCTAACTCCATATCATGAGTCGGGTAGTTCTGCTCATACGGCTTCACCGACGGGAAGCATAGGCAATGACCTTCCCGTCTTTGCATCAACACACAACCTAATCCAAACTTGGAAGCATCACTCAGAGACCACGAAACCACTGTCCCCTCCGGATCGCCAACATCAGTGCCAAGTCAAATCGCGCTTGAGCTCGCAAAGCTCTCATCACACCTGCCGTCCCAAACAAACTCGACACCCTTCCTCGCCGACGAGTGAGGGGCGAGGCTAAAGCGAAAAGTCCTTGACGAACCGACGGTAGTAACTCGCCAAACCTGTAAAGCTGCGAATCTCGGCAATCGAAGTCGGCTTGGCCCATGAACTCACGGCCTCAATCTTCGCGGGTCCACGGCTATACCATCTCTCGAAACCACGTGGCCTAGGAAGGCCACCGCTCCAACCAGAAATCACATTTGGAAAACTTCGCATAAAGCCGGTTTTCCTCAAAGCCGCCAATACTCGCCTCAAATGCTCGCATGGTCTTCTTTAGACCTCGAATAAATCGAATATCGCCAATGAACACGATGACGGCCGTCCAAAAATGATTTGAACACCCTATCCATCATGTCCATGAACGCTACCGGGCATTGGTCAATCCAAACGACATAACCACAAACTCATAGTGACCATATCCGGACTCGAAAGTCGCCTTTAGGAATGTCGGCATCCCCGATCCGCAATCGATGGTAACCGGATCTCGATCTATCTTGGAGAACACGTAGCTCCTCAAGCCGATCGAACAAATCATCGATACGGGGCAACGGATACTTATTCTTCATCACACCTTATTAAGCTCGCGGTAATCAATACACAAGCGCATAGAACCATCCTTCTTTTTCACAAATGTAAATCGGTGCTCCCACGGGGACACACTTGACGGATGAACCCTCGGTCTAACATCTCCCCTGCAATCAATCTTCGGGCCTTTAACTCACTGGCGCCATGCGATACGGAGCCTTCGAGATAGGGAGGGTCCTGCTCGAGCTCAATAATGAAGTCAACCTCTCTCTTTGGGGGCAACCCCAGTAACTCCTCGGGAAACACATCCGCGAACTCCTGCACGACCGGCACTGATCAACAGACAGCCGAGGGGCGGCTCTTCCCGCATAACTTGGCTAGATAGCCCCAAGCTCCATGAGCTAGCAAACGACGAGCTTTCAGCCACAAATGACACCATCGCGGCAAACTCCACCTTGGACTCCACGAAACTTAAAGTCACGACTCGGGCGCCTCGAACACTACTTCTTTCCGGTGGCGCAAATCAACGCGTGGTTAGCGACTAACCACTCCATACCAAGAATCACATCAAAACCGCTCATAGGCGTAACTATGAGCGTAGCCACAAGCAACTCTCCTGGATATCTCGATCCGGCCATCCTTAATCTTATCTCTAGCCAACATACTAACTCCCGAAGGAGTTGCAACAGATAACTCAAAACCTAGAGGCTCTAGACTCAACTTAGCATGCTCAAAAAAACAACACGATACAAATGAATGCGTGGAACTGTAATCAAACAAGACAAATGCGCAGTGATCTAAAACAAGAAGCGTACGCGCCACAGCGGCATCCGTGACGCTCGGCCTCCCGACGGTCGTAGCAAACACTCGACCTGCTGCCGCTGCCCGGGCCGAGCTACCATAGCCGGGCCGATCACAAAACGGGCCATGTGCCCCTCTCTACCACAACGGTAGCACAATCTAGGTCCAGCCGACAAGCTCCGCGTGGACTTTCCCACAAGTAGCACAAGCGGAAATCGCACGGGTCCTCTCCTGCTGCCGGGGCCGGAAACGGATCGAGCTCTCCGCCGATCTGCTTCAAATCGCCTTTAGCGGCGCTGCCGCCCCCGAAAGTCAAACTTCCTCTTCGCCCAATACACCGGGACAGACAGACGCCCGAACAGAGCGGCAACAACCCGCTCAGCAGGATACTTCCCATTATAGATCGTGGCTAATCGGGACAGCCCTAGCATAAGTGTCGGGGGCACGAGCCCCGACATCTCGGAAACACCTGCCTCAATCCAGATATGAACTTCCGAATCTTCACTCGGGTGGCAATCAATCGAGGAGCAAAATATCCATACTCGAGAACTTGCGCTCATGTTCCTCAATGGAATCGTAACCACCGCCGAGTGTTCCGGAAGAGCTCCACCATCTTCTCCCGAGCCTCATCACCGATGAACTTTACCTTGAACTCACCTTGAAGAACTCCCAAGTAGCGGGTGGAGACCAGGTGGTCTCTCGCTCAAGGTGGACTCCCACCACCATCTCATTGTGCCTCCCAAAGACATGAGCCGCACATCTCGGCCTCTCGAATATCGGGGCACACCATGATCGTGAAGGTGTACTCCAAATGGGCAATCCACTGGCCGCCGCTAACGCATCACCGGTGGCATCAAACTTCTCGAGCTTCCACTTCACAAAATCCTTCACCACCTACCCAATTCCTCGGCACCCTCTCGCCATATCGCCTCTGGGGCTACTTGCTCTGTGGAGCCGAGGTGCTACTCGAGCTCACTTTGAACCAATCGAGTCACCGCTCGATCCGGGCTCGGGACTCTTCCCGCTGCTAGCGCCAACAAGGCTCAGGTCTCGCCTCTGGTCACTCAACATGCCGACCATAAAAGCCCTCATAGACTCAAAGAAACTCTGCTCCAGGAGCGCCTCTCACGGCGCTTCGATCGCCTCAACGCCCGCTCTAGGCGTAACAGAGGAGCCGCCGGTGGAATGCCATCGATGTCGGCTTGGGACGATGTCCTCGCATGACGATCCGATCCCGATACCTCGACCGCTCTCGAACCTCCTCTCCTCCAGATGCGGTGGTATCGCATCTTTGGCGATCTACATCCAAACCAACAACGAATCAAAACTCGCTGTCACCATTCCACAACACCAAACAAGGCATACACTAGATGATAGGTATTGTAAATTCTTAACCCTTTTCCTTTTTAAAACAATAAATCTAGGCGTACTGATGACCGTAGATCTTGAGTGCCGATGATCATGGAAAACGACCTACAACAAAAGGTCGAGTCTGAGAATCTATGACTCTCGAGCTCGATACCAATCAGAAAGACCCGACCCAAAATGGGCTCTAAATGGGCCTTTACCCCAATGCATGTAGTGAAAATAAAAGACATTATGAAAAATACATTTCGGATTCCAAGTAAAACAGAAACATTCAACAACCAAAACATACATTTCTAAAAGCACACTGATCGTAGATTTAATTAAACCATTAAAACAATCCACAAGTACCAATATGCCGGAATCCATAAAACGTAAGAAAACATCCCGGGGCTCTGTGCCTGCCTCTACATGCATTCAGGGGAAATAATAAAAAGTGAAGAGTCATGATAATTAAAATAAAACAATCGTAGATGACAAATAGATTCCATGATCACGCCTTCCCCTCACCATCCTGTCTCCCGCTTGATTACCCGTGGAAAACCACGTAATAAGGGTGAGTAACGAATTACCCAAGAAGAATCCCCAACCGGGGTACAATACGATATACATGATCATCTAGAAGAATGTATGCAAGCTATGAGTACAAACACAGAGCGGAGCACACAGCTAAGTCCACACTTGGACCTCGGATGCCATCTCGTGGTCTTAGTCCGGAAAATACCACAACACACTAAACGCACTATACGGGAACAAGTCCCGGCCTCGGCTGTCTCATCGCCGATACGAAAGGTGCACGCTCAAGATCCCGAGGAGCTCTCCGGCGCGCCAGAATGAGCGTAAGCGCGCACCGCATGCTACCGCAAACTCGGGGTGCCGGTCTAGTGGCAAGCCGCCTGTGTTCATCCACCATGCCTAACTAAATCTCTCCGGATCGGTGTCACCGACATAGGGGTGTGAGACTCGGACACGTGAACTATGTCGGCTGTACCACCGCACTGAGGCTAAGGAACCGGCCGTGGTAGGCTTACACCAGAAGCGGTCCTTGCCCTAACAGTGGCAATCAAGGGCTACGCCGAACACGCCGAGGACGTGTCGATCGCCGGGACGAGGCAATGCCAAGTCATCATCCCGACCGCTGGGGCATTTAACGATCGCCACCCTCACCCAAGATTGCGGGGCCTACCGGTTGGGATAGCTAATCTTTCACGGGGTCCAAGGACGGAGAATCGTCTCGAACGCCCTTGCCATAGATGCAAGATACTTTATGCATCGGGCCCGATGATGCTATCTACCCGAATTCTAAACCTTAACAATAATAATAATAACAATTCAATCAATGCACCCAATACGTGCTCAATGAGATACAAGGAGCCTAGCATGATACTACGAAGCAAGAACAGATATCGAACATGCTAGAATAGAACAACCTAGCATGGGCTAACATGAGAAACAATACAAGAGTTCATGCCATCAGAATTGAACAGAGCACCTAGGCTAAACATGCTAGTAAACATACACAGCATACAAAACAACAATCACAAATATACCGAGGTCCACACAACCCCTGTGAAGAAATCCTTACCTTGGTCGGAAGACTTTTACACACAAATCCTAAGTCATGCGGAACAATCCCGAGCTAGCGGCGGGAACCTAGCAAACCAACAATAATCAAGCATCTAAAATATCTAAACAACAATAGAATGCAAGCTCGGCTCGGGAACTCACGCGCGCGACGACACGAGCTTGGGGTCTGGCAAGCTGCCGGCACGGCAAGGACGCTACCGCGCGCTGCCGCACGCACGCACGGCAGCGACGCGCGCGCGCGGCGAAGCGCTCGGCGGCGCGCGCGGCGAAGCGTCTGGCGGCGGCGCGCGGGCGCCGGGCGTGCGATGCGGACACGGCGGCGAGCTTCAGGCAGGACGCGCGCGCGCGCGACGCGTCGGGCGGCGGCGCCGCGGCGCGCGCGTCGCGATCGCGATCGGCGAGCAGCTCGGCAGGACGCGCGCGCGCGGGCGAACGCTCGAAGCGCGGGCGCGCGCGAGCAGCGGCGGGCAAGCGCGACACGGCGAGGGCGTGCGAGCGATCGGCCGACGAGCCGGCGCTGGCGAGACCTCTGGCGTCGAGCGATCGGGCGATTCTGCTGCTGGCGAACGGCGAGCTGCATTGCTGCTGATGATTCGGGCGTCGGCGAGCGATCGGCCGGATTTAACGGCGAGCCGCGCTGCCGATGATTCGGGCGTCGACGACGACGGGGCCGCTTACGGAGCCGGCCGATGCGATGAGCTCGGGTCTTTGGACCTCCTCTACCGGTTGCACAACACACACACACACAAACCCCTTTTTCTTACATTCGGCCAAAGAAACACCCAAATGAGAAGATGAAGAAGACGAAGACTTACCCTAATGATGATGATCGAACCCAAGGAGATGCAAGGATGAAGAATCGGCAAGGCTATGGAGATGGAGAGCTTGGGCGGCCAAGAGGTGTTTTGGAGAAGAAGATGGAATAACCTAATTCTATTTCATTTAACCAAATGCACCAAAACTCCAAAATCCAAGGTTAACTAAGATGTGATGCGAGAAGAGCAACAAGAGCACCTAATGGCTCAATTGGCACACCTCTCTACAAGCTTCCCAGAGACCTGGTTCAAACCCCTACTGCAAAGACAATTTCCTTTATTTTTACTTTTGCATCAAACCTTGCTCAAACCAAACCTCAAACTCCTCCAAAAAAACCTACATAAACCATCCAATAATTTTAGTAGCCGGAAAAGACATAAACGACCATGACGGCCCGACCAAATTACCAAATTACCCTAGGGCATACCCGAAGACCGGAAGAAAAACTCAGGTCGTTACACTCGACTCGCACCAACTCTCAAACGGTCTCACGACTCTAGGGCTCACTTATCCTCGCTAACCCAACTCGGGCGCCTCTCTCTGGCGCTACTCTCGAGAAACTCGTGGACGGGTCACAAGCTCTAAAACTCAACGCCACGCTCCGGCAGAACTTCTCTGAATGCTCATAGTCATTATCAAACAAAACTCGACCCTTCACCATGTTGACCAAACAACCGAACCTCCTGTGTTTAAGAAACTAAACGGCCTAGGTGAACATCGCCCGACAGAAAAACAAACAACATTCCTCTCACGGAAACCTCGGCGCAAGGAATATAACATTACGTGGCTACTAGCAACACGATAGCCGGAGGATCGAAACTCGAGGGCTTTACCACCCAATGCCACGGCACCTCTGTGCCAACTCACTCAACCGTGGCTCAAATAAAATGCCAATCTGCGAATGCACAACGACTAAAAAGAAAAGCCCGAGAAAGGCTTGCTTAGCGTAAACTCAAACCAAGCTCATAACGAGCAAAGCTCGCCTCCAAGCCGCCACTCAACTCTTAAGCCCATCCGTCGCTCCAAGGACTTCCTTCTTATAGCTTAGGCCTAACTCTTCTTCCAATCCGAAACTCCACCCACGAAACATCGCGAGGAATAAGGATAGCGACGACCACAAGCTTGCGGATCCCGAACCACACGAGTCGGCAAGACTACCTCAAAAGTTAAAACTCGAGGCCTGCATCCACGGTGCAACTCAACTACCAAAGAACTAAGGGGGTCTACAAGCTCCAAAGATCCAACAACCTTCCGCCAACAACTCAAGTCTTTGAACTGGCCGGCCTTCACCCTCGCGAGAACAAACAACTTTCCACTTGCTAACAAACAGACGCAGGGACACTCTCGCTAGGGTGACCACGCGCTACTCGATCAACTACACAACTCAGGAACTAAGCGACTCCTCCTCTGCAGAACGATTTCCTAGCAAGCGGACTTCCGGCGGACAATGAATTTCACACACGCTCATTGTCTTGCTCAAACTCAACCAGTAGCAACCACCAACTCTCTCGGAAGAAACGTCCAAGGATTCCTCAATCGCTTGAACCACCAACTAAGCACTAGCGGTACTACTCAACCGCCGAGGGGTGGCCAACTCCCAAAACTACCCGACTAGGAACAAGTCCTCGAGCGACGCCAAATTTTGGTCGAACCAAGCTAGCCCTAGAAAAAACAAAGAAAGGAACCAAACCTTGGCCAACGCCAAGCACCACCTTGCTAAGAATTCAAAAAAAAAAAAAAACAACGCGAGGCTACTAAGAACAACTCTAGCTTGTCAACCGCCTACAAGCATCCAAAGAACTCAACCGAGGAACACTACTGGTCTGACCGAGCTCGTGAGGCTCTCCTTAAATTAGGGTTCCTCCGATCTCCCTCCGACACACACCGCCGCCGTCAAACGGTCTAACCGACAATCGCTACACGAGCACATCTCCCTCAAACATCTCAACAGTGGCTGGCCAAAAGCTCTTCCTTGCCACATCTCAGCAGCAAGCACGGGCGATGCTCCACACAATCCGAAAAGCGCCTTACCACACTTGATGCAATGAGCCGACTGCCTGGCCCCGCCCTGCTGACGATCCTGAGCTCTAACCTGCAGTCGGCGCTGATCCCGACCCCTAGATCGCCTCATCGGCAAAGTCTCGCTATCCACTGAAAGGGAACAACTGGAAGACCCAAACTTCCTCTTGCTCAAAGCATCGACCACAATGTAGCTTCTATCCATGGTAAGGATCCGAACAACTCTCTTAGCCATGGCGGCGTAAACTACGCGATTATGCTACCATCGCCCTTGTTCGGTTTCAATCAACACCAACCGTCGACCAACAAGAAATGCCTCTACCGGGCCAAGGGCCAACTAGCATAACTTTCCTACGCAACAACCCAACTCACCGCACGCGTAGCCTCTCAACCCAAGTTAGGGCACTTGCCAAGAACTAAAGTCCTAACTCCTCGGGACCGAGCAGCTTGGTTTTCACAACCCAAACCCCTCGTGGTTCTTGAAAAATACACCACGGAACGAGCTACACAAAAGTACATTGGCGTGTACAGCTCCAACTTGGTTCCTTAAGATCCAAACCAACAAGAATTCTCACACAAGGCAACATTTGCCTCCCAATAGAGCCACTTCTAGCAAAGGAGCAACAAGAGTTCAATCCACTCGAGTGGTCACTCACCACGGAATGCCACATTGGTCGACTCACTCTTACTAGAGCTTAACTACACCAATCGACATACCTCATACCAATGTGCCCACTAAATGCTCCACTCAACCATCCAACTCATGGCTCTAACATCGACCAACCACGCATCATCGATGCCAACCCTACTCATATTAGGGTAACTCCAAGGGTAGTCGAAACACACTACCAACAAGTCGGCTCACAAGCTCACACATAAGCGCGAGAACTCGGGCGCACTAGCCCTCACCAACCTACAAAGATCCTTTGTACCCAACTCTCGGTGACCATGGAAAGCTCCTACTTATCCCTCGAACGACCTCAAACTTGTAGTTCTCTAGCTACCACCGAGCTAGATCTCTTATGCAACCCAAATAGGTGAAATCTCATGAATGGGTGCAGGACTAGTGGGGATGCTAAACTCCATGGTCCTGGAACCACTCGCATGAAAGTGCCAACCGCCCGAATCTAGGCCTCCTCTCAAAGCTTGGTGCCAACAGCACTACTTCCTTTACAACACAAACATCCCTTTACGGGCTTTAAGCCACTCGAGGGTAGGGAAGGTCACACTCCGGTGGCGGGGCAATGGCACTCAACACAAGAGTCTCAAGAATCGAGTAGACTACTCTCTCTCGACCTCACGCTCTAACCGCATGCCGGGGCCCACTCCTCGCATCCCACTCGATGCTCAACGAATACTCGAGCCAACCCTCGGGTGGCGGCACCTAGCTCCACACCCGAACATGCTAATGAGAAGGTGCTTCTCACTAATAGCAAGCCGGAAACCACGGACGGATTAGGTCCTCGACAAGGAAACTCCACACTACCCTCCGCTACGAGGGTACTAAAGAACTGGCCGCAAAACGATTGCAGACTTGCGGGAGGACAAGATGTCTCTACATCTTCCTCAAAAGCTACTAACTTGGCACCGCCAATTCGACCGGGTGGTGGTGGAGACTCTCTTTGGTCCGCCTCTCACAGGGACTTCCACCACCACACTGCTTGCATCAAACAACACCACGAGCGGCGCGCTTGACCTCTAAACATCCGGTCATCGGCCTTTGAACACCAGTGTCATCACAACACTTGGATGATAAACTCGATCCTGCCAACCACCTTGCCGCTAGCGATGGGTCTCAAAACATCCACTCTCTCTGAGCTTCCACTTGCCAAACTCGGCGGCTCGATCAACGCCAACTATCTTATCAAAGATAAACTCTGCTGATCAAGCCCTCCCTGAACCTCCGGGCTCACCGAACTACTACAAGGAGGGGTGTCTCCTAAATAAACTCTACCACCGGGCTATCTATGCCCAAGACTCCCCACTACGCGCTACAAATCGCGCTGGGTCTCCGCTCTCTGTTAGCTAAAAGACTCGCCATCAACTCCTCATGGCCGAGAGCACACTCTGCTCAAGGAGTCTCACTCGAGGCGTGCTAGCCTCTACCCCCTCCTCTAGGCAACTCAATCGCCGGGGCCAACTCGCCAACGGGCTAAACAACCCCGGACGCGGCCTCAACATCCATACAAACGGTCCAACTCCTCGGTCGGACATGCCAAGCGTCTTGCTCCTCGTGAGTGCGATCCACGCACTAGCGATCTGCACGAGCACCTCCACCCTCTCACTAGGGGAGAACCACAATCGGGCCACAAATGGCCTCACGGAGTCTAAGCTCTACCTCCCTGCAGGTGCGATCGACACACCGGGCGATCTGCACAAAGCATAAAACCTAGCCCACGCTGGGCTCTCACCGCCAAACAAGGGTAACACATGTATACTAGATGCGATATTGTAAAATAAAACCCTTAGCTTAATGAACTCGCACAAACTCGACGGCCGCGAGTACTCGATGATCATGGGGGCAACAACTCGCAGCGCGGTTAGTCTACGAGAATCTATGACTCGTGCTCGATACCAACCTGTAAGAACCCGACCCAAAATACGGTCCTAAACCTAGGTTCTCACTCAAAGATGCAAGTTAAAATACTTCATCAAGCGGTTTAGTGCTCATATTTAAAACCTTTCAAAACATTTAGAAACGGGAATGCTTAAAACATAATCAACAGCTTTGTTTAAGAAAAACCAACGGCGTAAAACAAGCTCGGCCGCTTTATATATAAAACATTCAAAAACAGTTCAAACCACTTTTAATAATGTTCCCCTAGGACTCTGTCCCATCTACATGCTTGAACAAATATGCAAACAATAAAGACAGAGTGCCGGCTGCTCCCCATGATCAATCGGCTCCTCCGCTAGCCGTCCCAGGTCTTTGTCCCAAAGTTACACAGTGGAAAACCATAGAAATAAGGGTGAGTATAAACATACTCGAGAAGAATCTCAACCGGGTACAATACGATACTTCAATCATCTAGCACCCTAGTATACATGCAAACATTACCAACATGCATCATAGCTCAACGAGCTTACAAGGCGAGAATCTGGAATCCTCGGAAGTCTCCTACTTCCGGCCTAATGATTGGCTCTCATAACCAATCCCAGGACATCTCCGAGGGTCTTTCTCCTCGGCCAATTGATCACTCAAAAACCGATCCCAAAGATGTCCGACACCCTCGAGGTCTTTCTCCCTCGACCATATGATCACTCAAAAGCCAATCCCAATGGGTGTCCTCAAGGGCCTCTTACCCTCGCTTATAACTGACTATCGGGAGAGTACCCAAGTCCGGCTCTAAACAGAAGGAACTGTGTACTCACGAACATTAGCCCGGGAGCTCTCCGAACCGGCGACTAACACGTGTGCGCGCACACACGCATGCCTTGCAACCGGCGTAAATGTGGGGGCCTAAGTACAAACTACGCGGGCGTGCACGCATGCCTAAGACTCGGAAACGGTGTCACCGAACACGAGAGTGCGAGGCCCTCGGCACTCATCTCAGTGCACTGTACCACCGACACGAAGCTAAGAACCGCCAAGGCGGGCTTGCACCGCTTGGCGGGTGGTTCCGCTCTAGCGAGCTACAAACTAGGCTTATGCCGATGTGGTAGCTAAATCCACATCGGTGCCGGGGAAGCAATGTACGTTATGCTTCGCTCTACTCCCGACCGGTGGGGACAAGGTACGTTATGTCCGCTCTCGGCCTCTAGATGATGACAAACCTAACACACTAGCTAGAGTATAGAGTAAACGATTCTGGCTAAACATACATAATCATCATCAATCATACATAACCTAGCATGATACTACGAACTTAAATCGGGAATCTCAAGCATGCTTTGGAAGAACAATCCTAGCATGGCACTAACATGTACAAACAAGCAAACATGCTAGCAGAATGCAATCACAAGTCATCCCTATCCACTAATCATGTCCATAAAAGTAAACATGCATATAAGGCACATTCAAGAAAGCATCGCAGGTCCACACAACCACGGTAAGGAATCCTTACCGGAAACGAGCGTAAATAACCTTCACAATCAAATAATGACCCTCGAGCTTTAAAGCGAAACCGAGCAACCTAAGCATTTTAAAAGCATCCTAAATAAATATACAAAGCAGCAAAGCAGCCTTAAAAATCTAAAAGGGATAGGTTCGGGAATTACCAACCGAGAAGGCACGGGTCTCGGCAAAGAAGGGGGCGATTTTGGCGCTTCTGGTGCGGCAGGGTAGGCGCTGCTCAGCGCTGCGCGCGCAGGACGGCGCGCGCTGGCGCTGGCTGCTGGATCGCGGATCGCGACAGCGCGCAGCGCTGGCGCGGGCGGACGCGACGAGTGGCACGGCACGCAGACGCGACGGTCTTTGAAGCAGCGCGCGCGCGGGCGAAGCGACGCGTGCGGCGCGGTGCAGGGCGGCCTGGTGCGGGACGACGCGGCGCGTCTGGGCGACCCGATGCAGGTCGGTGCGGCGCGTCTGGGCAGCCTGGTGCGGAGCGTCTGGGCGCCTGGTGCGCGCTGGCTGACGGGCTGGCTGCTGGTGCGCTGGGCTGTCTTGGTGGCCGCCTGTGCGCCTGGGCTGAGCGGGGCTGAGCGTGGGTGCGGCTAGGGCGGCTAGGGTTTCTTGGTGAGGTCGGCTAGGGAGAGAGAGAGAGAGAGAGAGAGAGAGAGAGAGAGAGATTGCAAAACAAGGGGAGAAGGGATTTTCTTGATTTTCTTTCCTTTTTCCCTAATTAAATAGGTCTAAAATCCCTTCCCAAAGCTTCCTCTTTCCAAACCCGGCCGAAGCAAACTTATTTTAAAAATAAAAATCTCTTTTCCTACGAACTTCCCAAGACCATTTAGGGCAAGGGCTCAAAACCCAATGGAAGCACCAAAATTACAATTAATTTTGCCATTTTCTAAAACACCTCCAAACTTCCAAACAACTTGCCCAAACCTCTCGGGTCTTGCAACCAACAACCATTAAGCTTCGACAAAGGCGGGAATGGCCCTGAAATCTTGAAAATCCTCAAAACTCACTGACCAGGGGCAAAAGACTAAAATACCCCTAAGGGTTAAAATAGCTCTAACGGCCCATCCGAACATCCGAATAATGACCCGAAATCACCTGGGTAACCGAAATAGAAAACTGGGCCGTTACACATGTATACTAGATGCAGTATTGTAATTCTTAACCCTTAACCTTAAACTTACGAACATACCTGATGGCTGTCGGAGCGCTGATGATCATGGAAACAACCTACAATCGCAGTCGGTCTCTACGTAACCTATAACTCGAGCTCGATACCAACTGTAAGGACCCGACCCAAGAAGCGGTCTCTAACCTAGATCCTTACTTAGCATGCATGATTAAGAATGTAAAACGTCATTTAGAGCTCCAAATTTAAAACCTTGTAATCAACAATTTAAAACAAAAACCATAATTCCAATAAATAAAACCATCAAGTAAGTGACTGATCAGTACTTTATTAAAACAATCAAGGGAAACGGTTTGTGAACATGAAATAGTTTTATGAGTGTTTTCCTAGGGACTCAAGTCCCACTACATGCTAATTCATAAAAACAGTAAAAGAATGTGCAATCTCAGAGTCAGCTATCCATGATCATCCAAAGAGCCTCCTCCTAGCCATCCACCTCTGTCCCAAGTTACCTGGTGGAAAACCACAGAAAATAAGGGTGAGCAACGAGTTACTCAGTAAGAATCCCCAACCGGGGTACAATATGAAAACATCTCATTTAGCACAAGTACGTGCAACCATTCAACGACTTGGAGCAAATAGTTGGGTTAGACCATACGCCCCTCCTGGAGCTTGCCTATTCGAAGGCTTACATTTATAACTACCCTAGGTTCTACACCTGGATGCCCTTCGGGCCTTTCACAACCTAGGACTCAGTGCTGCCCATCGGGGACTTACACACCTAGGATGCCCATCGGGGTCTTACTCATCCAACTCAGTGATGCCCTTCGGGGTCTTATACACCTAGGATGCCCATCGGGGTCTTACACCTCCAACTCAGTGATGCCCATCGGGGTCTTACACCTCCAACTCAGTGATGCCCATCGGGGTCTTATACACCTAGGATGCCCATCGGGGTCTTACACCTCCAACTCAGTGATGCCCTTTGGGGTCTTATACACCTAGGATGCCTATCGGGGTCTTACACCTCCAACTCAGTGATGCCCATCGGGGTCTTATACACCTAGGATGCCCATCGGGGGCTTACACCTCCAACTCAGTGATGCCCATTGGGGTCTTATACACCTAGGATGCCCATCGGTGTCTTACATCTCCAACTCAGTGATGCCCTTTGGGGTCTTACACCTCCAACTCAGTGATGCCCATCGGGGTCTTATACACCTAGGATGCCCATCGGGGTCTTACACCTCCAACTCAGTGATGCCCATCGGGGTCTTACCCGAGCGGGACCTACACTAGTTACCCCTACAACCCTCTACACTATACGACACCTGTCTAAACCTAACATGGATCTAACAGCATTCAACGGAGAACATGGATATGTCAGGTTGGAAGAACGTAGCACGGAACTAATAGAATACAACATAAAGCATGGATGTGACAGGATGGAAGAACGTAGCACGGAACCAACGAAATGCGAACATAACACGAACATGAATCAAAAGCAAGCATGATGCCTATCCACTAGAAACTCATACAGTTACAATAATCAATATGCTATCAAGTGTTCAGAGGTCCACACAACCCCGTAAGAAATCCTTACACGAAACAAGTGGAAAAATAGCTATCACGAGTCAAGAAGCAACTCTCGAGCTCCTAAGCGAACCCAACAACCTAAGCATTTAATAAAACATCCTAATTAAATAAATGCAGAACCAAAGAAATCAAAAGAACATAAAGTCCAAAGGGTGGAGGCTCGGGAATTTACCAACCGAGAAGGCACCAGGCTCGGCAAGGAGGCGTGCAGGCAGGGCGTGCGGAGCGACGGGCTGCTGTGCGTGCGGTCGAGCGCTGGGGCTGCGCTGCTGGGCGGCTGGTACAACAGGGGCGCTGGGCGCGAGCGCGTGGCCCTCGGCAACACGGCAGGCAGGACGTGCGGCCGGGCAGACGGGCGTGCAGACGCGTCGGCGTGCTGGAGCGCAGACGCGAACGGTGCTGGGTGCTGAGCGGGGCGTCGCGTGTGGACGAGAACCGGCGCGAGCGAGCGGGCTCGCTGGAGCAGGCGTGCGAGCGACGTTGTGGTACGGACGGACGACGCACGGTGGGTGCTCTGGGACGCGGTCTCGCAGATGCGGTCGGTCTGAGCGACGCTGGGGCGCGCTGTGCAGAAGACGGACGGCGCTGGGCTCTGCGGCTGGCTGCAAGGCTGCTCGGTGCGGCGTGGGTTGTCGGCTGAGCGGGCCGGGGTGGGGCGATGGACGGCGAAGGGCGGCGGCGGCGAGGGTGTGGGGAGAGGGTAAGTGTTTTTGCGAGTGAAGCTTTCTTTTTACTTTTTTTTTCCTTCTTCAAATTAAATAAGTCTTGGGAATCCCAAATTCCCTTCCCAAGGCTTCCCCCCTTCGAGCCCCGGTGGGCGTACCTATTTTCTTTATTTAATTCCAAGCTTCCCACCCCTTTTAGGCCAAGGGTTAGAGTCCTCCCAACAACACGTTTCAAAATAAAATATATACAAACCTAATTTTGCATTCAATTGTAAACCGGGCTGTTACAAGTTGTGTGTCGTTGCCGATTGAGCCTCGAGCTGCTCTTGTTGCTCCTTCCGCGGCATATCTTGGTTAGCCTTGAGTTCTTGGGGTTTTGGTGCATTTGATTAAAACAAAAGGAATTACGGTTGTTGTTGTTTCTTCTCCAAATCAACCTTGGCTGCCCAACCCTTTTCCTCAAGCTCCTTTGCCGTGATTTTCTTCCCCGTGCCAAGCTTCGGCCATCGAGCTTCGTCCCGGCCTAGTAGCAGCCCAGCCAAGCAGCAGGTCGCCCAGCCAAGCAGCAGCAGCCCAACCCTAGGATGCCCATCGGGGTCTTACACCTCCAACTCAATGATGCCCATCGGGGACTTACACACCTAGGATGCCCATCGGGGTCTTACACCTCCAACTCACATACGGATGTCCATCGAGGTCTTACCTGAGCTAGACCTAAACTAGTTACCCCTACAATCTTCTACACTATACATCACCTGTCTATCCCGAGCATGGAACTAATCAGGAGAAAATAGGACAAGGTTATGCCAAGATAAGGATACCCCTAGCATGTACCTAATAGAATATAACAGGGACACAAGAACAACACGATCTGGAAGCAAGAGAAAACATGTAACCTACCCACTGGAAATTTCATACAATCACAAGACATGGCATGCTGGAAGAACAAACCTAGCATGGCACTAACATGAACAACAAGCAACATGCTAGCAAGATTTTAAACACAAGCTTTTCAATAGCTAACATACTCATAACAGCAACCAAGCATACAAGGCACAATCATGATAGCATCGCAGGGTCCACACAACCACGGTAAGAAATCCTTACCTGGAAACAAGCAGAACTAACTACCTCAACCCACAAGCAACCCTCGAGCTTCTAAATGAACCTGAGCAACCTAAGAAAACAATAAAAATCATCCTAATTAAGCAACCAACAACTAACATCTTAAGGTCCAAAAGAGTGGAGGCTCGGGAATTACCAACCGAGAAGGCACTAGGTCTGGATCCCATCTATCTCGGCAAAACAGGCTCTCGGTTGCAGGTGGGCACGCAGGACGTGCAGCTGGGGCGAGCAGACTAGGCGCTGCTGGGCGCGCTAGCGCGGCTGTGGTCCGACGCTGGCACGGCGACACGGGTGCGCAAATGCGGACGGCGCTGGGGCGCGGGTGCGCTGGCGCGGCACGGCGACACGGACTGGGCACGCGGTCCGACACGACGACACGGACTGGGCGCGACACGAGCAGGCTGACGGGGCATCTGGGCGCGATGCAGGGGTTGTGCTGGGGCGTCTGGATCGCTTTGGTTGGTCGCGGCGACGCAGGGGCCGTCTTGGAGCGTCTGGGCTACCCTGCCGGTTGTCGACGAAGCGAGGCTCTCTGGTCTTTCAGTCTTTTGGTGCTTGGTGGCTCGGTGGGGCTCGGTTGGGTTTCTTGGTGAGGTCGGCAAGGAGAGAGAGAGAGAGAGAGAGAGAGGGAAAGAATAAGGGTTTTGTTTTCTTTTCTTTTCCTTTTTCCTAAATTAAATCGGCTTTGGGTGGTCCAAAATCCCTTCCCAAGGCTTTCCTCCTTCGAGTCCTAGCTGACGCATTCTTTTCCATTTAATAAAACCCATTTAAATCAAGCCTCCTAATAACTGTTAGGTCAAGGGTTCAATTCCTAAAGGAAGCACTCTAATTAACAATAATTTTGCTAATTACCAAAACACCTCCAAACTTCCAAACAACTAGCCCGAACTTCTTGGGTCCTGCAACCAACAACAATCAAGCCTCGACAAAGGCAGGAGTGACCCTGGAGTCCTCAAAATCCACAAAACCCTGACCGGGGGCAAAAAGACCAAAAGGCCCCTAAGGGTTAAATGTAACAGCCGGGATTTCTGTTAATTGTGAGATAAGGTTTTTGTAGCATTATTTCCAGGAGTAGTGGGATTTGTTAAGGTTTTGGCGGTTTATTGGTCGGGGGTGAAATAAGAAATTTCTTTTAAGGGTTCCTTGGGAGATTCGGGCCCTAGACTTAAGGGAATTGGAAGCTTGGATTTAATTAAAGGAAAATTAAGCGTTAGCTAGGACTCGAAGGAGGGAAGCCTTGGGAAGGGATTTTGAGATTTCTCCAAAGTTGATTTAATTTTAGGAAGGAAAAGAAAAGAGGAGAAAAGGGAAGGAAAAAAGGAAAACCCTAGCCACCCTCTCCTTCTCACCCTAGCCGTCGCCCAGCCCCTTGCCTCGCGCCGGTAGCCACACCGCCCTTGCTAGCCCCGTCGTGACCGCCCCGATCGATCGCGTCGTCGTCGCTCCGTCTCAGCTCGCGCAGCCGCCAGTCCAGGCCGCGTCGAGCAGCCCTGCAGCAGATCCATCGCAGCGCGATCTCGCCGCCGCCGCCGCCCGGCCGTCCTTCGCGCTGCGCCCCAGTCGCGAGCTCGCTGCGCCCTTCAGACGCCCACGTTCGTACACAGCGCCCCCGCCGCCGTCGTGAGACTGCGACGATCGCGTCGAGCCGCGGCGGATAGCGTCCAAAAATAGCGCCCGACGCCCCATCGAGCCCCTCGCTTGCTCTCGCCGCACGCTGCGCCGTGATAGCTTGGTGCCGAGCTTGTTGCCTTCTCGGTTGGTAAATCTCGAGCCTCCTCTCTCTCAAACCTTGAGATAATAGCTGCTGATTGTTTAATTAGGGTGATTTTATTACTTGCTTAGGTTGCTTGGGATCGCATAGAAGCTCGAGGGTCACTTGTTGGGTGTGATTGATATTTCTCTGCTTGCTTCCAGGTAAGGGTTCCTTACCGAGGGTGTGTGGATCCTGCGTATAATTGCTAGCAAGTCTTACCTTGTGATTGTATAAATTTCTAGTGGATAGGTAACATATTTCCTCTTGCTTCCAGGTTTGTGTTGTGCTGGTGTTCCTATTATAATCTGTTAGTTCTATCTTAGTGCTTGGCAGGTGATCTAAAAATTAGGTAAGTCCCCGATGGGCACTGCACTGATTCCGTATGTAGCTAGAGAGTATAAGACCCCGATGGGCATCTCTGAGATCCTAGCTGGAGTAAGACCCCGAAGGGCATCCTAGATGTGTAAGACCCCATCGGGCAGCATTGATGGCTAGAGGTGTAAGACCCCGATGGGCATCCGTATGTGTAAGACCCCGATGGGCATCATTGATTGAGGTGTAAGACCCCGATGGGCATCCGTATGTGTAAGACCCCGATGGCCATCATTGATTGAGGTGTAAGACCCCGATGGGCATCCGTATGTGTAAGACCCCGATGGGCATCATTGATTGAGGTGTAAGACCCCGATGGGCATCCGTATGTGTAAGACCCCGATGGGCATCATTGATTGAGGTGTAAGACCCCGATGGGCATCCAGGTGTAGAACCTAGGGCAGGTTGTAATTGTAAGCCTTGGCAGGCCAGCTCTAGTGTTAGCTCTTAGCCTAAACAACTGGTTTGTCCTAAGTCATTGTATGGTTGCATGTCGGTGTGCTAAATGCTATGTTTGCGTATTGTACCCCGGTTGGGGGATTCTTACTGAGTAATACATTGCTCACCCTTATTTTTCTGTGTCCTTCCACCAGGTAACTTGGGACAGAGGCAGGATGGCTAGGAGGAGGCTGCTGGATGATCATGGACGGCCCAACTCTGAGACTATTTCACTTTATTATGTTTTGTTGGTTTAGCATGTAGTTGGACTGGAGTCATTAGAATATCATTCATTCAAAAACTTGTTTAAGACTTCTCGGACTGTTTCCTTGATTTTCTTGAAAGTACCGAACAGTCACTTTACTTGTTGGTTTTGCTTAATGGATTTTATGCTTGAACTTAGTTGTGTTGAATGAAAAGTTTTAAATTGGTACTCTCTATAAGTGATTTCATATTTTATTTATGCATGCTAAGAAAGGATCTAGGTTAGAGACCGTTAGTTCGGTTGGGGTCTTTACATTAAAATAACACTAACGACCCATCCGAACATCCGAATAATGAACCGAAAACACCTGGGAAACCGAAATAGAAAACTGGGCCGTTACATGAACCAAGTCGCAAGTGTAATGTAAAGACCCGACTCGAAAGAGGTCCTAACCTAGGCCTTTACTTCAATGCACGCTTTTAAAAACATAAATATGTTATGCAAGATTGTCATACAGATTCTGTATAAATTTTAAACTTTCAATCAACCATTAAACAAGCAAGCATAAAAACATCCTAAAACCTGTCCCTGTTTCCAAGTAGCTGTTCCAAGCTATAAATAATTCAAAACGTACTGTGATCAGAGATTTATTTCAAACATTCAGTTCCTAATCATTTCAATGAAAATACAGAATCCAGATACAATCCAAAACATCCTAAGGGCTCCGTGCCCTAACTACATGCAATCAAGAATATATAACAAAAAATTCTGTAACATAAGACTCAGAGATAAAACAGCAGGATTCCATGAATAGCAGCTCCTCCTTTAGCCAATCGGTCTCGGGCCCTGGTTACCTGTGGAAACAACAAAAGAAAGGGTGAGTAACGAATTACTCAATAAGAATCCCCAACCGAGGTACAATACGATACAACTGGTCATCTAGTAGAATGTATGCAGCCTATAAATACAAACACTAAAGAGAGCACTTTACTTTAATCCATACATAACTATAAACGGATGCCATTGTAACGGCCCAGGTTTTCATCCCGGTCTTTCAGGTATGTCCCAAGGGTATTTTGGTAATTTGGTCAGGCCGTTAGGGTCGTTTCTATCTTTTTTAGCTGTTAATATTATTGGATGGTCATATGTAGGGTTTTGTTGCTTTGTGGATGTGTTTGGGCTTGGAGAGCTACAAAAATAAATTAGAGAATTAAAAGTGTGGTTGTTGGGTTTCGAACCCAGGTTGCCTGGGTGGTCAGATGAGTGGTATTGTCGGTTGTGCCACAATATGCGTTTGATGCTCATTCCGCGGTATGTCTTGGTTAGCTATGGGTCTTTGGGGTTTTGGTGTGTTTGATTAAATTAAGAGAAAAATAGGTTTTCATCTCTTTTGGTTCTCCAAACTCCCTAGCCGCCCAACCATTCTCTCCCAAGCACCTTGTCGTGCTCTCCTTTCCAAAGCTCCATCGTTCTTCATCCCGGGTAAGTGATCTCGATCTCCCTTTCTTTCATTCGTTATGGTGTTGTTCTTGCTGGCCGAGAGAGGGAAGAATTGATTTCGGTGTTGTGCAGCCAGTCGAGCAGCAGCACCATCGCCGCGCTTATCGCATCGCGGTTGGTTCGTGCGCACCAGCACCCCATCAACCTGCGTGCGCGCCGCCCGACCCCATCGCCCAACCGAGCAAGCGTTTCAGTGTCCACCACCGCCACACACACACCCTTTGCCTGCAGCAGCCCTAACGCAGCCGGTCACAAACACCCATCCCGCCGCACGCTGGCACGCGCCAAAGAAGCGCGCCATCGTGCCTAGCGCCCGCGTCGCCGTCACGTGTCCGTGCGCAGCCAGCGCCCGTGTCGCGTCTCTAGCTCCAGCGCGAGCCCGTCCGCATGTACGTAGCCCCGCGCGCCCAGTCCCAGCGCTTCTACGCGCCCGCGCCAACGCCGCCCGTCCGCGCGCAGCCCAGCGCCCCAGCGCCCGTGCCATCGCCTGTCCACGTGCGCAGCCCTGCCGGACCAGCACGCCAACAGCGCCCAGCTTCCTTGCAGCCTGTTCGTCCGCGCGCCAGCCTCGTGTCTTGTGGGTTGCTCCCGAGCCGAGCCCTGTTTTTTTTATTACTTAAGTCCTATTGGTTGTAATATGTGTTGTTGTTCATTAGGTACCCGATAGCTAGCTCGGGGTCGATTGCAGCATAGGATCTTTGTGTATAGTTGCCTTCCGACCAACGTAAGGATTTCTTATCGGAGTTGTGTGGGCCCTGCGATATATTCTGTAATTGCTGTTTGTATGTTTGTTTGTGTTTATCAGCTTATTAGTGGATAGGTGCCCTGTTCTGAATTCAGACTGGCATGATTCTCGTCTTGTTTCTCATGTTAGTTCCATACTAGGTTGTTCTGTTCTGGCATGCTCGTTATCTGTTCTTGCTTCGTAGTATCATGCTAGGTTCATTGTTTCTATTGAGCACGTATTGGAATGTTTGCTTTTATCTGTTATAGCTTAGAGTTCTGATAGGTAGCATCATTCGGGCGAGGATGCATAATGTAACTTGCATCCGTGGCAGGGACGTGCGAGGCAGTACTCCGTCCTTGATCCTTCGTTAGGGTTTAGCTAACCCTAACAGCAGCCCAGTGCAATCTTGGGTGAGGGTGGCAGACTGTTAAATGCCCCAATGGTCGGGGGAATGACGAGGCATTGCCTTGTTCCCGGCAGTCGACACGTCCTCAGCATGTCGGCCGTAGCCCTTGATTGCCACCTGATAGGGCAAGGATCGGTTACTGGTGTAAGCCTACCACGACCGGTTTCTTAGCCTCAGGTGCGGTGGTACAGGCTGACATAGTTTTCATGTCCTGGTCTCACACCACTATGTTCAGTGACACCGATCTAGAGATTTGTTAGGAATGCGTACTGGACCAGGGCAGCTTGCCCTAGACCCAGCACCCCCCTGGTTTGTAGCAGCATGCAGTGCACGCACACGCTCATTACAGCTCCGACTGGAGAGCTCCTCGGGATCTTGAGTTTAGTTCACCTTTGGTATCGACAGAAGGAAGGTTGAGGTCGAGACTAGTTCCTTGTATAGTATCGTATCGGGTGGTAGTTTTCTGGAGTAAGACCATATGATGGCATCCGAGGTTTATTTATGGAGTAAAGTAATGTGCTCTCTTCTGTGTTTATGTTCATAGCTTGCATACATTTCTGCTAGATGACCAGTTATATCGTATTGTACCCCGGTTGGGGATTCTTACTGAGTAATTCGTTACTCACCCTTATTATGTTGTTTTCCACAGGTAACCATGGTGCGAGACAGGATGGATGAAGGAGGAGCTACTGATCATGGAAACCAGCTGATTAAACACTGAGTCTTATTTTTATGTTTTTGTGTTTAAATGTCCTCTGAATGCATGTAGTTGGGCACGGAGCCCTTAGGTTGTTTTCAGGTTGCTTTCTGGATTCTGACACTGATGCAAACTATTTTGGATTTGAATGTTTGAATTGAATCTCTAATTAGAGTGCGTTTTAAATTGTATTTAGATTGGAATAGGTACTTGGAAACAAGGACAGGTTCCAGGACATTTTGTGTTTGTTTTGAATGAATGTTTATCGTTTTTAGTTTTATTCAGAATCTGGCATACAACCCTGCATAATGTTTTCTAAGTTTTTTAAAGCATGCATTGAGGTAAAGGCCTAGTTTAGGACCCCATTCGGGTTGGGTTTTTACAGCCATCTTACAGTCTTACTTCGGGAGTTATCTTAAAACTCAGAACTCTACGAGAAACTAGTCTCGGCCTTACCTTTTATGCTATATTGTCTATACGAAAGGTGCACTGAACTTAAGATCTCGAGGAGCTCTTCAGTCGGCGCTGTAATGAGCTTGAACGCACACTGCATGCTGCTGCAAACCAGGGAGGTGCTGGGTCTCGGGAAAGCTGCCCAGGTCCAGTACGCATGCCTAAAAGAATCTCTGCATCGGTGTCACTGAACATAGTGGTGTGAGACCAGGACACTATGACTATGTCAGCCTGTACCACCAGACCTGTAACGGCCCAGGTTTTCATCCTGATCTTCCTGGTATGCCCTAGGGGTATTTTAGTAATTTTGGTCGGGCCGTCAGGGCCGTTTCTGTCTTTTTCAGCTGCTAAAATTATTGGATGGTCTTTTGTAGGGTTTTGTGCCTTGTGGATGTGTTTGGGCATGGAGAGATGAAAAAAAAAATTAGAGTGTTAAAGTGTGGGTGTTAGGATTCGAACCCAGGTTGCCTGGCGGTCAAAGGAGAGGTGTTGCCGGTTGTGCCACTAGTCGTTATTGATGCTCATTCCGCGGTATGTCTTGGTTAGCTATGGCTCTTTGGGATTTTGGTGTGTTTGATTAAATGAAGGGAAAATAGGTTTTCCTTCTTTTTGTTCTTCCAACTCCCTAGCCGCCCCAAGCTCTCTCTAGCTCCTTCTCGTGCATCTCCTTGCCAAGCTCCATCGTTCGTCGTCCCGGGTAAGTGCCTCGAGCTCTTGCTTCTTCATTTTGGGTGTTGTTCTTGCCGGCTGAAAAGAGGGAGAGGCTGAGATTTGGTTTATGTTGCAGCTAGCCGAGAGGACCAGCCATCGCTCAGCCCCTACATCGCGCCCAAACGCCAATCGCCATCCCCTGCCCATCGCACCAGCAGCCGGATCGTGGCGCACCAGACGCCCATCGCCCAGCAGCTGAGCCGTCGTAGCCCAGCAGTAGTTCACGATCGCCGCACGCCCAGCTGCACCGCGTCGAGCCAGAGCAGCCGTTCGCCCGCACGCCTCGCCTGCATCGCGACAGCCCTACCGCTACGCCCTCGCCCCAGCGCTCGTCCGCGTCTGCAATCTCGCGCCCCAGCGCTCGTCTGCATCTGCACGCCCACGCCTCAGCGCCCGTCCGCGTGTAGCTCAGCGCCCAACACCGTGCAGCGCCCATCTGCATACGCGATCCGCCAGACCAGCCCGCTTCGCGGCGCCAGGCTTCCTTGCGGCTGTCCGTTCGCATGCCAGCCGTGCCGTGTGAGTTGCTCCCGAGCCGAGCCCTGTTTTTTTTTATTATATTTAGGCCTATAGATTGTGATAATTGTTGTTGATTGTTAGGTTCGCGTTAGCTAGCTCGGGGTCGTTATTTCTGATTTCCGACTGGCATGATTCCTGTGTTGTTCCTCATGTTAGTTCCATGATAGATTGTTCTGTTCTGGCATGCTCGTTATCTGTTCTTGCTTCGTATTGGAATTTTTGTTGTTTCTATTGAGCACGTATTGGAATGTTTGTCGTTATCTGTTATAGCTTAGAGTTCTGATAGGTAGCATCATCCGGGCGAGGATGCATAACGCAATTTGCATCCATGACAGGGACGTGCGAGGCAGTACTCCGTCGCTGATACGTCCTTAAGGTTTAGCTAACCCTAAAGACAGCCCAGTGCAATCTTGGGTGAGGGTGGCAGACTGTTAAATGCCCCAACGGTCGGGGGAATGACAAGGCATTGCCTTGTCCCTGGCAGTCGACACGTCCTCAGCGTGTCGGCAGTAGCCCTTGATTGCCACCTGAAAGGGCAAGGACCGTTTCCTGGTGTAAGCCTACCACGATCGGTTACTTAGCCTCAGGTGCGGTGGTACAGGCTGACATAGTTTACGTGTTCTGGTCTCACACCCCCATGTTCAGTGACACCGATCCAGAGATTTGTTAGGCATGAGTACTGGACCAGGGCAGCTTGCTCTAGACCGAGCACCCCCCTTGTTTGTAGCAGCATGTGGTGCGCGCTTACACTCATTACAGCCCCGACTAGAGAGCTCCTCGGGATTTTGAGTTCAGTGCACCTTTCGTATCGACAGTAGGAAGGCTGAGGCCTAGACTAGTTTCTCGTATAGTATCGTATCGCGTTGTAGTTTTCCAGAGTAAGACCTTGAGATGGCATCCGAGGTTTATGTATGTATTTAAGCTGTGTGCTCTTCTCTGTGTTTATATTCATGGCTTGTATACTTTCTGCTAGATGACCAGTTTTATCGTATTGTACCCCAGTTGGGGATTCTTACTGAGTAACTCGTTACTCACCCTTATTATGTGGTTTTCCACAGGTAACCATGGTGCGAGACAGGATGGCTGAAGGAGGAGCTGCTGATCATGAGAACCAGCTGTTTCACTCTGAGTCTTATGTTTATGTTTTATGCTATTATTATCCTCTGAATGCATGTAGTTGGGCACGGAGCCCTTAGGGTGTTTAATGATTGTTTTCTGGATTTTGACATTGCTGTAAACCGTTTGAAGTTTTGAATGATTGAATAAGTCTCTGATCAGAGCATGTTTTGGAAATGTATTTGGCTTGGAACAGGTGCTTGGAAACAGGGACAGGTTTCAGGAATTTAATGTTTGACTTTTAAAATGGATGTTTATGTGTTTTTAGTTTTCATTCAGAATCTGGAATACAATCCTGCATTTTTTAATTCAGCATGTAGTTGGACATGAGTCCGTAGGGAAAACTTATTCATTGTTGTTTGAACTATCTTTTATGTTTTTAAGAAAAAGTACTGATCAGTCACTGTTTTAAATTGAATGGTTTTGCTTAACGATTATCTGACTTTGTTTTAAATGTGTTCCACTCTTTATGTTCGAAAAGTTTTAAATTTGGCCTCTCGTTTGTGTCATTTATGCTTTTCACTTGCATGCTGAGTAAAGACCTAGGTTTAGAACCGTTTTTTCTGGTCAGGTCTTTATAGTTTGCTGATTCTATAAGGGCCATGATGGTCAGCCTGTTGATTGACCAGAGGGCAGAGACCCAGGCTTTGTTGGCCGCGCAGCGGGAAGAGTCCCGGACCCAAATCGAGCAGTTGACTCAGATGTTTCAGTAGGGAACTGCAGCACCCACAACTCCACAGGAGCAAGCAGCCCAAGAGGCAGTTGTGGCAGAGGGTGCCGAGGAACTTGGCAGATGGCTGAAAGACTTCGTGAAGTGGAAGCCAGAGAAGTTTGATGCTCTGGGAGATCCTTTAGCTGCAGCCAGATGGATTGCCCATCTGGAGTACACCTTTCTGATTATGGTGTGCCCCGATGTTCAGAGCCAGAGATGTGCAGCTCATGTGCTAGGAGGCACAGCTAGATGGTGGTGGGAGTCCACTTTGAGTGAGAGACCAGCTGGGTCTCCACCTGCCACCTGGGAGTTCTTTAAGTCTGAGTTTAAGGCCATGTATATTAGTGATGAGGCCCAGGAGAAGATGGTAGAGTTGTTCCAGAACCTGAAGCAGGGTTTTGATTCCATTAAGGAGTATGAGAGGAAATTCGCAGAGTATGGGTATTTTGCTCCGCAGTTGATAGCTACTCCTGAGCTGAAGATAAGGAAGTTCATTTCAGGTCTGAGGCAGGGTGTGTCCCAGGATGTCAGGGCACATGCCCCTGACACTTATGCTAGAGCAGTTCAGTTGGCGACCATTTATAATGGGAAGTACCCAGTTGAGCAGGTTGTCACCGCTCCGGTTCAGCGTCCTGCCCCAGCTGCAGTAGGGCATAAGAGGAAGTTTGATTTCGTAGGAGGCAGCCAGCGCCGACAAGGATAGTTTAAGAACCGGGATCAGCGTAGAGTTCCAGTTCGTTTCCAGCCTCGCCAGCAGGGCGGTCCCAGACAGATTCCCTTATGTGCTACTTGTGGGAGATCCCACACTGGATTTTGTCAGGCAGGGACCAGACTGTTGTATCGCTGTGTTAGGGAGGGGCATCTGGCCCATTTTTGTAATCAGCCAGCTATGGCAACTCAGCCAGCGCTGCAGCAGCAGGGTCGGGTGTTTGCTATGACCCGATAGGAGGCTGAGCGTATACATGCCGCTGTGGCAGGTACGCTCCTTATTTTAGATCACTACGCATTTGTTTTTTTTTATTCTGGTTCTACGCATTCGTTTGTATCTGTTATGTTTGCTGAGCATGCTAGTTTGAGATTAGAGCCTCTAGGATTTGGGTTGTCTGTTGCAACTCCTTCGGGAGTTAGTTGTTAGCTAGAGATAGGGTTAAGGATGGCTAGATCGAGATATCTGAAGAGTTGCTTGTAGCTACGCTCATAGTTCTGCCTATGAGCGGTTTCGATGTTATTCTTGGTATGGAGTGGTTACCTGCTAACCACGCGTTGATTGACTGCCACCAGAAAGAAGTAGTGTTTAGGTCTCTGGGTCGGCCCAGCTTTAAGTTTCGTGGAGTCCAGGGTGGAGTATGCCCGCCGATGGTGTCAGCTGTGAAAGCTCGTCGTTTGTTAACTCGTGGAGCTTGGGGCTACCTAGCCAAGTTGTCTGGGGAGAGCCGCCCCTTGCTGAATGTTGATCAGGTACCGGTCGTGCAGGAGTTTGCGGATCAGGTACCGACATTCCTAAGACAGCTTTCAGGTCTAGATATGGTCACTATGAGTTTGTGGTCATGTTGTTCGGATTGACTAACGCCCCAGCAGCGTTTATGGACATGATGGATAGGGTGTTCAGATCATTTTTGGATAGCTACGTCATCGTGTTCATTGACGATATTTTGATCTATTCGAGGACTAAGGAGGACCATGCAGAGCATTTGAGGCGAGTGTTGGCAGCTTTGAGGGAAAACCAGCTTTATGCGAAGTTTTCCAAATGTGATTTCTGGTTGGAGCAGGTGGCCTTCCTAGGTCACGTAGTTTCGAGAGATGGTATAGTCGTGGACCCCGCGAAGATTGAGGCTGTGAGTTCGTGGGCCAAGCTGACTTCAGTTGCCGAGATTTGCAGCTTTCTGGGTTTGGCAGGTTACTACCGTCGGTTCGTTAAGGACATTTCCGCTATAGCCTCGCCCCTCACTCGTCTAACGAGGAAGGGTGTCAAGTTTGTTTGGGATAGTAAGTGTGATGAGAGCTTTACTGGGCTCAAGAGTAGTTTGACTTCAGGACCAGTGTTAGCAGTCCTGGAGGGGACAGGTGGTTTCGTAGTCTACAGCGATGCTTCCAAGTTTGGATTAGGTTGTGTGTTGATGCAGCACGGGAAGGTAATTGCGTATGCTTCTCGTTAGCTAAAGCCGTATGAGCAGAACTACCCGACTCATGATATGGAGTTGGCAGCAGTAGTGTTCGCGTTGAAGATTTGGAGGCATTATCTGTATGGTGAGTGGATTCAGATGTTTACTGATCACCAGAGCCTCAAGTATCTGTTTACTCAGAAGGAGTTGAATATGAGGCAAAGGAGGTGGTTGGAGTTGGTAAAAGATTATGACTGCGACATTCTGTACCATCCGGGTAAAGCCAATGTGGTGGCTGATGCTTTGAGTAGAAAGACGTCGCACTCCGCGACGTTTTTGAGTTCCCAGCCCAGATTGCAGAAAGAGTTCGAGTGGGCCAAGGTTGCACTTTTGTTGGGTGAGGTTACTGCCAGAGTAGCTCGGATTGATGCTCACCGGCCGATCGACGGAATGGATCATCGATAGCCAGCTGAGTGACCCCGCACTTAAGAGATTGTTTGACAGAGTTAGTGCTGATGAAGATTTTGACTTCATGTACTCACCAGACAGTGGGTTGACTTACAGAGGCCGGTTGTGTGTTCCAGAGGTTGCAGGATTACGAGCAGAGTTGCTCTCAGAGGCCCACAGTTCTTCGTTTGCTTGGCACCCCGGGGCTACCAAGATGTATCAGGATCTTAAGCAGACGTTTTGTTAGTCGGTGCTTGTAAGAACCCGACCCAAAATACGGTCCTAAACCTAGGTTCTCACTCAGCATGCAAGTTAAATATTTCATCGAGCGGTTTAGTGCTCATATTTAAAACCTTTCAAAACATTTAGAACGGGGAATGCTTAAAACATAATCAACAATTTTTGTTTAAGAAAACCAACGAAGTAAAACAAGCCTGGCCAGTATGTATAAAAACATCCAAAACAGTTCAAACAACTTTTAATAATGGTTCCCTAGGACTCTGTCCATCTACATGTTTGAACAAATATGCAAACAATAAAGACAGAGTGCCGGCGGCTCCCATGATCAATCGCTCCTCCGCAAGCCGTCCCTGCTTTGTCCCAAGTTACCCGGTGGAAAACCACGAAATAAGGGTGAGTATAAACATACTCAGTAAGAATCTCCAACCGGGTACACAATACGATACTTCAATCATCTAGCACCCTAGTATACATGCAAACAAGCACAACACGCATCATAGCTCAACGAGCTTACAAGGCGAGAATCTAGAATCCTCGGAAGTCTCCTTCTTCCGGCCTAATGATTGGCTCTCATAACCAATCCCGGACATCTCCGAGGGTCTTTCTCCTCGGCCAATTGATCACCAAAAACCGATCCCAAAGATGTCCGACACCCTCGAGGTTTTTCTCCTCGACCATATGATCACCTCAAAAGCCAATCCCAATGGGTGTCCTCAAGGGCCTCTTACCTCGCTAATAAATGACTATTGGGAGAGTACCCGAAGTCTGGCTCTAAACTGGAAGGAACTGGTGTACTCACGAACATTAGCCCGGGGGAGCTCTCCGAACCGGCGACTAACGCGTGTGCGCGCACACCGCATGCTGCTGCAACCGGCGTAAATGTGGGGGCCTAAGTACAAACTACGCGGGCCAGGTACGCATGCCTAAAGACTCGGAAACGGTGTCATCGAACACGAGAGTGCGAGGCCCTCGGCACTCATCTGCGGCACTGTACCACCGACTGAAGCTAAGAACCGCCAAGGAAGGCTTGCACCGCTGGCGGGGGTTCCGCTCTAGCGAGCTACAAACTAGGCTTATGCCGATGTGGTAGCTAAATCCACATCGGCTGTCGGGGGGAAGCAATGTACGTTATGCTTCGCTCTACTCCCGACCGGTGGGGACAAAGTACGTTATGTCCGCTCTCAGCCTCTGGATGATGACAAACTCTACTATACTAGCTAAAAGTACAGAATAACTGATTCCTAGCTAAACATACACATAATCATCAATCATACATAACCTAGCATGATACTACGAACTTAAAGCACGAATCTCGAGCATGCTGGAAGAACAATCCTAGCATGGCACTAACATGTACAAACAAGCAAACATGCTAGCAAGAATGCAATCACAAGTCATCCTATCCACTAATCATGTTCATAAAAGTAAACATGCATATAAGGCACAATCAAGAAAGCATCGCAGGTCCACACAACCACGGTAAGAGATCCTTACTGAAACGAGCGCGAAAATAACTTTCACAATCAAATAATGACCCTCGAGCTTTAAAGCGAAACCGAGCAACCTAAGCATTTTAGTAAAAACAACCTAATTAAATAAACAAAGACCCAACAATGACCTAGTGCCCAAAGGAGATAAGGCTCGGGAATTACCGACCGAGAAGACACAATGACACACCCCAACTCGCACGGCAGGCAGTGCTGTCCGTCGCCAGGACAAGCGGTGGCGCGGCCGGCGCTGGTGGCTGGCGCCGGCGCTAGCGCAGGCGGGGACGTGCGACGCTGGCTGTCCGCAGAGCGAACACGCTGGCCGGGCGCGCGGGCGAGACGCCGTCGGTTCGCGAGGATAGCGCGCGGCAACGCGTCTGGCGGCAGCGAAGCGGCGCTGGCGACGCGGCTCGGGCCAGTAGCGAGCGGAGCGCGCGCGCGCGCGCTCGCGCGCTTGCGTGCGGAACGGCGCGGCGCGCTCAGGCGCACTGGCCGAGCGGAACGGGCGGCGCTGGCGACGCGTGGCGGACGGCAACGAAGCGCGCGCGCGGTGCGGCGGCTCGGTGGGGTGTCTGACTGCAGACGATCGGTGGGCCGGGAGAGGCAAGGGGCCGAGCGGCTCGGTGCGGTGCAGTGCGCGCAGATGGGCTGCTAAGCGGGTGTGTGTGGTGCGATGTGGGTGGGGTGGCTCGGCTGGGTGGTGCGGCTGGGTTAGGGTGTTTGGTTCAATTTAGGAGAGAGAGAGAGAGAGAATGCGGCTATGATGGGAAAAATAGGGGTTTTCTTGATTTTTCCTTCTTTTCCTTATTTTTAAATAGGTTAGGAGACCTAAATTCCCTTCCCAAGGCTTCCTCTTGCGGGTCCCGGCTAAAGCAACCTTTTTTTTCTTTTTAATTAAGACTCTTTTCTAAAACTCCAAATTCACCATTTTGGGCAAGGGTTCAAATCCCGATGGAACCATTTAATTTTCAATTAATTTTCCCATTAACCTAAATGCTACCAAACTTCTAAACAACTAACCCAAACTCCTTGGGTTTTGCAATCAACATCAACAAGCCACAACGAAGGCTGGAATGACCCTGAAATCCTGAAAATCCTCAACCTCTGGCCGGGGAGCAGAAAGACCAAAATACCCTTAAAGGTTATAAAGCTCTAACGGCCCAACCGATTGCCCCAATACTTAACCGAGAGTACTTGGGAAACTGGAATGGAAAATTGGGCCGTTACAGTGCTTCACTTGTCAGCAAGTGAAGGCACCCAGACAGAGGCCAGCCGGTTTGTTGCAGCCGCTGAGTGTGCCTTAGTGGAAATGGGAAGAGATCTCCATGGATTTTATTGTTGGTTTGCCGAGGACTCCTAGGAAGTTCTCTCAGATCTGGGTGATAGTCGACCGCTTGACTAAGAGCTCACACTTCATTACCGGTAGAGACACTTTGTAAAGACCCAACCCGAATGGGGTCCTAAAATGGGCCTTTACCTCAATGCATGCATTCAAAAGTTAAAGACAATATGCAAGAATAGTTTTCGGATTATAAGTGAAAACTAAAACATACAACATCCATTTAAAAATTCAGTACAAAATTCCTGAAACCTGTCCCTGTTTCCAAGCACCTATTCCAAGAAAAATACATTTCCAAAACTCTCTCTGATCAGAGATTTATTTAAAACATTCAAAACTTTCCAATAGTTACAACAGTGCTAGAATCCGGAAAAGCAGTCAGAAAACAACCTAGGGCTCCGTGCCCAACTACATGCATTCAGAGGAAAATAAAACACAAAGAATCATAGACATAAACTCAGAGTTCGAACAACGGGTTTCCATGATAACAGTTCCTCCTTCAGCCATCCTGTCTCGCACCTTGGTTACCTGTGGAAAACAACAAAATATGGGTGAGTAACGAATTACTCAGTAAGAATCCCCAACTGGGGTACAATACGATATACATGGTCATCTAGCAGAAAGGTATGCAAGCTATGAATATAAACACAGAAGAGAGCACATAGCTTGAATCCACACATAAACCTCGGATGCCAACTCAGGGTCTTACTCCGGAAAATCCACCACACGATACGATCCTATACAAGAAACAAGTCTCGGCCTCAGCCTGTCTACTGTCGATACGAAAGGTGCACTGAACTCAAGATCCCGAGGAGCTCTCCGGTCGGTGCTGTAATGAGCATGTGCGCGCACCGCATGCTACTGCAAACCATGGGGGGTGCTGGGTCTAGTGACAAGCTGCCCAGGTCCAGTCACCATGCCTAACTAAATCTTTGGATCAGTGTCACTGACATAGGGGTGTGAGAACTGGACACGTGAACTATGTCAGCCTGAACCACCGCACCTGAGGCTAAGGAACCGGTCGTGTTCGGTTTATACCAGGAAGCGATCCTTGCCCTAACAGGTGGCAATCAAGGGCTACGGCCGAACACACTGAGGACGTGCCGACTGCCGGGGACAAGGAAATGCCATGTCATCATCCCGACCGTTGGGGCATTTAACAGTCTGCCACCCTCACCCAAGATTGCAGGGCCTGCCGTTAGGGTTAGCTAAACCCTAACGGGCGATCAGGGACGAAGTACTGCCTCGTACGTCCTTGCCGTGGATGCAAGTTACTTTATGCATCCTGGCCCGGATGATGCTACCTATCTGAACTCTAAACTATAAACAGATACAGCAAACAATCCAATACGTGCTCAACAGATACAACGAACCTAGCATGATACTACGAAGCAAGAACAGATAACGAGCATGCCAGAACGGAACAACCTACATTGGAGTAACATGAGAAACAACATAAGAAATCATGCCAGTCGGGAATTCAGAGCAGAGCACCTATCACTATGTAACGGCCCAGGTGTTCATCCCGGTCTTCCAGGTATGCCATAGGGATATTTTGGAAATTTGGTCGGGCCGTCGGGGTCGTTTATGTCTTTTTCAGTTGTTAAAATTATTTGATGGACTTTTGTAGGATTTTGTTGCTTTGTGGAGGTGTTTGGGCATGGAGAGATGCAAAAGTAAAATAGGGATTTAAAGTTGTTGCAGCCGGGGTTCGAGCGAGGGTGGCCTTGTGTGCTAGAGCAGGGCCTTGCCAGTTGAGCCACCAGGTGATATTGATGCTCATTCTGCGGTATGTCTTGGATAGCTATGGGTTTTTTCGATTTTGGTGTATTTGGCTAAATGAAGAGAAATAGGTTTTTCACCCATTTGTTCTTCAATCCCCTTGGCCACCCAACCCTTTTCCTCAAGCTCCATTGCCGTTATTTTCTTCCCCTTGCCAAGCTTCGGCCATCGAGCGTCGTCCCTGCCGAGCGAGAGCTGCTGGCAAGCAGCGGCCCAATAGAGCGGCGAGGTCGCCCAATAGCGACCCCGGCGAGCGGTAGGTCGCGACAAGAAGCCATTGCCCACCGAGCGCGGCCCAACGTCCCCTTCCTCGCTCGCCGCAGCCCCGAAGCTCGCAGCAGCTCGTTGCACAGCCAGATCGCATGCCCAGACGCCCAGTAGCCACATCGCATCGCAGCCCAGACGCCCGCGTTAATCTGTCAGCGTCTGCGCCCACTTCTCGTCTACACGCCTCGCCCGCGAGCCCTTGTCTCACTCAGAGCTCGCTCGCGCGCCAAGCAGCTCACGCTCGCCGGCGGCGTAGCTCCGTGCCCAAATGCTGCCGTGCCCGACGCCCAGCCTGCCTGCCGCCCATCAGCGCCAAAGCAGCCAGCCTACAACCGTCGGCGGCTGTGTCCGTCACAAGCGTCGGTACCGTCTGCCGTGTGAGTTGCTCCCGAGCCGAGCCCTATTTATTTTATTTTATTTAGGCCTATGGATTGTGATAATTATTGTTCTTGTTAGATTTGAATTAGCTAGCTCTAGATCGATCGCAGCTTAGGATTCTTGTGTGTAGTTGCCTTCCGACTAGGTAAGGATTTCTTATCGGAGTTGTGTGGGCCCTGCGATATATTATGTGATTGTTGTTTGTATGCTTGTTTGTATTTATCAGCATGTTTAGTGATAGGTGCTCTGCTTTGAATTCCCGACTGGCATGATTCTTATGTTGTTTCTCATGTTAGTCCATGCTAGGTTGTTCTGTTCTGGCATGCTCGTTATATGTTCTTTCTTTGTAGTATCATGCTACGTCCGTTGTATCAGTTGAGCACGTATTGGATTGTTTGTTGTATCTGTTTATAGGTTTGAGATATGGTAGGTAGCATTATCCGGGCCAAGATGCATAACGTAACTTGCATCCACGGCAGGGACGTACGAGGCAGTACTCCGTCCCTGATCCCCCATTAGGGTTTAGCTAACCCTAACGGCAGGCCCTGCAATCTTGGGTGAGGGTGGCAGACTGTTAAATTCCCCAACGGTCGGGATGATGACATGGCATTGCCTTATCCCCGGCAGTCGGCACGTCCTCAGCGTGTTTTGTCGTAGCTCTTGATTGCCACCTATTAGGGCAAGGACCGCTTCCTAGTGTAAGCCTACCACGACCGGTTCCTTAGCCTCAGGTGCGGTGGTTCAGGCTGACATAGTTCACGTGTCCAGGTCTCACACCCCTATGTTAGTGACACCGATCCAGAGATTTAGTTAGGCATGGTGGCTGGACTGGCAGCTTGCCCACTAGACCCGCACCCCATGGTTTGCGTGTAGCATGCGGTGCGCGCACACGCTCATTACAAATACGACGACGGAGAGCTCCTCGGGATCTTGAGCGATGCACCTTTCGTATCGGCGATGTGACAGCCGAGGCCGAGACTTGTTTCTCGTATAGGATCGTATCATGAGGTGGATTATTCTGGAGTAAGACCCTGAGATGGCATCCGAAGTGTATGTATGGATTTAAGCTATGTGCTCTCTTCTGTGTTTATATTCATAGCTTGCATACCATTCTACTAGATGAACATGTATATCGTATTGTACCCCGGTTGGGGATTCTTACTGAGTAATTCGTTACTCACCCTTATTTTGTGGTTTTCCACAGGTAACCATGGTGCGAGACAGGATGGCTGGAGGAGGAGTTGTGATCATGGGAACCCGTTGTTCGAACTCTGAGTTTATGTCTATGATTCTTTGTGTTTTATTTTCCTCTGAATGCATGCAGTTGGGCACGAAGCCCTAGGTTGTTTTCTCCATGCTTTTTCCGATTGTAGCAATCATGGTAACTATTGGAAAGTTTTGAATGTTTTAAATAAATCTCTGATCGAGTGAGTTTTGGAAATGTATTTGTCTTGGAACAGTGCTTGGAAACAGGGGACAGTTTTTCGTGAATTTTATATTGACTTTTTAAATGGGTGTTTGTATGTTTTAGTTTTCACTTAGAATCTGAAAACCATTCTTGCATATTGACTTTAACTTTTGAATGCATGCATTGAGGTAAAGGCCTAATTTAGAACCCTTTTTTTTTGGTATACCTGGAAGACCGGGATGAAAACCTGGGCCGTTAAACACTTATACGATGGAACAGTGGGCGCAGTTGTTTTTGGAGCAGATCATCCGTTACCATGGTGTGCCTGTGAGGATTGTGTAGGACCGTGACTCGCGGTTCACTTCTCGTTTCTGGAGGGCGCTCCAGAAAGGTTTAGGCACTGAGTGCAGCTTCAACACTGCTTTTCACCCTCAGACAGATGGTCAGACTGAGAGGGTGAACCAGATTCTTGAGGATATGCTGAGAGCTTGTGTGTTGGACTTCCCGCAGCTTGGGACCAAAGATTCAGATATCGATGGAGTTTGCCTATAATAACAGTTACCAATCGACGATCCAGATGGCTCCATTCGAGGCTTTGTATGGTAAGCGTTGCCGGTCTCTTGTGTTCTGGGAAGAGGTTGGTGATAGGCAGGTTTTGGGTCCCGAGTTGCTCTGATTGACCAACGGCGCGGTCATGCGAAGATTAGAGCTCGTATGTTGACAAAATTTCTCGAGAGCGGCGAAGAGTTACGCCGATGTATGGCATCGAGACTTAGAGTTTGAGGTTGGACATCACGTGTTTTTGAAGGTTGCACCGATGCGAGGTGTGTTGAGGTTTGGTAAGCGAGGGAAGTTGAGTCCCCGTTTTGTTGGTCCGTGTGAGATTCTTGAGAGGATTGGCAGAGTTGTATATCGGTTAGCCTTATCTCCGCTCGTCACCGTACGTGCAGATGTTTTCCATGTATCGATATTGAGGCAGTATGTGCCGGACCAGTCGCACGTTGTGGACTTTGAGCCTTTGCAGCTGAATGAGGATTTGAGCTTCGAGGAGAAGCCAGTGAGGATTCTTGCCTTTGAGACGAAGACGTTGCGTAATCATGAGATCCGTTTGGTAAAGGTTTAGTGGCGAAGTCAGAGTTCAGAGGAAGCCACTTGGGAGAGGGAGGACGAGATGAGATTGCATTATCCTGAGCTGTTTCAGTCTTAAGGACTTACGGGGACGAAAGTCATAAAAAGGAGGGAATATTGTAACAGCCGTGTTTTCATCCCAGTCTTCCTGGTATGCCCTAGGGGTATTTTAGTAATTTTGGTCGGGCCGTCAGGGCCGTTTCTGTCTTTTTCAGCTGCTAAAATTATTGGATGGTCTTTTGTAGGGTTTTGTGCCTTGTGGATGTGTTTAGGCATGGAGAGATGCAAAACAATAAATTAGAGTGTTAAAGTGTGGGTGTTGGGATTCGAACCCGGGTTGCCTGGGAGTAGAGAGTTGTTGCCGGTTGTGCCACTAGTCGTTATTGATGCTCATTCCGCGGTATGTCTTGGTTAGCTATGGCTCTTTGGGATTTTGGTGTGTTTGATTAAATGAAGGGAAAATAGGTTTTCCTTCTTTTTGTTCTTCCAAACTTCCTAGCCGCCCCAAGCTCTCTCTAGCTCCTTGTCGTGCATCTCCTTGCCAAGCTCCATCGTTCGTCGTCCCGGGTAAGTGCCTCGATCTCTTGCTTCTTGGTTTTGGTTATTGTTCTTGCTGGCCAAGAAGAGGGAGAGGCTGAGATTTGGTTTTTGTTGCAGCTAGCCGAAAGGACCAGCCATCGCTCAGCCCCTGCATCGTGCCTAGATGCCCATCGCCAGCCCCTACCCATCGCACCAGCAGCCGGATCGTGCTGCACCAGATGCCCATCGCCAAGCAGCAGTTCACGATCGCCGCACACCCCACCTGCACCACGTCGAGCCGTAGCAGCCCGTTCGCCCGCACGCCTAACCTGCATTGCGACAGCCCAGCCGCTACGCCCACGCCCCAGCGCTTGTTCGCGTCTACACACCCGCGCCCCTGAGCCCGTGCCAGCGCCCATCCGCGCGCGCAATCCTGCCGCACCAGCCTGCTAGCAGCGCCCAGCTTCCATGCAGCATGTCCGTCCGCGTGCCAGCCGTGCCATGTGAGTTGCTCCCTAGCCGAGCCCTGTTTTTTTTTATTATATTTAGGCCTATAGATTGTAATAATGATTGTTTCTTGTTAGGTTCCTGTTAGCTAGCTCGAGGTCGATCGCAGCATAGGATCTTTGTGTGTAGTTGCCTTCCGACCAAGGTAAGGATTTCTTACCGGAGTTGTGTGGGCCCTGCGATATATTCTGTGATTGTTGTTTGTGTGCTTGCTCTAGACCCAGCACCCCCCTGGTTTGCAGCAGCATGCGGTGCGCGCTTACACTAATTAAGTCCAGTGCACCTTTCGTATCGACAGTAGGAAGGCTGAGGCCGAGACTAGTTTCTCGTATAGTATCGTATCGCGTTGTAGTTTTTCGGAGTAAGACCTTGAGATGGCATCCGAGGTTTATGTATGGATTTAAGCTGTGTGCTCTCCTCTGTGTTTATATTCATGGCTGGCATACTTTCTGCTAGATGACCAGTTTTATCGTATTGTACCCCGGTTGGGGATTCTTACTGAGTAACTCGTTACTCACCCTTATTATGTGGTTTTCCACAGGTAACCATGGTGCGAGACAGGATGGCTGAAGGAGGAGCTGCCGATCATGGGAACCAGCTGTTTCACTCTGAGTCTTATGTTTATGTTTTATGCTATTATTATCCTCTGAATGCATGTAGTTGGGCACGGAGCCCTTAGGGTGTTTTATGATTGTTTTCTTGATTCTGACACTGCTGTAAACCGTTTGAAGTTTTGAATGATTGAATAAGTCTATGATCAGAGCATGTTTTGGAAATGTATTTGGCTTGGAACAGGTGCTTGGAAACAGGGACAGGTTTCAGGAATTTAATGTTTGACTTTTAAAATGGATGTTTATATGTTTTTAGTTTTCATTTAGAATCTGGAATACAATCATGCATATTGTTTCTAAGTATTTAAAGCATGCATTGAGGTAAAGGCCTAGTTTAGGACCCCATTCGGGTCGGGTCTTTACAGTTGGTATCAGAGCCTAGAGTCATAGATTATGTAGACTGACCTTTTGTTGTAGGTCGTTTTTCCCATGATCATCAGCATTCTGACAGTCATCAGGTACGCCTAAGTTTACAGTTTTAGAAAAGGGTTAAGAATTTACAATACTTTTCATCTAGTGTATGCCTTGTTTTGTGCTGTGGAGCGGAGACGAGCAGGTTCTGACTAGTTGTAGGTTTGGGTGTAGATTGCCAGCATGCCAATTACCCGCGCAGGAAGAGGAGGTTCGAGAGCAGGTCAGAGTATCAGGATCGGTTCAGATACCGCAGGGAAATCGTCCCAAGCTTAGACTGATGGTGTGCCACCAGCAGCTCCCCCTGTTGTGCCTAGAGTAGGCGTTGAGGCGACCGAGCACCGAGAGACTGCTCCTGGAGCAAAGTTTACTGATTCTATGAGGGCCATGATGGTCAGCCTATTGAGTAACCAGAGGGCAGAGACCCAGGCTTTGTTGGCCGCGCAGAGGGAAGACTCTCGGGCCCAGATCGAGCAGTTGACTCGGATGTTTCAAAGAGGCACTACAAAGACACCCCACTCCACATGAGCAAGCGGCCCTGGCGAGGCGCTTGTGGCGAGAGGTGCCGAGGAACTTGGCAGATGGCTGAAAGACTTTGTGAAGTGGAAGCCAGAGAAGTTTGATGCTCTGGGAGATCCTTTAGCTGCAGCCAGATGGATTGCCCATCTGGAGTACACCTTTCTGATTATGGTGTGCCCCGATGTTCAGAGGCCGAGATGTGCAGCTCATGTGCTAAGAGGCACAGCAAGATGGTGGTGGGAGTCCACTCTGAGTGAGAGACCAGCTGGGTCTCCACCTGCCACAGGATGCAGTTGTGGCAGGTACGCTCCTTGTTTTAGATCACTGCGCATTTGTTTTGTTTGATTCTGGTTTTACACATTCGTTTGTATCTGTTATGTTTGCTGAGCATGCTAGTTTGAGATTAGAGCCTCTAGGATTTGAGTTTTCTGTTGCAACTCCTTAGGGAGTTAGTATGTTAGCTAGAGATAGGGTTAAGGATGGAGGGATCGAGATATCCGGAGAGTTGCTTGTTGCTACGCTCATAGTCCTGCCTATGAGCGGTTTTGATGTGATTCTTGGTATGGAGTGGTTAGCTGCTAACCACACGTTGATTGACTGCCACTGGAAAGAAGTAGTGTTTAGGCCCCTGGGTCAGCCCAACTTTAAGTTTCGTGGAGTCTAGGGTGGAGTATGCCCGCCGATGGTGTCAGCTGTGAAAGCTCGACGTTTGTTAGCTCGTGGAGCTTGGGGCTACCTAGCCAAGTTGTTTGGGGAGAGCCGCCCCTCGCTGACTGGTTATCAGGTACCGGTCGTACAGGAGTTTGTGGATGTGTTTCCTGAGGAGTTATCGGGGTTACCCCCGAAGAGAGAGGTTGACTTCAAAATTGAGCTCGAGCCAGGGACCCTCCCTATCTCGAAGGCTTCGTATCGTATGGCGCTAGAAGAGTTGAAGGAACTGAAGGTTCAGTTGCAGGAGATGCTAGATCGAGGGTTCATCCGTCCGAGTGTGTCCCCGTGGGGAGCACCAGTTCTGTTTGTAAAGAAGAAGGATGGTTCGATGCTCTTATGTATTGATTATCGCGAGCTTAATAAGGTTACCGTGAAGAATAAGTACCAGTTGCCCAGTATTGACGATTTGTTCGACCAGCTTCAGGGAGCTTCCGTGTTCTCCAAGATAGATCTGAGGTCCAGTTACCATCAGTTGCGGATCGGGGATGCCGACATTCCTAAGACAGCTTTCAGGTCCAGATATGGTCACTATGAGTTTGTGGTCATGTCGTTCGGATTGACTAACGCCCCAGCAGCGTTTATGGACATGATGGATAGGGTGTTCAAATCATTTTTGGAAGTCTTCGTCATCGTGTTCATTGACGATATTCTGATCTATTCGAGGACTAAGGAGGACCATGTAGAGCATTTGAGGAGAGTGTTGACAGCTTTGAGGGAAAACCAGCTTTATGCGAAGTTTTCCAAATGGTTGGAGCAGGTGGCCTTCCTAGGTCACGTGGTTTCGAAGGATGGTATAACCGTGGACCCCGTGAAGATTGAGGTCGTGAGTTCGTGGGCCAAGTCGACTTCAGTTGCCGAGATTCGCAGCTTTTTGGGTTTGCCAGGTTACTACCGTCGGTTCGTTAAGGACTTTTCTACTATAGCCTCGCCCCTCACTTATCTGACGAGGAAGGGTGTCGAGTTCGTTTGGGACAGTAAGTGTGATGAGAGCTTTGCCAGGCTCAAGCGTAGTTTGACTTCAGCACCAGTGTTAGCGATCCCGGAGGGGACAGGTGGTTTCGTAGTCTACAGCGATGCTTCCAAGTTTGGATTAGGTTGTGTGTTGATGCAGCACGGGAAGGTAATTGCGTATGCATCCCGTCATCTGAAGTCGTATGAGCAGAACTACCCGACTCATGATATGGAGTTGGCAGCAGTCGTGTTCGCGTTGAAGATTTGGAGGCATTATCTGTATGGTGAGCGGATTCAGATGTTTACTGATCACCAGAGCCTCAAGTATCTGTTTACTCAGAAGGAGTTGAATATGAGGCAGAGGAGGTGGTTAGAGTTGGTAAACGATTATGACTGCGAGATTTTGTACCATCCGGGTAAAGCCAATGTAGTGGCTGATGCTTTGAGTAGGAAGACGTCGCACTCGGCGGCGTTGTTGAGTTCCCAGCCCAGATTGCGGAAAGAGTTCGAGCCAGCCGAGGTTGCAGTGTTGTTGGGTGAGGTTACTGCAAGAGTAGCTCAGTTGGCAGTTTAGCCGTCGATCAGACAGCGGATTATCGATAACCAGCCGAGTGACCCCGCACTTAAGAGATTGATTGACAGAGTTAGTGCTGAAGGAGATTTCGACTTTGTGTATTCACCAGACAGTGGGTTGACTTACAGAGGCCGGTTGTGTGTTCCGGAGGTTGCAGGATTGCGAGCAGAGTTGCTATCAGAGTCCCACAGTGCTCCGTTTGTTTGGCACCCCGGGGGTACCAAGATGTATCAGGATCTTAAGCAGACATTCTGGTGGATGGGTATGAAGAGAGACGTTGCAGATTTCGTTAGTCGGTGCTTCACTTGTCAGCAAGTGAAGGCACCCAGGCAGAGGCCAGCCAGTTTGTTGCAGCCACTAAGCGTGCCTCAGTGGAAATGGGAAGAGATCTCCATGGACTTTATTTCTGGTTTGCCGAGGACTCCGAGGAAGTTCTCTCAGATCTGGGTGATAGTCGACCGTTTGACTAAGAGCGCACACTTCATTCCCGATAGAGACACTTATACCGTGGAACAGTGGGCGCAGTTGTTTTTGGAGCAGATCATCTGTTACCATGGTGTGCCTGTGAGGATTGTGTCGGACCGTGACTCGCGGTTCAATTCTCGTTTCTGGAGGGCGTTCCAGAAAGGTTTAGGCATTGAGTACAGCTTCAAAGATACCTTTTCACCCTCGCATGCATGGTCGGTGAGAGGGTGAACAGATTCTTGAGGATATCTTTGAGAACTTGTGTGTTGGACTTACCGGCGCTTGGGACCAGATATCAGATCTCGATGGAGTTTATCTATAATACTGATTATCGATCGACGATCCAGATGGCTCCATTCGAGGCTTTGTGTGGTAAGCGTTGCCGGTCTCCTGTGTTCTTGGAAGAGGTTGGTGATAGGCAGGTTTTGGGTCCCGAGTTTCTACAGTTGACCAACGGCACCGTGCAGAAGATTAGAGCTCGTATGTTGACAGCTCAGAGCAGGCAGAAGAGTTACGCCGATGTACAGCGTCGAGACTTAGAGTTTGAGGTTGGACAACACGTGTTTCTAAAGGTTGCACCGATGCGAGGTGTGTTGAGGTTTGGTAAGCGAGGGAAGTTGAGTCCTCATTTCGTTGGACCGTTTGAGATTCTTGAGAGGATTGGCAGAGTTGCATATCGGTTAGCCTTACCTCCTTCGTTGTCAGCCGTGCACAGTGTTTTCCATGTATCGATGTTGAGGCAGTATGTGCCGGTCCCATCGCACATTGTGGACTTTGAGCCTTTGCAGCTGAATGAGGACTTGAGCTTCGAGGAGAAGCCTATGAGTATTCTGGCCTTTGAGACGAAGACGCTGCGTAATTGCCAGATCCGTTTGGTAAAGGTTCAGTGGAGGAGTCAAAGCTCAGAGGAAGCCACTCGGGAGCGGGAGGATGAGATGAGATTGCATTACCCTGAGCTGTTTCAGTCTTAATGACTTTCGGTGACGAAAGTCATAAAAAGGAGGGAATATTGTAACGACTCAAGTTTTCATCTCGGTCTTCCAGGTATGCCCTAGGGGTATTTTAGTAATTTTGTTCGGGCCGCGAGGGCCGTTTCTATCTTTTTTAGTTGTTAAAATTATTGGATGGTCTTATGTAGGGTTTTGATGCTTTGTGGATGTGTTTGGGCATGGTGAGATGCAAAAGTAAATTAGAGAATTAAAGGTGTTGTTGTTGGGTTTCGAACCCGGGTTGCCAGGGTGGTCAGATGAGTGGTGTTGCCAGTTGTGCCTCTAGTCGTTATTGATGCTCATTCCGCGATATGTCTTGGTTAGCTATGGCTCTTTGGGATTTTGGTGTGCTTGATTAAATGAAGGGAAAATAGGTTTTCCTTCCTTTTGTTCTTCCAAACTCCCAAGCCACCCCAAACCCTCTCTAGCTCCTTGTCGTGCATCCCCTTGGGTGTTGATCTTGCTGGCCAATAAGAGGGAGAGGCTGAGATTTGGTTTTTGTTGCAGCTAACCGAGAGGACCAGCTGTAACGGCCCAGGTTTTCGTCCCAGTCTTCCAGGTATGCCCTAGGGGTATTTTAGTAATTTGGTCGGGGGGCCGTCGGGGCGCGTTTATATCTTTCGATTGCTAAAATTATTGGATGGATTTATGAAGGTTTTGAGGCTTTGTGGTTTGGTTTGAGCATGGGTAGATGCAAAAGTAAAAATAAAGGAATTTGTGTTGCAGCTGGGATTCGAACCCGGGCCTCCGGAAAAGCCTGTGAGGATGCGTGCCAGTTGAGCTATGGAGAGCTCTTGTTACTCTTTCCGCGTCATATCTTAGATACCCTTGGATCTTTGGAGTTTTGTGTTTTTGGTTAAATGAAAAGAAATTAGGTTTATTCCATCTTCTTCTCCAAATCACCTCTTGGCCGCACAAGCTTTCCCCTCCCAAGCTCCAAGCCGATTTTCATCCCCTTTGCAGCCCGTGGTTCGATCGTCTTTCCGGTAAGTTTCTTCGTCTCTTCGTCTTCTCGATTTGAGTTCTTGCTGGCGAATGTAAATAGAAGAGTGTGGTTGTGTGTGTATGTTTGTTTGCGGCTGCCGAGAGGAGCCCGACCAGCGGCCCCACCGTCGCGCCCCCCACCCGCCGGATCGCACCAAAGAAGAAGCCCAGATCGCCGGAGTCGCCCGGCTCCATCGCCCTGCGGTGCCATCGAGCGGCCTGTCGCTCAGCAGCCGAGGCGAGCCTTTCGAGCAGCCCCGCGCGGCCAGATGACGCTCGAGCGGCCCGCCGCGCGGCCAGCAGACGCCAGACAGCCTGTCGCGCGGCCAGTCTCGCCCGGCCAGATGCGCCCTGCCGAGCCCTCGGCAGCGAATCGCGCGTCGAGCGCTCGTCGGCCGCGCGCGCCCGTTATCGCGGCGCGCCGTCGTCGTCAAATGTGCCGCATGCGCTCGCGCGTCCGCGTCCGCTTCCAGCTTGTCCGCGCCCGTGCGCCTGCGCCAGCCGGCCGTCCGCGCGCGCGCGTGCGCCCAGCTCTGCCGCCCATCTGCGCCTGTCAGCGCCCAGCGCCCGACCCCTGCCGCCCATCAGCGCCCATCAGCGCCCAGCAGCAGCCTCGCCATCTTTATGTCTGCCCGTCCAGCGTGTCGGCCGCGCGCGTGAGTTACTCCTTGAAGCCTTGTTTATTTTATTATGTTTAGGCCTATGGATTGTGATTATTATTGTGTTTGTTAGGTTCTCGTTAGCTAGCTCGGGGATCGATCGCGACTTAGGATTTTTGTGTGTAGTTGCCTCCCGGCGGTAAGGATTTCTTACGGAGTTGTGTGGACCTGCGATGTTCTATGTGATTGTTGTTTGTATGTTTGTTTGTGATTATCAGCATGTATAGTTTAGGTGCTCTGTTCTGAATTCCTGACTAGCATGACTTCGTATGTTGTTCTCTCATGTTAGCCCATGCTAGGTTGTTCCGTTCTAGCATGCTCATATCTGTTCTTGCTTCGTAGTACCATGCTAGGTTCGTTGTATCTGTTGAGCACGTTTTGGATTGTATTGGATTGTATGTTATTGATATGATAGGTTAAAGTGTAGGTAGGTAGCATCATCCGGGCTGATGCATAAAGTATCTTGCATCCATGGCGGGGGCGACGCGAGACAGTTCTCCGTCCCTCGACCCCGTTAGGGTTTAGCTAACCCGCCCGGTGAGGCCCCGCAATCTTGGGTGAGGGTGGCGGATCGTTAAATGCCCCAACGGTCGGGATGATGACTTGGCATTGCCTCGTCCCGACGGTCGGCACGTCCTCGGCGTGTTCGGCCGTAGCCCTTGATTGCCACTGTTAGGGCAAGGACCGCTTCGGTGTAAAGCCTACCACGACCGGTTCCTTAGCCTCAGTGCGGTGGTTCAGTGACATAGTTCACGTGTCCGTGTCTCACACCCCTATGTCGGTGACACCGATCCGGAGATTTAGTTAGGCGTGGTGATGGACATGGGCAACGGCTGCCACTAGACCCGCACCCCCATAGTTCTGCGATAGCACGCGGTGCATGCTTACGCTCATTACACGCCGACCGGGAGAGCTCCTCGGGATCTTGAGCTAGTGCACCTTTCACGTATCGGCGATGAGGCAGTGAGGCCGAGACTTGGTTCTCGTATAGGGCGTATTGTGTGGTGTGGATTATTCCGACTAAGACCCCGGGTTGGCATCCGAGGTCCAAGTGGGGACTTAAGCTATGTGCTCTATTATGTGTTTATGTTCATAGCTTGCATACACTCATCTAGATGACCATGTGCATCGTATTGTACCCCCGGTTGGGGATTCTTACTGAGTAATTCGTTACTCACCCTTACTTATCTTTCAGGTAACCATGGCGCGAGGCAGGATGGCTGAAGGAGGAGCTATGATCATGGGAACGTGCTGTCGTCTCTGACTTTTTATTTCTATGACTCTTGTCTTTCATTTTCCCCTGAATGCATGTAGCCGGGCATGGAGCCCTAGGATGTTTTCTGAATGATTTTGTGGATTCCCGCTTTATTGAATTTGAGGATGTTTCAAATGTTTTAATAAATCTCTGATCAGAGTGTACGTTTTGGAAATGTATTTGCCTTGAAACAGTGCTTGGAGACAGGGGAGTTTGACAAACTATATTGATTTCTGATTGAACCTTGATTGTTTTGTTTTAATTGGGAATCAAAAAACTTATTTGCATATTATCCTTTCCTTTGAATGCATGCATTGGGGTAAAGGCCTATTTAGAGCCCCTTTTGGGTGGTCTTTCTGATTGGTATCGAGCTCGAGTCATAGACTTTGTAGACCGACCTTTTGTTGTAGGTCGTCTTTCCCATGATCACCCGCAGACTCAAGCGGTCATCAGTGCACGCCTAAGTTTTCTGTTTTTAGAAAAGGGTTAAGAATTTACAATACCTTTCATCTAGTGTATGCCTTGTGTAGTGTTGTGGAGCGGAGACGAAGCGGGTGTTCGACTCGTTGTTGGTTTGGGCTTAGTGAGCCATCATGCCAACTTTCTCATGATGCAGCAGTTTGTTTGGCGGCTTGTTGAGGTATCCAGATAGATTCGGATGCCCCGGGAACATCGTTCCGAGGAGGCGAGCTTAGACTCCCGTTGGCCATTTGTGGCCTAGTTGTCGCTTTTCCCCTAGTGAGAGGGTGGTGGTGCTTCGTGCAGTTGCCGTATGTTGATCGCACCTTGAGGAGCAGGGCGCTTGGCATGTCCGACCGAGGAGTTGGACGAGATCATGTTGATGTTGAGGCCGCGCCCGGGTTGTTAGGCCCGCATGCCGTTTGGCCCCGGCAGCTTGAGTTGCCTAGAGGAGGGGGTAGAGGCTAGCAGGCGCCTCAGTGAGACTCCTTGAGCAGAGTGTGCTCCACCATGAGAGATTTGATGGCGTGTCTTTAGCTATCGAGAGAGCGGAGACCCAGCGCGATTTGTAGCGCGTAGTGAGGAGTCCCGGCACGATTAGCCCAAATGACGTGAGTTTGTTTCACATTTTTCCCCAGTAGCTCTTGTAGCCGGAGGTTCTCGGGAGGGCATGATCAAGCAGTTTATTCGAGATGAGTTTGTTGGCGTTGTTGGAGACGCCTGTGTTGGCAAATGGATGCAGTAGAGCTCGATGTTTTAGTAAGTCCTACTCGCTAGTAGTAAGGTAGATGGCCAGTTTGAGTTTAGCATCCGTGTGTGGGGATGCCCCATTGCTCAAAGGCCGAGGTGTGCTGCTTCTGTCTTTATTTGGTTCATCGGATGGTGGTGGAAATCCCTTGTGAGAGGTGGTCTAGCGAGTCTCCACCACATCGCCCGATTGTTTGGCAAGTTGCCGTGTTAGTGGCTTGAGGCGGATGAAGGGTCATCTTTGCCCCTTGCGAGCTTTTTGTTGTTTAACAGCCCCGCTTCCTCAGATGTGGATTTGGTAGTAGTAGCACTTGAGGTGCATTGGTTGGTGTGCCACTTTGGCACTAAGTCTGGTTCAGCTTGAGTTTGGCTTGGCATAGCAGATGGTTCTATGCCGTCCGGAGTTCAAAGACACTTCTTTAGCCATTGAATCCATTTATGGAAAATGCACTTGTTTAGGTCGTGCAAGAGGGCTAGTTCGGTGGTAGTTGAAGGACCACAAGTGAAAGGATGTTCGAGAGGAGCTGGAGCCTCTTCCCGAAGTTTCTTGGGGGTCGAGTAAGTCGCAGGGTTGGCGGTGGTAAGTGTTAGTGCGTGTGAGTCTCACGCTAGTGCTAAGGCTAAGAGATCTTTGTGGTTGGTAGTGCGGTCCACTACCTTCGGGTGCCTAAACTGAGTTGAGTGAGCATTGTAGATGCGAGTTCTGGTCAGCAGGGGAACCATGAGTTGGATGCCCGTGAGATGAGTTGGATGCTCTCGAGATGAGTTGGATGCTTATGAGATGAGTTGGATGCCTATGAGATGAGTAGGACGCCTTATGTGTAAGCGCACTTGGTAGAGTCTTGGTATAAAGTAAGTTCGGTTTGGCGTCGTTATGTTTTAGCAGAGCAAGGTTGCCACCGCTTTGAGTATCGTGTGAAGATGGAACTTTTGGTGTTCCTTGGATTGTTTGTATCATTGCCGGGAGTTATCGTTGCTTTGTGGAAAAGCTCTTGTTAGTCTTGGATCTCTAAAGGAAGGTTGGGAGTTGTGCACACAAGTGTGTTTTGTGTGGTTCGTTCCGTGGCGAGAGTTTCGAGATCCATGTAGGGTTTGCTTTGGAGATCTCGTGCTCAGGTGCCTTGAGAAGTTGGACTCGGTGGTTGTTGTTGTAAGGCTTGGGTTGAGGTGGTAAGGATACGATGCTCGTGGTATCAAGTTGTTGCTTAGGCAAGATTTGTTAAGTTGGGCCTAAGCTTGGTTGGCGGATCTTCTTGTTGATCGTTGGTTGGAGTTCGGTTGGAAACCCGAACAAGAGCGATGGTAGCTAAGCCGCGTGGTTTCGATCGGCATGGCTAAGAGAGTTGTTCGGATCCTTCCTTGGGTAGAAGTTATGTTGTGGCCGATGCTTTGAGTAGGAGGATGACGATTCTCAGTAGCGTTTGGGTCCTCTAGGTTCCCAAGGAGTTGGAGTTGGCCAAACATGGTTGGGATGCTGGAAATTGGAGTTGTTTGTTCAGGTAGTTGGTTGTTAGACCGTTAGACGACAGTGTGTGTCGAGGGTTGTCGAAGAACCCTAGGTTGTGGAGAGCCTCTCCAGAGCTCAGTCAGGCCCAGCTAGTGAGTTTCAGTTGGCTAGCTGGAGGCGTGTAGTTTGTAGCCTCGGTGGAGTTGCTAGCGATCTTGGTAGACTAGCAAGCTAGTGTTTATTTGGAGTAAAGTCCGGAGTGGTTTCGGTGTGGTGGCAAGTTGATGCTTGGTGTTGACCAAGTGTGGATTGAAGTTGCTAGAGTTTAGTTTTGCTCGTGGGGGGCGAGTGGTTTGTGCCATGTTGGTTGTTTTTCCCGTTTCCGTGATGTTGAGTTGCCCCGTTTGGCATTTGGAGGTTCAGTCTGAGTTGGACCCTTGTTGTGCCCCGTGAGATTAGATGTTGTTGCTCTGGTGGAGCAAGACAGTGAGCGTATGTGGAGTTCTCTGTCCGTTGGTTGTCTGCTTGTAGGAGCCGTTTCCTTCGGGAGTTGTCGTTTACTCCTTGGTCTTGGAGTTAATGGTGGAAGCGCTAGCTTGAAGGAAAAGTTTGTTGGTCGCTTGGAAGTAGTCGTTTGTCCAGTTAAGCGGATTCTTGGAGGGTGTTCTAGAGGCTGCAGTAAAGGTTGTCCTGCCTCTTATGAGTGTTTGGCCTAGTTGGTTAAGATTTTGTGTGTTGGCATGGAAGATGTTGCACCTTTGTAGTGGAAGATCTCCTTTGTATCGATTGTGGGTTGAGGTTGCACCATTGTGGCTTTGGATTAGGTCCGGACTTATCGAGGATCCTTGTCGGCTAGTGTAGCTTGCACTCTGCCACCATTGTTGGTATTCTTGTTCTTGGTAGTTGGTGTTGACCGGGTAGTGGAGTTCCGTTATGAAGTTTCGGTGGGAAGGTGCATTAAGCCTAAGCTTGAGGGTTAGCCTTTGTATGTGTTATCGTTTGGACTTGTGAGATGTGTTTCATATTTGAGGCGAGCTTTGTTCCGTTGTTTGCATGGAGGTAAGTTTAGTGGATGGAGCCCTCTGGGGCCTGGTTGTTTGCAAGTTGTCTTGCCCAACTAGTGATTTGAGTCGAGCTAGAGATGAGTGGATTGGCATAGCTATGCGATTTGTAGTTGTTTGAGCTTCCTAGTTCGTAGCACTCAAGTTGTTGAATTGTAAATTTCCGTGTGGGAGCCGTCTAGTTGAGGTTGTTGTGTGAGTTCGGATTTTTGGAGTATTGACTTGATAGCTAGAGCTCGCACTACGGTTGGTGTGCGAGATGCCATTTCTATGGAGTAGAGGCATGTCGATTTCAGTTGGAGATGTTGCCATTAGGGTGTGGCAACAAAGGTTTGTTCTAGGCGATGCGTGGGTGAACCGTGATTCAGAGAGTGTCTTAGAGGCTTATGAGCCGAGTGCGATTCTGTAGTGTTTTCACCCTTTTTGTCCGATGGTCTTTTGGGAGGAGTGAGCCGGATCCTTCTGGAGCTTGTTGCGAGTTGGTGTTTCCGTGATTAGGCAATGGGAGACCGGTGTGGTTTTAGGAGGTTGCCTTGGGTAGCGATTCTCGGCCAGTCGATTCTTGTGGTTCCATTGAGGCATTGTATGGTAAGTGTTGCGCGAGTCTCTAGTCTTTGTGAGGAAAGGTTGGTGGCCGTCGGTGTTGTTTTGGGTCCCGTGTTGCTGCAGATTGACCGAGGGTGTTGTGCGGGAGGTTGAGCTCGTTTGTGGTTAGCTCAGAGCGGGCATGAAAGTTTCACCGATGTTCGGCGTCGAGTTTTAGAGTTTGAGGTTGGGCAAAGGCGTGCTTTTAAGGTTGTGCCGTTGTGAGTTGTGTTGAGGTTTGGTAAGCGGGAGAAGTGGAGTCTCCCGTTGTTGAACCATTTGAGATTCTCGAGAGGATTGGCGAGTTGCATATTGGTTAGCTTTTTTCTGTCATTGTCACCGTGTGTGCAGTGTTCTCATGTATCGGTGTGAGGCGGTATGTGTCGGACCCATTGCTCATTGTGGACTTTGAGCCTTTGCGGTGATTGAGGTTTGAACTTCAAGGGAAGCCTGTGAGTATTCTCGGTCTTTGAGACGTAGGCGTTGCATAATCGTGGGATCCGTTTGGTGAAAGTTCGGTGGAGGAGTCGAGTTACGAGGAGGCCGCTTGTGAGCGGGGAAGACGGGATGAGATTGCGATATCTGTCTTTGTTTTGATCTTAAGGACTTTTGAGGACGAAAGTCATAAAAAGGAGGGAATATTGTAACGCCCGTGTTTTCGTCCCATCTTCCGGTATGCCCTAGGGGTATTTTAGTAATTTGGTCGGGCCGTCGGGGCGTTTATATCTTTTCCAGATTGCTAAAATTATTGGATGGATTTATGAAGGTTTTGAGGCTTTGTGGTTTGGTTTGAGCATGGGTAGATGCAAAAGTAAAAATAAAGGAATTTGTGTTGGTACTGGGATTCGAACCCGGGCCTCCGGAAAAGCCTGTGAGGATGCGTGCCAGTTGAGCTATGGAGAGCTCTTGTTACTCTTTCCGCGTCATATCTTAGATACCCTTGGATCTTTGGAGTTTTGTGTTTTTGGTTAAATGAAAAGAAATTAGGTTTATTCCATCTTCTTCTCCAAATCACCTCTTGGCCGCACAAGCTTTCCCTCCCAAGCTCCAAGCCGATTTTCATCCCCTTTGCAGCCCCGTGGTTCGATCGTCTTTCGGGTAAGTTTCTTCGTCTCTTCGTCTTCTCCGATTTGAGTTCTTGGCTTTGGCCGAATGTAAATAGAAGAGTGTGGTTGTGTGTGTATGTTTGTTTGCGGCTGCCGAGAAGAGCCCTGACCCGAAATTTCAGCCGCCCACCGTCGCGCCCCAGTAGCCGGATCGCACCAAAGAAGCAAGCCCAGATCGCCGAGTCGCCCAGCTCCATCGCCCCTGCGGTGCCATCGAGCGGCTTTGTCGCTCGCCAGCCAGAGCGAGGCGCTCGAGCAGCCACTATCGCGGCCAATGACGCTCGACAGCCCTGCCGCGGCCAAAGAGACGCCTGACAGCCCACCGCGCGCCCGAGATCTCGCCAGCCAGATCGCCCTGCCGAGCCCCTGCGCAGCGAAATCGCGCGTCGAGCGCTCGTCGGCCAGCGCGCCCGTTATCGCAGCCGCGCCAATGTCGTCGCAGCGCGCTCGCGCGTGTCCGTCCGCTTCCAGCTTGTCCGCGCCCGTGCGCCTGCGCCAGCCGGCCGTCCGCGCGCGCGCGTGCGCCCTGCTCTGCCGCCCATCTGCGCCTGTCAGCGCCCAGCGCCCGACCCCTGCCGCCCATCAGCGCCCATCAGCGCCCAGCCAGCGACCTCGCCATCTTGTCTGCCCGTCCTGCGTGTCGTCGCCGCGCCGCGTGAGTTACTCCCGAGCCAAGCCTTGTTTATTTTATTATGTTTAGGCCTATGGATTGTGATTATTATTGTGTTTGTTAGGTTCTCGTTAGCTAGCTCGGGATCGATCGCAGCTTAGGATTTTTGTGTGTAGTTGCCTCCCGGCCAGGGTAAGGATTTCTTACCGGAGTGTGTGGACCCTGCGATGTTCTATGTGATTGTTGTTTGTATGTTTGTTTGTGATTATCAGCATGTATAGTTTAGGTGCTCTGTGCAATTCTCGACTAGCATGACTTCGTATGTTGTTCTCTCATGTTAGCCCATGCTAGGTTGTTCCGTTCTAGCATGCTCATATCTGTTCTTGCTTCGTAGTACCATGCTAGGTTCGTTGTATCTGTTGAGCACGTTTTGGATTGTATTGGATTGTATGTTATTGATATGATAGGTTAAAGTGTAGGTAGGTAGCATCATCCGGGCCTGATGCATAAAGTATCTTGCATCCATGGCGGGGGCGCCGAGACGCTTCTCCGTCCACTGGACCCCGTTAGGGTTTAGCTAACCCGACCGTAGGCCCCGCAATCTTGGGTGAGGGTGGCGATCGTTAAATGCCCCAACGGTCGGGATGATGACTTGGCATTGCCTCGTCCCCGATGATCGGCACGTCCTCGGCGTGTTCGGCCGTAGCCCTTGATTGCCACTGTTAGGGCAAGGACCGCTTCTGGTGTAAGCCTACCACGACCGGTTCCTTAGCCTCGGTGTGCGGTGGTTCAGTGACATAGTTCACGTGTCGTGTCTCACACCCTATGTCGCGACACCGATCCGAGATTTAGTTAGGCGTGGTGATCGACATGGGCGGCTTGCCACTAGACCCGACACCCCCATAGTCTCTGCAGAGCACGCGGTGCATGCTTACGCTCATTACAACGCCGGCCGGAGAGCTCCTCGGGATCTTGAGCTAGTGCACCTTTCGTGATCGGCGATGATGAAGCCGGTGAGGCCGAGACTTGGTTCTCGTATAGGGCGTATTGTGTGGTGTGGATTATTCCGACTAAGACCACGAGTTGGCATCCGAGGTCCAAGTGTGGACTTAAGCTATGTGCTCTATTATGTGTTTATGTTCATAGCTTGCATACACTCATCTAGATGACCATGTGCATCGTATTGTACCCGGTTGGGGATTCTTCTTGAGTAATTCGTTACTCACCCTTACTTATCTTTCAGTAACCATGGCGCGAGGCGGGGATGGTGAAGGAGGAGCTATGATCATGGGAGCGTCTTTGTCGTCTCGACTTTTTATTTCTATGACTCTTGTCTTTCATTTTCCCCACTGAATGCATGTACGACACGAGCCCTAGGATGTTTTCGAATGATTTTGTGGATTCCCCTTTATTGAATTTGAGGATGTTTCAAATGTTTTAATAAATCTCTGATCGAGTGTACGTTTTGGAAATGTATTTGCCTTGAAACAGTGCTTGGAGACAGGGACGTGTTTTGAAGAAAACTATATTGATTTACTGATTGAACCTTGATTGTTTTGTTTTAATTGGGAATCTGAAAACTTATTTGCATATTATCCTTTCCTTTGAATGCATGCATTGGGGTAAAGGCCTATTTAGAGCCCCTTTTGGGTCGGGTCTTTACACCATCTCATCTCCACCGCCTGCTCGCACGCACCAAAGCGGATCGTGCCACACTGACGCGCCCATCGCCCAAAGAAGCCGTCGCAGCGCCAATGCGATTCACCACCATCGCCACACGCCCCGCCTACACCGCATCGAGCCACAGCAGCCCATTCGCCCGCACACCTCACCTGCATGGCGACAGCCCAACCCTACGCCCGTGCCCCAGCTCTCGTTCGCATCTGCACGCCCGGGCCCCAGCGCTCGTCCGTGTCTGCACTCCTGCGCCCCAATGCTCGGCGGCGTCTGCAGGCCTGCGCCCCAGGGATCGTCTGCGTCTGCACGATCGCGCCCCTGCTCCCGTTCGTGTCTGTACGCCTACGCCCCAGCGCTATTCCACGTCTTCACGCCTGCGCCCCAACGCTCGTCCGCGTCTGCACGTTCGCGCCCCAGCGCTCGTCCGCGTCTGCACGCCCGCGCCCCAGCGCTCGTCCACGTCTGCACGCCCGCGCCCCAGCGCTCCTCCACGTCTGCACACCTACGCTCCAACGCTCGTTCGCGTCTGCACGCCTGCGCCCCAACACTCGTCGTCGTCACTCCCGCGCCCAGCGCTTATGCGCGTCTCACGCCCGCACCCAGCCACAAGGCAGATCTTGCCGCACCACCCCGCCAGCGCGCCTTGGCCTCCGTGGCGCTGTCCCTCCGCTTGCCAGCCGTGCCATGTGAGTTGCTTCTGAGTCTTATGTTTATGTTTTATGCTATTATTATCATCTGAATGCATGTAGTTGGGCACGGAGCCCTTAAGGTGTTTTATGATTGTTTTCTGGATTCTGACACTACTGTAAACCGTTTGAAGTTTTGAATGATTGAATAAGTCTCTGATCAGAGCATGTTTTGGAAATGTATTTGGCTTGGAACAGGTGCTTGGAAACAGGGACAGGTTTCAGGAATTTAATGTTTGACTTTTAAATTGGATGTTTATGTGTTTTTAGTTTTCATTCAGAATCTGGAATACAATCCTGCATATTGTTTCTAAGTATTTAAAGCATGCATTGAGGTAAAGGCCTAGTTTAAGACCTCATTCGGGTCAGTTCTTTACAGACACCGATCTAGAGATTTGTTAGGCATGCGTACTGGACCATGGCAAAGATGCCCTAGACCCAAAGACTCCCCTCGGTTTGCAAAGAAGATGCGAGTGCGCGCACACGCTCATTACAGCGTTGACTGGAGAGCTCCTCGGGATTTTGAGCTAGTGCACCTTTCGTATCGATAGTAGTAGGAAAGCTGAGGTCGAGATTAGTTTCTCGTAGTGTATCGAGATGCGTTGTAGTTTTTCAGAGTAAGACCGTAAGATGGCATCCGTGGTATTTATGTATGGATTAAAGTGATGTGCTCTCTTCTGTGTTTATATTCATAGCTTGCATACTTTCTGCTAGATGACCAGTTATATCATATTGTACCCCGGTTGGGGATTCTTATTGAGTAATTCGTTACTCACCCTTATTTTGTGGTTTTCCACAGGTAATCAGGGCGCGAGACAGGATGGCTGAAGAAGGAACTGCGAATCATGGAATAACCAGCTGTTTTAAAACTCTGAGTTTAAGTTTATGTTTTTAGTTGTCCTCTGAATGCATGTAGTTGGGCACGGAGCCCGTAGGATGTTTTCTGGTTGTTTCGGGATTCTGACACAGTTGCAAACTATTTGAGGTTTTGAATGTTTTGAATAAATCTCTGATCAGAGTATGTTTTAAACTATATTTAGCTTGGAACAGGTTCTTGGAAACAGGGACAGGTTTCAGGACATTTTTATATTTGATTATTGTATGGATGTTTACAAGTTTTTGTTTTCGTTCAGAATCTGGAAAACGATCTTGCATATTACTTTTAAGTTTTAAAAGCATGCATTGAGGTAAAGGCCTAGTTTAGGACCTCTTTCGGGTCGGGTCTTTACAGTTAGGGTTAGCTAAACCTTAACGACGGATCAAGGACGGAGTACTGCCTCGCGCATCCCTGCCACGGATGCAAGTTAACTTATGCACCCTCGCCCGGATGATGCTACCTATCATGACACTATTCTATAAATAGCTAACAATAAACATACTGTAACGGCCCAGACTTTCGTTCCGGTTTCCCAGGTATGTTCGGTTCAGTATTTGGTTGATTGGTTGGGCCGTTAGGACTTTTTAACCCTGATGGGCATTTTGGTCATTATGTTCTTAGGGTTGGCCTCCTGGGATCTTAGAGAATCCGGGACTCGAAGGAGGAAAGCCTTGGGAAGGGACTTTAGGTCACCAAAGCCTAATTAAATTAGGAAAAAGGAAAAAAAATAAAGAAACCCTATTTTCCCTTGCATTGCCGAATTCACACTATCACTCACCCTCCCTTGCCGAATTCACACCATCACTCCCCCTCCCTTGCCGAATTCACACCATCACTCACTCCCCTTGCCGAACTCACTCTCTCCCACTCTCACCCTTGTCGAATCCTCCAAGAACAAGAACCAAGCTCAAGATTCGAGTAAGTTTTCTCTTCTCCTTCTCCTCTTCATAACCGAATGTGATCTCCTTTGGAGTTTGGCCAAACCCTAATCAAAAGTTGTGTGTTGCATGGTAGCCGAGACTCTTCTTGATCTTCCTTGGAGTGTGCCAACTTTCTCCTTGATTGTCAGAACCCGACCCAAAACACAGTCCTAAACCTAGGTTCTCACTCAGCATGCAAGTTAAATATGTCAACAAGCGGTTTAATGCTCATATTTTAAAAGTTTTCAAAACATTTGTGAACGGGGAACACTTTAAGCATAACTAGCAATTTTCATTAAGCAAAACCAACAAAGTAAAAACAAGCCTGGCCAGTATTTATAAAAACTATCAAACAGTTTAAATCACTTTCAATAACGTTCCCCTAGGACTCTCGTCCATCTACATGCTGAATAAATAATGCAAATAACAAATAACAGAGTGCCGGCAGCTCCCATGATCAATCAGCTCCCTCCGCTAGCCGTCCCGGTGCTGTCACAAGTTACCTGGTGGAAAAACCACAAAAATAAGGGTGAGTATAAACATACTCAGTAAGAATCCCCAACCGGGGTACAATACGATACATCAGTCATCTAGCATCCTAGTATACATGCAAACAGTTACCAACACAGATCATAGCTCAACGAGCTTACAAGGCAAAATCCGGAATCTTGAGAAGTCTCCTACTTCCGGCCTAATGATTGGTTATCGTAACCAATCCTGAGACATCCCTGAGGGTCTTTCTCCCTCAGCCAAATGATCAACTCAAAAATCGATCCCAATAGATGTCTGACACCCTCGAGGGTCTTTCTCCCTCGACCATATGATTAGCTCAAAAACCAATCCCAGCGAGTGTCCTCAAGGGCCTCTTACCCTCGCTAATAAATCTGGACTATCGGGAGAGTACCCGAAGTCTGGCTCTAGACTGGAAGGAACTGGTGTACTCACGAACATTAGCCCGGGGGAGCTCTCCGAACCGGCGACTAACGCGTGGGCGCGCACACCGCATGCTGCTGCAACCGGCGTAAATGTGGGGGCCTAAGTACAAACTACGCGGGCCAGGTACACATGCCTAAAGACTCGAAAGCGGTGTCACTGAACACAGTAGTGCGAGGCCCTTGGCACTCATCTGTGCAGCCTGTACCACCGACCTGAAGCAAAGAACTGGCCAAGGCAGGCTTTCACCGTTGGCAGGGTTCCGCTCTAGCAGGCTACAAACTAGGCTTATGCCGATGTGGTAGCTAAATCCACATCGGCTGCCGGGGGGAAAGCAAGGTACGTTATGCTTCGCTCAACTCTCGACCGGTGGGGACAAAGTACGTTATGTCCGCTCTCAGCCTCTGGATGATGACAAACCCTACTATACTAGCTAAGTGTACAGAGTAAATGATTCCTGGCTAACAAACAATAATCCACATCAATCACACTTAACCTACCATGATACTACGAACTTAAAACAGGAATCATAAGCATGCTGGAAGAACAAACCTAGCATGGCACTAACATGTACAATCAGACAAACATGCTAGCAAGAGATCAATCATAGCTGCCCTATCACTATCATGCTGATAACAGTCAACAAGCATACAAGGCACATCATGATAATATCGCAGGGTCCACACAACCACGGTTAGAAATCCTTACCTGGAAACAAGCAGAAGTAACTATCACAAATCAACCAAGCGACCCTCGAGCTTCTAAGAGAACCCGAGCAACCTAAGCATTTAATACAAACAACCTAATCAAATAAACAGCAGCCAACAGCTTAGGACCCAAGGGAGAAAAGACTCGGGAATTACCATCCGAGAAGCCACAAGTGTAACGACCCGACCCGAAAGGGGTTCTTAAATAGGCCGTTACCTCAATGCATGCATTCAAATCTATAGAAAATTTGCAATATGATGTTCGGATTCTAAGTAAAACTAAAACATAAAACATCCATTTAAAAAGTCAACATAAAATTCCTGAAACCTGTCCCTGTTTCCAAGCACCTGTTCCAAGACAAATACATTTACAAAACTTGCTCTGATCAGAGATTTATTTAAAACATACAAGCTTTGCAATAATTACAACAATGCTAGAATCCGGAAATACAGTCAGCAAACACCCTAGGGCTCTGTGCCCAACTACATGCATTCAGAGGACATTTAAAACATAAACATAAACAAGACTCAGAGTTGAACAACGGGTTCCCATGATCACAGCTCCTCCTCCGATCATCATCCTGTCTCGCACCGTGGTTACCTGTGGAAAAACCACAGAAATAAGGGTGAGTAACGAATTACTCAGTAAGAATCCCCAACCGGGGTACAATACGAAAACATCTCATTTAGCACACCGACATGCAACCAAACAATGACTTAGAGCAAAACGGTAGGTTTAGGCTATGTGCTAACACTAGAGCTAGCCTATCAAGGGCTTTCAACTACAGCCTATCCTAGGTTCTACACCTGGATGCCCATCGAGGTCTTACATAACCTAGGATACAATGACACAATGATGCCCATCGGGGACTTACACACAAGGATGCCCATCGGGTCTTACACCTCTAAACAATGATGCCCATCGGGTCTTACACATACGGATGCCCATCGGGTCTTACACCTCTAGCTATCAATGCTGCCCAACGGGTCTTACACATCTAGGATGCCCATCGGGTTTTACACCAGCTAAACAATGATGCCCATCGGGTCTTACACATACGGATGCCCATCGGGTCTTACACCTCTAAACAATGATGCCCATCGGGTCTTACACATATGGATGCCCATCGGGTCTTACACCTCTAGCTATCAATGCCGCCCAACCGGGTCTTACACACCTAGGATGCCCATCGGGTCTTACTCGGCTAGGATCACCGAGATGCCCATCGGGTCTTACACTCTTAAGCAGCCTCATAATGCCCATCGGGGGCTTACACACTAGGGAACAGTGCAGTGCCCATCGGGGACTTACCTACATTATGGATCACGTGCCTAGCACTAACATGGAACTGCTGAAATATAACAAGAACCAGAATATGCCAAGATAAAAGACCCTAGCACAGAACTAATAGAAACGAAACACCACTACAACACAAACCTGGAAGCAAGAGAAAACATGTAACCTATCCACTAGAATTTCATACAATCACAAGATATGGCATACTATCAATTATTCGCAGGGTCCACACAACCTCGGTAAGAAACCCTTACACCGCCTAAGGCAACAACACACAAGAAACTTAAGCTGCGATCGAACCCGAGCAACCTAAAGCGAACCTAACAAACACATCAAAAATCATAATCCATAGGCCTAAATATAATAAAATAACAGGGCACGGCTCGGGAGCAACTCATAAGCGCGATCGACACGCTGAACGCCATTTGCCAGACGGGCAGAGGCAAATTTGGCGGCGAGAGGGCGATGAGATGGGCGCAGGGCTGGCCGGGCGGGCCTGACACACGGCCCAGCGCGGCGCGCGCGGCGCGACGCGAACGCGCGCGGCGAGCTTTGAGAGAGGCGAGGCGCGCGCGAGCTCGGCTGGGCTAGGGCGTGCGGCGCGGCTCGGCATAGGGACAGCGCGCGGGCGCGACGCGACGCGACGGCTATAAGATGCTCGATCTGGCACGACGAGCTACAAGGGACGCTCGATCTGACACGAGGCGGCTCGGATCTAGGCGGCACGGGTGCGGACGGGACGAGCGGCACTGCGCGGCCGGGCTGGGCGACGCGACCTGGCTGGGCGGGCTCTGGCCGGAGACGCGATCTGGGTTGCAAGCTCGGTGGCGACTGGCCGGCGGCGACTGGCGGCGTGCTCGGCTGGGAGCGACTGGGCGAGCTGGGGCTCGACTAGGCTAGGCTCGGGCTGGGGGAGAGAGAGAGAGAGAGAGAAAGTGATTTTGAAAAGAAAAGGGAAAAATGGGAAAAATAAAGGAAAAATAGGGATTTTAATCCTAATTTCCATCCTTATCCAAATCAAAACCTTAAAATCCCATTTCCCGGCTTCCTCCTTCGAGACCCGACCGAAGCAACCACTCCCAATAAATAAAACTCACTAAATCCAACTTCTAAAATCAACACCAAGGGCCCGGGCTCGAATCCCAAAGGAAGCACACAACCAACCATCACTTTGCCAAAACCCAAAATCACAACCGAACTTCCAAACGACTAGCCCAAACATCTCGAGACTCGCAGACCACCAACAAACAAGCCTCGACAAAGCGTGCTGCCTCGAAGCCCTAAAAATCCACAAATCCTGCCCGGGGAGCAAAAAGACCAAAATGCCCTTAAGGGACAAAACAGCTCTAACGGCCCAACCGAACCACTGAAACTGAACCGGAAGCACCTCGAGAACCAGAATAGAAAACTGGGCCGTTACAACAAGGCTCGGGCCATCCATCACAAGCAGGCGGTGCCGGCAGCAAGGAAGCGAGCTCGCGCAAGGCCGCGCGCCGCAGGACGCGCAGAGCCGGGGCGCCGGGCTCGAGGCAGCGCGCGCAGGGACACCGAGGCGCTAGCGCGGGCGCTGAGGCTCGGAGTGGTGCGGCACGGCTCGGCACAGGGAATGGCGCGCAGGAGCGCGTCTGGGCTACAGAGAACGCGCGCGGGCGACGCGTCTGGGCTACAGGGATTGGGCGGCTCGGCACGGCGCGGGGCTGGTCAACCTGGTGCGGAGCTGAACGGCGCTGGGTCGGCACAGTGCGCGGCTGGGAGTGGGCGATCTGGTGCAGAGCGGTGCGGCCTGGTGAGGGGCTGTGCGGGCTGATGCGGTGCTAGGGCTGGGTCTGGGCGAGCTGGTGCGGGGCTGAGCGGCCTGGGTTGGGCGAGCTGGTTCGGCTAGAGTTTGGGTTGGGGCTCGGGTTTGGTGAGAGGGAGAGAGAGAGAGAAAAAATAAGGGGGGAAAGGGATTTTCTTTATTTTTCCATCCTTATCCTATTTTAAATAGGCCTAGAGACCTAAAAATCCCTTCCCACGGCCTCCTCCTTCGAGACCCGGCTGAAGCAATCTTTTCCAATGATAAAACTCATTTCCTACAAACTCCCAAATCAACATTAAGGGCAAGGGTTCAAATCCCAATGGAAGCACTCAAATAACAATAATTTTGCCAAAACCCAAACCACTTCAAAACTTCCAAACGACTAGCCCAAACATCTTGGGTCTTGCAACCAACACCAATCAAGCCTCGACGAAGGCAGGAGTGACCCTGGAATCCTAAAAATCCACAAATCCTGCCCGGGGAGCAAAAGACCAAAATACCCCTAAGGGTTAAAATAGCTCTAACGGCCCAACCGAACAACCGAGTCTTGAACCGAAAGCACCTGGAAAACTGAAATAGAAAACTGGGCCGTTACAATGATCTTTCTTGGTGTAGCCACAAACAAATCAAGAACCGAGAGGTGAGTCGTCCCTTCTTTCTTTCTCTCCTTGCCGAGACCTCACTTTTGTTATTGTGCAAACCCTAACCGAGGGGATCATCTCTCCCTTGCAGCTGAAAACATCCTTGATTCTTTCCCCTTGAGTAGCTGCAAGTTTGATCCAAGAAGATTGCTCGGAAGGTGTTCCCGCAAGCCTAGTTGGGTGTGTTGCTTGCCGAAAGCTCCAACCAAGTGAAGCCTAATAGCCGCATCTCTCTCTCAAGCTTTTCTTGGAGCCGAATGTTGATTGAGGTGAGTTCTTCCTTCCTTGGCCGAGAGCATGCCCTTGCTGGTTGGTTGAGTTCTAAGTCTTTCTTCTTTGTTTTGCAAGCTCCGATCAAAGCTGGAAGAGTCCCCGCATCTAACCCTTGAAGCCGAGAGCAATAGCCAAGCAAAACTCCATCCCGAGGTAAAACCCCCACCCCAGCCGAAAGCTTGAGGGTATGTTTAGGGATGTGTTGTTTGTTTTTCCGGTTAGCTAACTTGTGTTCTTTCCTGTTGAGGTGAAGCCGAGCAAGTTCCGGGAAGTTGTTGTTTGTGAAGGTCAAAAGCCAAGCTTGGCTGAGAGCTTGTGGGACTAGCTAGGTAGTTTCCCGGCTCTTGTTTTCACTTGGTTTGTAATTAGGGTTAGCTAGTTTAGATGTTAATGTGTTTTGGTTGTTTTTTTAGGTTGTGTGTTTGTGCAGCTCAAGGAGCATAAGTATTATTTTCTGCTTGTTTCCAGGTAAGGATTCCTTACCGGGGTTGTGTGGACCCTGCGATGTTTTCTTGATTGTACCTTGTATGCCTGTTTACTTTTATGAGCATGATAGTGGATAGGACAGCTTGTGTTTGATTTCCTGCTAGCATGTTTGCCTTTTGTACATGTTAGTGCCATGCTAGGTTTGTTCTTCCAGCATGCTTATGATTCCTGCTTTAAGTTCGTAGTATCATGCTAGGTTATGGGTGATTGGTGTTGTATATGTATATTTAGTCATGAATCAATTATTTTGTACTCGTAGTTAGAATAGTAGGGTTTGTCATCATCTAGAGGCTGGGAGTGGACATAACGTATGTTGTCCCCACGGGTTGGGTGCTAGAGCGAAGCATAACGTACATTGCTTCCCCCCGGCAACCGATGTGGATTTAGCTACCACGTCGGCATAAGCCTAGTTTGTAGCCTGCTAGAGCGAAACCCTGCCAATGGTGCAAGCCTACCTTGGCCGGTTCTTAGCTTCAGGTCGGTGGTACAGGCTGTTACAGATGAGTATCGAGGGCCTCGCACTACTGTATTCAGTGACACCGCTTCCGAGTCTTTAGGCATGCGTACCTGGCCGCGTAGTTTGTCCCTAGGCCCCCACATTTACGCCGGTTGCAGCAGCATGCGGTGTGCGCTCACACGCATTAGTCGCCGGTTCAGAGAGCTCCCCTGGGCTAATGTTTGTGAGTACACCAGTTCCTTTCAGTTTAGAGCCAGACTTTGGGTACTCTCCCGATAGTCTAGATTTGTTAGCGAGGGTAAGAGACCCTTGAGGACACCCATTGGGATTGGTTTTTGAGCTGATCATATGGTCGAGGGAGAAAGACCCTCGAGGGTGTCGGACATCTTTTGGGATCGATTTTTGAGCTGATCAATTGGCTTAGGGAGAAAGACCCTCGGAGATGTCCCGAGATTGGTTATGAGAACCAATCATTAGGTCGTAAGTAGGAGACTTTCGAGGACTCCGGATTTTGCCTTGTAAGCTCGTTGAGCTAAGATCTGTGTTGATATCTGTTTCATGTGTACTAGGTTGCTAGATGATTGATTGCATCGTATCGTACCCCAGTCGGGGATTCTTACTGAGTATGTTTATACTCACCCTTACTGTGGTTTTCCACCAGGTAACTTGGGCCAGCACAGGGGCGGCTAGCGGAGGGAGCTGAGAGATCATGGATGCGGCTGACAATCTGTCTTGTCTTTATTACTTTTGAATTCAGCATGTAGTTCGACATGTGTCCATTGGGAAAATTTATTTATTGTTGTTCGAACTATCTTTTATGTTTTTAAGAAAGGTACTGATCAGTCACTGTCTTTAAGTTGCATGGATTTACTTAAGAAATATTTGGTTTGATTTAAATGTTGTCCAACCTTTATGTTTGAAAAGTTTTTAAATTCAACTGCTGGTTTGTATCATTTATGCTTTTCACTTGCATGTTGAGTAAAGACCTAGGTTTAGGACGGTATTTAGGGCAAAGAGTTCTTGCTTGGTTAGGGTTTGCGCAATCAACAAGGGAAGATATTTCGGCAAGGAGAAGAAGAAAAAGAAAGGAAAACTCACCTCTCGGCCTTGGTTCTTAAATTGGTTTGCCGCTACACCAAGAGAGGAATCAAGAAGGCAATTCGGCACTCTCAATGAAAGGGAACTCAAGGCTCGGAAACTCCAAGAAACACCCAAGAGAGTCTCGGCCACAAGGAAAACACCAACTCCTCGGTTAGGGATTGGCCAAACACCAAAGGGAAACAATTCGGCTTTGAGGAGAAGATGGAGAAGAGGAACTTACATGATTCTTGATCTTGCTTCTTGATCTTGATGAAACGGCAAGGAGATGGGGAAGGAGGAGCAAGAATTCGGCAAGGGTGAGAGAGGGAGAGAGTGTGTTCGGCAAGGGGAGTGAATGATAGTGTGAATTCGGCAAGGGGGGTGAGTGATAGTGTAAGGACCCGACCCGAAAAATGGTCTCTAACCTAGATCCTTACTTAGCATGCATGATTAAGAATTTAAAACACCATTCATAGTAACAATTTAAAACCTTTCAATCCACACAATTAAAACAAATCCAGAAAGCCATTAAATAAAACTAGCAATTAAAGTGATTGATCAGTACTTCCTTGAAAACAGAGAAAACGGTTCGAGAAATAATAAATAGTTTTTGTGTGCTTCCCTAGGGACTCAAGTCCCACTACATGCTAAATCAAAACAATAAATAAAATAACGTGCATCTCAGAGTTCGGCCATCCATGATCATCCAGCAGCCTCCTCCTAGCCATCCAGCCTCTGTTCCAAGTTACCTGGTGGAAAGCCACAGAAAATATGCAAAGACCCGACCCAAAAGGGGCTCTAAATGGGACTTTACCTCATTGCATGCATTCAAAGTTAAAGACAATATGCAGGAATGGCTTTTGGATTCCAAATAAAACCAAAACATTCAAACATTCAATTCAAAGTCAAAAGAATTTCCTGAAACCTGTCCCTGTCTCCAAGCACCTGTTTGAAGATAAATACGTTTCCAAAAGTTTACTCTGGTCAGAGATTTATTAAAGCATTCAAAACATTCAATAGTTGCAACAATGCTGGAATCCGTAAAAACATTCAGAAAACATTCTAGGGCTCCGTGCCCGGTTATATGCATTCAGAGGAAACAAAAACATAAAGAGTCATAACATAAAATCAGAGTTTGACAACTGGTTCCCATGATCACAGCTCCTCCTTCAGCCATCCTGTCTCGCACCTTGGTTACCTGTGGAAAACCACAAAATAAGGGTGAGTAACGAATTACTCAGTAAGAATCCCCAACCGGGGTACAATACGATATACATGGTCATCTAGCTGGATGATATGCAAGCTATGAATATAAACACAGAATAGAGCACATAGCTTAAATCCACATATAAACCTCGGATGCCAACTCAGGGTCTTACTCCAGAAAATCCACCACACAATACGCCCTATACGAGAAACAAGTCCCGCCCTCAGCCTGTCTACTGTCGATACGAAAGGTGCACTAGCTCGAAATCCCGAGGAGCTCTCCAATCGGCGCTGTAATGAGCGTAAGCGCGTACCGCATGCTACTGCAGACTCTGGGGGGTGCCTGGTTTAGTGGCAAGCTGCCCTGTCCAGTCACCATGCCTAACTAAATCTCTGGATCGGTGTCACTGACATAGGGGTGTGAGACCTGGACACGTGAACTATGTCAGCCTGAACCACCGCACCTGAGGCTAAGAAACCGGTCGTGGTAGGCTTACACCAGGAAGCCGTCCTTGCCCAATCAGGTGGCAATCAAGGGCTACTACCGAACACGCTGAGGACGTGCCGGCTGCCGGGGACAAGGCAATGCCAAGTCATCATCCCAACCATTGGGGCATTTAAGAGTCTGCCACCCTCACCCAAGATTGCAGGGCCTACCGATAGGGTTAGCTAAACCCTAACACGGTCCAGGGACGGAGTACATGCCTCGTACGTCCCTGCCGTGGATGCAAGGTACTTTATGCATCCTGGCCCGGATGATGCTACCTATCTGAACTCTAAACTATAACATCAACAACAAACAATCCAATACGTGCTCAACAGATACAACGAACCTAGCATGATACTCGAAGCAAGAACAGATACGAGCATGCCAGAACGGAACAACCTAGCATGGACTAACATGAGAAACAATATAAGAAATCATGCCAGTCAGGAATTCAGAACAGAGCACCTAACACTAAACATGCTGATAAACACAAACAAGCATACAAACAGCATCACATAATATATCGCAGGGCCCACACAACTCCGGTAAGAAATCCTTACCTTGGTCGGGAGGCAACTAAACACAAAATCCTAACCTGCGATCGATCCTGAGCTAGCTAACGAGAACCTAGCAAACACAATAATAATCACAATCCATAGGCCTAAATATAATAAAATAAACAAGGCTCAGCTCGGGAGCAACTCACGCGGCGCGGCTGACGGGGCTACTGCTGGGCGCTGATGGGCACAGATGGGCGGCAGGGGTTGCGTGCGCGCGCGCGCGGACAAGCTGGTCGCGGGAGGGCAAGCGGCACGGCACGGGCGCGCTGGGACGATGACAGGAGCGCGGACGCTGGCGACGCGGACGCACTGGGACAGCGACGGGCGGGCGGGCGACATGTCGTGCAGGCGCGAGCTCGGCTGGGAGACCTGGGGCGTGCGACGGGCCTGATGCTGGGCGCCTGGGAGTCTGGGCGGCTGCGACAGCCTGCTGCTGGGCGCCTGGGCGTCTTGGCGGCTACAACAGCCTGCTGCTGGGCGCCTGGCTGGGCTGCTCGGCTGGGTTCAACAAAACACACACACAACCTCTTTTTCACTCGGCCAGCAAGAACCCAAATCGGAGAAGACGAAGAGACGAAGAAACTTACCCGGAATGACGATCGAACCACGGAGCTGCAAAGCAGAAGGGACTCGGCTTGGGAGCTAGGGAGAAATGCTTGGGCGGCCAAGGAGCTTTAGGAGAAGAAGACCAAAAACCCTATAGTAACGACCCGACCCGAAATGGGTTCTAAAATAGGTCGTTACCTCAATGCATGCATACAATCTACATAAAATTTGCAAAATGGTGTTCGGATTCTAAGTAAAAACTAAAACATAAAACATCCATTTAAAAAGTCAACATCAATCCTGAAACCTGTCCCTGTTTCCAAGCACCTGTTCCAAGACAAATACATTTCCAAAACTTACTCTGATCAGAGATTTATTTAAAACATACAAACTTAACAATAGTTACAACAATGCTAGAATCCGGAAATACATTCAGAAAACACCCTAGGGCTTCGTGCCCAACTACATGCATTCAGAGGACATTTAAATCATAAACATAAAACTCAGAGTTGAACAACGGGTTTTCCATGATCACAGCTCCACCTCCAGCCATCCTGTCTCGCACCATGGTTACCTGTGGAAAAACCACAAAAATAAGGGTGAGTAACGAATTACTAAGTAAGAATCCCCAACCGGGGTACAATACGATATAATCAGTCATCTAGTACCAAAGCATGCAAGCAAACAGCTACCAACACAGATCATAGCTCAACGAGCTTACAAGGAAAGATCTGGAATCATCGAAAGTATCCTACTTCCGACCTACTGATTGGTTATCCTGACCAATCCTGGGACATCACCGAGGTATCTTTTACTCGGGGGATTGTTCAGCTCAAAAACTGATCCCAAAGATGTCCTCAAGGGCCTCCTTGCCCTTACTAATCTGGACTTACGGGAGAGTACCCGATGTCTGGCTCTAACAGAAGGAATGGTGTACTCACGACATTAGCCTGGGGGAGCTCTCCGAACCGGCGACTAACGCGTGTGCGCGCACACCGCATGCTGCTGCAACCGGCGTAAATGTGGGGGCCCAAGGACAAACTACGCGGGCCAGGTACGCATGCCTAAGACTCGGAAGCGGTGTCACTGATCAAAGTAGCGCGAGGCCCTCGGTGCTCATCTGTGCAGCATGATCCACCTACCTGAAGCTAAGAACCGGCCAGGGCAGGCTTACACCGATGGCAGGGTTCCGCTCTAGCAGGCTACAAACTAGGCATATGCCAAAGTGGGTAGCTAAATCCACAACCGGCGATCGGGGGGGGCAAGCAAGATACTTTATGCTGCGCACACTTTACTCCCGACCAGAGGGGACAAAGTACGTTATGTCCGCTCTCAGCCTCTGGATGATGACAAACCCTACAACTCTATCTAAGAGTACATAGTAAAATCAATGACCGACATCAATCACACTTAACCTAGCATGATACTACGAACTTAAAACAGGAATCATAAGCATGCTGGAAGAACAAACCTAGCATGGCACTAACATGTACAATCAGACAAACATGCTAGCAAGAGATCAAACATAGTTGTCCTATCACTATCATGCTCATAACAGTCAACAAGCATACAAAGCACATCATGATAATATCGCAGGGTCCACACAACCACGGTAAGAAATCCTTACCTGGGAACAAGTGGAAAAAATAGCTATCACAAGCCAAGAAGCAACTCTCAAGCTCCTAAGCGAACCCGAACAACCTAAGCATTTAATAAAACATCCTAATTAAATAGACACTAACCAACAGCTTAGGGCCCAAAAGAGGAAAGACTCGGAAATACCAACCTAGAAGACATGCAATCTCGGCAGCCAGGGGGCAGGATGGGCGTTGCTGGTGCAACAGGGGCACTGGGCACTGGCGAGGAAGGGAGATGCGTCCGGACGCGCTAGTGTGTGCGTGCGGCAAGGCGAGCAGACGCGCTGGAGCGGGCGCGTAGTTACGACGCGTCTGGGCTGCGGGGCAGCGCGCGGGCGACGAGCCTGGGATGCAGAACGGCTCGCGGCGCGAGCAACGAGGCTGAGTAGTAGCGAGCCGCGTCGGGCGATGCAGGGCGTGCGACGGGCGTGGCGTCTGGTCTGCTGGAGGTGTCGCGCTGCAGGCGACGGTCGTGCTGTGGGCGTGTGACGGCTGGGCGTCTGGGCTGGGTGGTGCGGCGCGGCTGGTTAGCCTGGGCGGAGCGGCTGGGCGGCCTGGGGGGTCTAGTGCGGCTGGAGTGTGGTGGCTCGGCTGGGCTCCTTGGCTCGGTTCCAAGGCTTGGTGCGGCTAGGGTTTGGAGAGAGAGAGAGAGAGAGAGAGAGTTGCAAAAACAAGGGGGAATGGGATTTTCTTGACTTTCTTTCCTTTTCTTATTTAAATGGGCCTAAAATCCCTTCCCAAGGCTTCCTCCTTCAAGACCCGGCTGAAACAACTTTCCTCCTAAATAAAACTCATTTAATCCAAGCTTCCATTTCTCCATCCAAGGCAAGGGTTCAAAACCCAATGGAAATACTTAAATTAAAAAATAATTTTTGCCATTATCCAAAATGCTTCCAAACTTCTAAACAACTAGCCCAAACTCCTTGGGTCTTGCAACCAACAACAATCAAGCCTCAACAAAGGCAGGAAGGACCCCGAAGTCCTGAAAATCCACAAACCCGGCCCCGGGGAGCAAAAGAACTGTAAGAACCCGACCTAAAATACAGTCCTAAACCTAGGTTCTCACTCAGCATGCAAGTTAAATACTTCATCAAGCGGTTTAGTGCAAATATTTAAAACCTTTCAAAACATTTGAGAACGGGGAACAGTTTAAAACATAAACAACAATCCTCATTTAAGCAAAACCAACAAAGTAAAATAAGCTTGGCCAGTGTTTATAAAAACATACAAAACAGTTTAAACAACTTTTAAAAACGTCCCCCTAGGACTCTTGTCCGTCTACATGCTGAACAAATTATGCAAACAATAAATGATGCAGAGTCTTGCACCCATGATCAATCGGCTCCTCCGCTAGCCGTCCGGTCTTTGTCTCAAGTTACCTGGTGGAAAAACCACAGAAATAAGGGTGAGTATAAACATACTCAGTAAGAATCCCCAACCGGGGTACACTACGATACATCAGTCATCTAGCACCCTAGTATACATGCAAACAGTTACCAACACAGATCATAGCTCAACGAGCTTACAAGGCAAGATCCAGAATCCTTGGAAGTTTCCTACTTCTGGCCTAATGATTGGTTCTCATAACCAATCCCGGGACATCTCTGAGGGTCTTTCTCCCTCGGCCAATTGATCAGCTCAAAAATCGATCCCAAAAGATGTCCGACACCCTCGAGGGTCTTTCTCCCTCGACCAAATAATCAGCTCAAAAGCCAATCCCAATGGGTGTCCTCAAGGGCCTCTTACCCTCGCTAATAAAACTGGACTAACGGGAGAGTACCCGAAGTCTAGCTCTAATTGGAAGGAACTGGTGTACTCACGAACATTAGCCCGGGGGAGCTCTCCGAACCGGCGCCTAACGCGTGTGCGCGCACACCGCATGCTGCTGCAACCGGCGTAAATGTGGGGCCTAGGTACAAACTACGCGGGCCAGGTACGCATGACTAAGACTCGGAAGCGGTGTCACTAAACACAGTAGTGCGAGGCCCTCGGCACTCATCTGTGCAGCCTGTACCACCGACCTGAAGCCAAGAACCGGCCAAGGCAGGCTTGCACCATTGGTGTAAGGACCCGACCCAAAAGAAGCGGTCTCTAACCTAGATCCTTACTTAGCATGCATGTTTAGGAATGTAAAACGTCATTCAGAGTTGAAATTTAAATCCTTGAAGTAAGTACATTAAAAACAAGGAAAATATAATTCCATTTAAAATAAACAGGTAGATGACTGATCAGTACTTTCTTAAAAACAAATCAAGGGAAACGGTACGAGAAACATAAAATAGGTTTTTGAGTACTTTTCCTAGGGACTCAAGTCCCACTACATGCTAAATCATAAGAAAACAATAAAAGAACATAAGTCAGCTATCCATGATCATTCAGCAGCCTCCTCCTAGCCATCTTGCCGATGTCCCAAGTTACCTGGTGGAAAACCACAGAAAATAAGGGTGAGCAACGAATTACTCAGTAAGAATCCCCAACCGGGGTACAATACGAAAACATATCATTTAGCACACGGACATGCAACCATGCAATGACTCGAGCAAAACAGATGGGTCAACAGAACGTCACTCTTGGGGCTTGCCTATTCGAGGCTTACAGACTACTACAGCTACCCTAGGTTCCACACACAGGTGTCCTTCGAGCCTTACACAACCTAGGACTCGGTGTTGCCCATCGGGGACTTATACACCTAGGATGCCCATCGTGGTCTTACACCTCCAACTCGGTGATGCCCATCGGGACTTATACACCTAGGATGCCCATCGGGTCTTACACCTCCAACTCGGTGATGCCCATCGGGTCTTATACACCTAGGATGCCCTTCGGGTCTTACACCTCCAACTCGGTGATGCCCATCGGTCTTATACACCTAGGATGCCCATCGGGTCTTACACCTCCAACTCAGTGATGCCCATCGGGTCTTATACACCTAGGATGCCCATCGGGGTCTTACACCTCCAACTCAGTGATGCCCATCGGGGTCTTATACACCTAGGATGCCCATCGGGGTCTTACACCTCCAGATGTCCATCGGGGTCTTACCCGAGCGGGACGCACTAGTTACCCCTACAATCTCTTACACTATACATCACCCACCAATTCCTAGCATGGCACTAACAGGATAACGTGGTCACGGTTATGCCGAGACAATTTAACCCCTAGCATGAAACTAACAGGATATATCAGGAATCACAAGCGCAAAACCATCTGAAAACAAGAAAGAACAAGCAACCTATCCACTAGCAGTTTCATACAAACACAACACATAGCATGCTATCAAGTATTCGCAGGGTCCACACAACCCCGGTAAGAAATCCTTACACGAAGTGAATAGAACCAACGATCGTGGATGACTCTCGAGCTTCTAAGCGAACCCGACAACCTAGGCAAGTAATAAAATCAACCTAATTAACCAACAAAGCTAAAAAATAACATAAATTCCAAATGGTCGGTCTAGAATTTACCAACCGAGAAGACACACGCCTCGGCAGCAAGGAGCAAGAACGACGCCACCTGGCGCGCGCAGCAGCGCGGCGCTGGCGCGGCGCTGGCGCGGCGCAGACACTGGCGCCGGCGCTGCACTGCTCGGCGCACGGTCAAGGCGTCTGGACAGCAGCGATGTCAGCGGGCGACTGGCCGCGCGGGCCGGCGCGAACGAGCGACACGTTGGGACGACGCGCGCGAAAGCGGGCGACGCGGCGGACGGACAAACGACGCGGCTGGTGCGAGATCGTGCGGATGCGGCCGAACAGAGCGATCTTGAAGCGGCAGAGCGAGCAACGACGCGGCTGGTGCGCGCGATGCGTCGGCGAGCGCGCCGGACAGAGCGATCTGCGGCGCGGTCTTATTGGAGCGCGCCGCAGGCGGCGGCAAGGGCGGCGCAGGGCGCCGCGGTGCGGCGACGGCGCGGCGCCAGAAGCGCCGCGGTGCGGCGGCGGCGGCGGCGCGGCGCGCAGGGCGGCGGCGGCGCGGCGGGCGCTGGCGACGCGGCGCGACGGCGGCGGCGGCGCTGCGCGCACGGCGGCGACGGCGACGGCGGCGTGACGCGCGGTCTGGCGGCGGCAGCGGCGACGCCCGACTCTCTGGCTGGCTGATCGGTGCGAGGGCGAAGGTAGGCGCGAGTCGCGGCGCAACGCAACGATGGCGGCGGACGAGGGTGTGGGGAGAGGGTTTGCGAGAGGATTGCTTTTCTTCTTTCTTTTTTTCTTTTTCTTTCTTCCTCAAATTAAATAAGCTTGGAAATCTAAAATTCCCTTCCCAAGGCTTTCCTCCTTCAAACCCAAGTTGACGCATTTATTTTCCTTAATTAATTCCAAACTCCCATCTCTCTTTGAGGCCGAGGGTTCGAGTCCTCCAAAATCATCTTTTAATCCTTATTTTAATTTAACTAAAATCCGGGCTGTTACAATACTCCCTCCTTGGAGGACTTCCGTCCTCGGAAGTTGCCGCACTAAAACAACCCCTGTAATTTCTCCTCATCTCCCCTTCCAACTCCCAAGTAGCTTCCTCGACTCTCTGATTCCGCCACTGCACTTTCACTAAATCAATAGCTCGGTTCCTCAAGACTTTCTTCTCAAATGCTAAGATCTTTATGGGTTTTTCCTCAAAGCTCAGGTCATGGTTTAGCTGCAAAGGCTCGAAATCTATGACATGCGAAGGGTCTGCCACATACTGGCGGAGCATCGAAACATGGAACACACCATGCACTGCAGCCAAGGCTGGCGGCAATGCTAACCGGTAAGCTACGGCCCCGATCCTCTCGAGGATCTCGAATGGTCCGACAAACCTGGGGCTCAGCTTCCCCTTCCTACCAAACCTCAGAACCCCACGCATCGGAGCCACCTTAAGGAACACGTGCTTTGGCCAATCTCAAACTCCAACTCTCTACGTCGACATCGGCGTAGCTCTTACGCACGCTGCTCGTGCGGTCAACATTCGAGCTCGATCTTACGGGCGACCTCATTGGTCAATGGAGCAACTCTGGACCCAATACCGCTGTCTTTCAACCTCTTCCCGCATCTCGGGATCTGCAGCGCTTACCATACAATGCTTCAAACGGTGCCATCTGAATGGTTGACTGAAAACTATTGTTGTAGGCGAACTCCATCAAATACAAGTACTGGTCCCAACTGCCAGGGAAATCCAACACGCAGGCTCGCAACATATCCTCTAAGATCTGATTTACCCGCTCGGTCCGCCATATCGATGCCTGTGGTGGAAGGTCATCTTTGTAGCTGCACTCTGTGCCCAAACCTGCCTGAAGGGCCTTCCAAAACCGTGATGTAAACCGGGAATCCCGGTCGGAGATAATTTTAAGCGGCACTCCGTGGTACCTCACTATCTCGCTCAAGGAGCAACAGTGTGCCCACTGCTCCACGGTGTAGTTTATCCCCGCCCGGAATGAAGTGGGCACACTTAGTCAACCTATCAACGACCACCCAAATCATGCATATCCTCTAGGGGTCCCGGCAATCCCGAAATAAAATCCATGGTAATTTCCTCCCACTTCCACCGTGGCACCCGAAGCGATCAGAGCAACCTGCTGGTTTTCGCCTAGGCGCCTTCACTTGCTAACAAGTGAGACACCGACCGACAAAGCGGGCAATCTCTCTCTTCATCCCCATCCACCAAAAAGTCGCTTAAGATCTTGGTACATCTTGTTACCCCACAGGTGCCATGCAAAAGGCGAGGTGTGAGCCTCGATCAACAATTCGAACGAATACCGGCATCGGCTGGGACACATAGCCGACCCTTATATCTCAAGCCACCATCTGCAAATATCTCAAATTCAAAGTCACCATCAGCCTGGACCCTCTCGTACAACTTTTTCAACCTAGGATCATTCAATTGGTCGTCAATAATCCTTTGCCTTACCGAGAGGCTGGATGGTCAATCGAGCTACCACGCGGTAACATCCCCTAACAACATCGCTATTTCCGCTCTCTCGAGGTCTTTCCTTATGATACTTTTGGGATTTGCCAACGTTGCTAGATCACGAGGTCTTCCTACTTAGTGCATCTGCCACAACATTTGCCTTTCGGTGATACAATATCTCACGATCGTAATCCTTTACCGGCTCAACCACCTCCTCTGCCTCATGTTCGGGTCCTTCGAGTGAAGAAATACTTGAGGCTTTGGTGATCCGAGAAAATCTGAATCTTTTCCCCATACAAGTAGTGCCTCCAAATCTTAAGTGCAAAGACGACCACGCCAACTCCATATCATGAGTCGGGTAATTCAACTCGTGCGGTTTCAATCTGCACGGAAGCGTATGCTATCACCTTACCGTGTTGCATCAAAACGCAACCCAAACCAAACTTGCTTTGGCATCATCAGTACACCACGAAACCCCCGATTCCCTCCGAATCGCCAACACCGGGCGGGACGTCAAAGCGCTCTTTAGCTTAGCAAAACTCTCATCGCACTTCCTATCCCAAACGAAATCAACACCCTTCCTCGTCAATCTAGTAAGCGGGCGGCTATAGCGAGAAAAATTTTGAACGGCGTCGGTAATATCCGGCCGGACCCGAAAGCTACGAATCTCCGACCACGATCGTCGGTGCCGCCCACGAACTAACGGCCTTTACCTTCGAAGGGTCCACAGCCACTCCCTCCTTAGACACAACGTGTCCCAGAAAAACTACCTCCTCGAGCCAAAAGTCACACTTTGAGAACTTCGCATAGAGCTTGTTCTCGCGCAAGGTGCCAAAATCATCTTAGGTGCGAGGCATGGTCCTCCTTAGACTTAGAGTACACAAGAATGTCGTCTATGAACACGATGACAAAGCGGTCCAAGAACGCCTTGAACACTCTGTCCATCATGTCCATGAATGCAGCTGGGGCGTTCGTCAGTCCGAAAGACATGACTACGAACTCATAATGCCCATACCTCGACCTGAACGCTGTCTTGGGAATATCTACATCCCGAATTCTCAACTGGTGGTAGCCCGACCTCAAGTCAATCTTCGAAAACACACAAGCTCCCTGGAGCTAGTCAAACAGTCATCGATACGAGGCGGCGGATACTTGTTCTTAATGGTTACCTTGTTCGGTTCCTTCATAATCGATGCATAGACGCATCGAGCCATCCTTTTTCTTAACAAACAAAGACGGGTGCTCCCACGAGGACACACTTGGCCGAATAAATCCTCTGTCAAGCAACTCCTGCAGCTGTTCTTTTAACTCTTTCAGTTCTGCCGGCGCCATACGATAAGGAGCTTTCGAGATAGGGCGAGTCCCCGGCTCAAGCTCTATTGAGAAATCCACCTCTCTCTTCGGCGGCAGGCCAGGTAACTCTTCAGGAAAAACATCTGCAACCTCTTGCACTATGGGCACCTGCTCGACAGATAATCGTCACGGTTCTCGCCGGTCAACTTAGCTAAGAAACCCCAAGCTCCTCGAGCTAACAAGCGGTGAGCTTTAATCGCCGAAATCACCGGCGGACACACCCCACTCTGGGTGCCCAAAATTTAAAGCTAGGCCTACACCAGCGGCCGAACACCACCTCCTTACAACGACAGGTCAATCATAGCGTGGTTATCGACCAACCAATCCATGCCGAGGATCACATCAAAACCGCTCATAGCTAACACTATGAGGGTAACTCAGCAGAGTCAGTCGGACACCGTATCCGACCATCCCTTACCTTCTCGGCTAGCCAAAGATACTAGTTCCCGAGGGAGTAGCGACGGATAACTCAAAACCTAGAGGCTCTAAATTCATGCAAGCACGCTCAAAGCAAAAACAAAGAAACAAAAGAATGGGTGGAACCCGAATCAAACAACACAAAGGCGAGGTGATCAAGAACTAGGAGCGTACCTGCCACTGCGGGTCCGGCTTTCTCAGCCTCCTGGCGAGTCGTAGCATATACTCTTCCCTGCTGCTGAGCCGGCTGTGCCACCACCGCCTTCTGGTTGCAATGCCGGGCCTGATGCCCCTCCTTACCACGCTTATAGCAAGCTCTAGGGTTACCACCACAAGGCCCCCAATGTTGTTTACCACAGGGTCTACAATACGGTGGCGGCCTCCCTACGCCCTGTTGGCGAGGCTGATCACGATTACGATCCCGGTGCTGGTCTCTGCCATGATAAGTACCCTGACGGCGCTGACCGCCTCCATGTCCATTACCTCCTGCGTCAAACTTACGCTTCTGACCCGAGTACACTGGGGCCTTCGCACCACAAAGCACTAACAACTCCGCTGCTGGAGGATACTTTCCATCATAAATAGTTGCCAATCGCCTTTGCCTTGGCAAAAGTCTCAGGGCACTGTGCCTAACATCCCGAGACACTCCTACCTCGGACCATGATAAACTTCCCGATCTTCACTTTCGGGAGTAGCAATCAAGCTGCGGTCACGAAGTATCCATACTCCAAAACTTCCTCTCATACACCTCGATTGGGTGGACCCTGCTTAAGGTTCAAAAAACACTCAATCATCTTTTCTTGGGCTTCTTCACCGATAAATTTTGCCTTGAACTCACTTTTGAAGAATTCCCGGTGGCGAGGGAGACCCACGGGTCTCTCACTCAAGGTGGAATCCCACCACCACTTAGTCTGTTCCAGCTAACGCATGAGCCGCACATCGAGCTCACTGCACCTCGAGACAAGCCATTACCATAAAAGTATACTCTAGCTCGGCAATCCACCAGCCGCCACGGTGGTTCTCGGGGGCACTAAACTTCTCCGGCTTCCATTTGACGAAATCTTTTAGCCACTTGCCCAAATCCTCAGCACCTTCCGCCACAACGGCCTCGTTCACAATTGGCTCCTGCTGAGCTGGCGGTACTGGTGGCACTGCGGTCCTCTGCTGAACTAACTCGGTCAGCTGCTCTATCTGAATCCGAGACTCCTCCCTCTGCAGCCTAACACCAGAGCTGCGTCTCGACCCTCTGCTCGGCCCTGCGGTCAGACAAAGAACCCAACCATAAGAGCCCTCATGGACTCCACAAAAGCAACTCCCGGTGCAGCCTCCCGAGGCTGAGTTGCCTCCACGCCCTCACCGGGCAACACAGCAGAAGGGCCTGTAGGCGGCCTAACATCAGCATCAGCTTGGGACGACGTCCCTCCCGTGTCGGAATCAATACGAATGCCCTGGCTGGTCGGCCTCGAGCCTCCCTGCCCTCTACGAGTGACTGGCATAACGACAATCTACACTCAAACGAACAATGAGTCAGAACCTGTTTTCCCTGCTCCTCAACAACAAGTCATATACATGCAAGGTGCAAATGGTATTGTAATTCTTAACCCTTAACCTTAAACTTTCGGACATACACGATGGTCATGGCGGAGCGCGATGATCATGGAAAACAACCTACAATCTGCAGTCGAGTCCTACGAAACCTATAACTCGGGCTCACGATACCAACCGTAAGGACCCAGACCCAAAAGAAGCGGTCTCTAACCTAGATCCTTACTTAGCATGCATGTTTTGGAATGTAAAACGTCATTCAGAGTTGAAATTTAAATCCTTGAAGTAAGTACATTAAAAACAAGGAAAATATAATTCCATTTAAAATAAACAGGTAGATGACTGATCAGTACTTTCTTAAAAACAAATCAAGGGAAACGGTACGAGAAACATAAAATAGGTTTTTGAGTACTTTTCCTAGGGACTCAAGTCCCACTACATGCTAAATCATAAGAAAACAATAAAAGAACATGCATCCCAGTCGACTATCCATGATCATCCAAAGAGCCTCCTCCTAGCCATCCCGCCGATGTCCCAAGTTACCCGTGGAAAACCACGAGAAAATAAGGGTGAGCAACGAATTACTCAGTAAGAATCCCCAACCGGGGTACAATACGAAAACATATCATTTAGCACACGGACATGCAACCATGCAATGACTCAGAGCAAACAGATGGGTCAACAGAACGTCACTCTTGGGGCTTGCCTATTCGAGGCTTACATTTACCGGCTACCCTAGGTTCCACACACAGGTGTCCTTCGAGCCTTACACAACCTAGGACTCGGTGTTGCCCATCGGGGACTTATACACCTAGGATGCCCATCGGTCTTACACCTCCAACTCGGTGATGCCCATCGGGGACTTATACACCTAGGATGCCCATCGGTCTTACACCTCCAACTCGGTGATGCCCATCGGGTCTTATACACCTAGGATGCCCTTCTGGGGTCTTACACCTCCAACTCGGTGATGCCCATCGGGTCTTATACACCTAGGATGCCCATCGGGTCTTACACCTCCAACTCGGTGATGCCCATCGGGTCTTATACACCTAGGATGCCCATCGGGTCTTACACCTCCAACTCGGTGATGCCCATCGGGTCTTATACACCTAGGATGCCCATCGGGTCTTACACCTCCGGATGTCCATCGGGGTCTTACCCGCGGGGACGCACTAGTTACCCCTACAATCTCTTACACTATACATCACCCACCAATTCCTAGCATGGCACTAACGGGAGATAACGTGGTCACGGTTATGCCGAGACAATTTAACCCCTAGCATGAAACTAACGGGATATATCAGGGAATCACAAGCGCAAAACCATCCGAAAACAAGAAAGAACAAGCAACCTATCCACTAGCGGTTTCATACAAACACAACACATAGCATGCTATCAAGTATTCGCAGGTCCACACAACCCCTGGTAAGAAATCCTTACCGAAGTGAATAGAACCAACGATCGGCGGATGACTCTCGAGCTTCTAAGCGAACCCGACAACCTAAGCAAGTAATAAAATCAACCTAATTAACCAACAGCAGCTAAAAAATAACATAAATTCCAAATGGTCAGTCTCGGGAATTTACCAACCGAGAAGACACACGTCTCGGCAGCAAGGAGCAAGAACGACGCTGCTGGCGCGGCAGGGGCGCTGGCGCTGGCGCGGCGGCGCGGCAAGGCGCCGGGCGGGCCGCAGCATCGCTTCGGGCGCACGGTCAAGGCGTTTGGACAGCGAGGCGGTGTCAGCGAGGCGACACGAGGCTGCGGGGCGCGCGCGAAAGCGAGCGACACGGTGGGGCGACGCGCGGGCGCCGGGCGACGCGGGCGGACGGACAAACGACGCGCCGGTGCGCGATCGTGCGGATCTGGCCGGACGAGAGAGCGATCGCGGCGGATCGACGAACGCAGCGCGGGTGGTGCGCGCGATCGTGCGGACGCGGCGGACGAGACGAGCGATCGCGGGCGGTGCGCTGGAGCGCACGTGCGGCGGCGAAGCGGCGCGGGGCGCACGGCGGCGGCGACGGCGCGGCGCGGGGCGCCGCGGTGCGGCGGCAATGCGCGCTGGGCGCCGGTGCGGCGACGGCGCGGCGCTGGGCGCCGCGGTGCGGCGACGAGGCGGCCCAGGGCGCCGCGGTCTGGCGCGACGGCGGCGCTGGGCGCCGGTGCGGCGCGGCGGCGTGGCGCGCGCGGTGCAGTCGCGACGGGCGGCGCTGGGCGCGCAAGGTGCGGCGACGAGCGACAGCGAGTGCGCCGCGGTCGCGGCGGCGGCGGCGGCGGCAACGACTGACTTTCTGGTGTTGTCGGTCGCGCGGGCGAAGGTGGGCGGTCGCGGCGGCAACGATGGCGGCAGGCGGAGTGTGGGGAGAGGTTTTGAGAGGAGTGCTTTTCTTCTTTCTTTTTTTCTTTTTCTTTCTTCCTCAAATTAAATAAGCTTGGAAATCTAAAATTCCCTTCCCAAGGCTTTCCTCCTTCAAACCCAAGTTGACGCATTTATTTTCCTTAATTAATTCCAAACTCCCATCTCTCTTTGAGGCCGAGGGTTCGAGTCCTCCAAAATCATCTTTTAATCCTTATTTTAATTTAACTAAAATCCGGGCTGTTACAATTGGCAGGGTTTTGCTCTAGCAGGCTACAAACTAGGCTTATGCCGATGTGGTAGCTACATCCACATCGGCGGCCGGGGGGAAGCAATGTACGTTATGCTGTGCTCGAACACCCGACCAGTGGGGACAAAGTACGTTATGTCCGCTCTCAGCCTCTGGATGATGACAAACCCTACTACACTAGCTAAGAGTATGAAATCACTGATTCCTGGCTATACATACATATCAACATCAATCACACTTAACCTAGCATGATACTACGAAATTGAAACAGGAATCATAAGCATGCTGGAAGAACAAACCTAGCATGGCACTAACATGTACAATCAGACAAACATGCTAGCAAGAGATCAATCATAGCTGCCCTATCACTATCATGCTCATAACAGCAAACATACATTCAAGGCACATCATGATAATATCGCAGGGTCCACACAACAACGGTAAGGAATCCTTACCTGGGAACAAGCAGAAATAGCTATCATAAATCAACCAAGCGACCCAGGAGCTTCTAAGAGAACCCGAGCAACCATCCGAGAAGTCACAAGGCTGGGGCCACACCAACACAACAGGGCAGGCTGTCGGCAGAAAGGAGGCAGGCAGGGCGCTGGGCAAGCAGGCAAGGCTTGGCGCCGGAACTGCACGGGGCGACGCGTGCAGACACGGGCTGGCGCAGGAGAGCTAACGCGCTGGAACGGGCGCGCGGCTGAGGCGCGGATGGCGACAGAGACACGGTGCGGTGGGAGCAGACGCGGACGAGCGGCACGGCAAGGCGTCTGGTCTGGTGACTCGGTGCGAAGCGATGCGGCGTGGCTGGGCGGTCTGGTGCAAAGCGGTGCGACGCGGCTGGGCAACCTAGTGCAGAGCGGCTGGGCAGCCTGGGCGGTCTGGTGCGGCTGGAGTGTGGTGACTCGGCTGGGCACCTTGGCTCGGTTCCAAGGCTTAGTGCGGCTAGGGTTTGGAGAGAGAGAGAGAGAGAGTCTTGCAAAACAAGGGGAATGGGATTTTTCTTGATTTTCTTTCCTTTTCTTATTTTAAATAGGCCTAAAACCCCTTCCCAAGGCTTCCTCCTTCGAGACCCGGCTGAAACAACTTTCCTCCTAAATAAAACTCATTTAATCCAAGCTTCCACTTCACCATCCAGGGCAAGGGTTCAAATCCCAATGGAACACTTAAATAATAATTAATCTTGCCATTATCCAAAAAGCCTCCAAACTTCTAAACAACTAGCCCAAACTCCTTGGGTCTTGCAACCAACAACAATCAAACCTCGACGAAGGCAAGATTGACTCTGAAGTCCAGAAAACCCATAGATTCCGACCGGGGAGCGAAAAGACCAAAATACCCCTAAGGGTTAAAAAGCTCTAACGGCCCAACCGATTGCCCCAATACTGAACCGAAAGCACCTGAAAAACCGGAATAGAAAACTGGGCCGTTACAAGACCAAAATACCCCTAAGGATTAAAATAGCTCTAACGGCCCATTCGAACATCCGAATAATGAACCAGAAACACCTGGGAAACTGAAATAGAAAACTCGGCCGTTATAATACTCCCTCCTTTTAAGACTTTCGTCCTCGAAAGTCCTAAGACGAAAACAACTCTAGGAAATCTCCACTGATCCTTAACCAACCAAACTCCCGGTCAAGACAACACTAATCCTTCTTCGAAATCCAAACTCCCTTGGGTTCCCAAAGGCTCAAAGCCACAAAGCCATCCAGTCTGCCACAAACTATCTCAACCCAGACTGGGCATACACTTAACTCCGAAGAAATAGATGCGTTAGTGCTAAACGGTAAGCCACATCCTCAAACTCGCACTAGCTCTCAAACGGTCTTAAAATCTTAGGGCTCACTTAACCCTGCTAACCCAACTCGGAACGCCTCTCTACGGCGCTACTCTCGACAAACTCGTGGATGGGTCACAAGCTCTAAAACTCTACGCCACGCACAGGCATAACTTCTCTGAATGCTCACAGCTGTTATCAAACAGCCTCAACCCTACACCATGCTGACCAAACAACTGAACCTCTCAGGCTTCAGAAACTAAACAGCCTACTCTTACTTCACAAGAGACCAGCGAACCCCAATGTTTGCCTACAATCCTTAACGAAATCCAAATCGAACCACCAACTGGTGACTGATCCTAGAGGCAAACTTCTCCAACTAGCACGCGTCCACAATACTTAAGCAACCATCTTACGAGAAATCGAAACACCAAAGCCAAGGGGCACTTTCCTGGTTCACCAAACGGCTACCACCATCACACCAGCTGAAACTTCAGCTACGACCACCTTTAAAAGACAAGGTCCAGGCACAGGCTCCACTCGGCAAAACCAACAAACTGGAGCCCCTCATCGGCCGACAGCAAACTTTTCAATTCAAACCTACCAGCAACTGGCCTAAGAGAACATCGCTAGACAGGAAAGCAAACAACATTCCTCTCACAGAAATCTCTAGCTGCAGGGAAAAAAAACATCAGGCGGCTACTAGCAACACAACACCTCGAGGATAACAACTCAAAGGTTTTCCCAACCAATGCCAGGGCACCTCTGTGCCAACCCACTCGACTGTGGCTCAGCTATAACGCCGACTGCGAACGCACAACAACTAGGAACAAAGCCCAAGAAGGGCTTGCTCTGCAGAAAATCAACCCAAGCTTATAACGAGCAAGGCTCGCCTCCAAGCTGCCACTCAACTCTTAAGCCCATATGGCTACTCAAAGGACTTCCTCCTTTAGCTTAGACCTAACTCCTCTTCCAAACAGAAACTCCACACCCGAAACATCCCGAGGAATAATGATAACGACAACCACAAAGCTTGCGGATCATGAGCAACACCAATCAAGCAAGACTACCCCAAAAGTTAATACTCGAAACTGGCATCCACGGTGCAACTCAACGATCACAAAAATTAGGGGTTCTTCAAACCCCAAAGATCCATCAAATAATCAGCAACAACTTAACCACTTAGCTTGGCTAACCACCGTCCTCACGAGGTCGAACAACTTGCCGCTTGCTACTAACACTACTCAGGATTTCCTCTGGCTAGGCTGACCGCTGCGCCACTCTGCTCAACTTCACAACTCAGGAGCTACGCTGACTCCTTCTAAACGGGGATGATTCCTTAGCAAATGGATAGCGAACTACACACATGTTCGCTGTCTTGCTCAAACTCAAAGGCATCAACAGCCAGTTCTCTAGGAAGCAACACCAGAGGGAGTCCACAACCGATTGGACCACCTACCCAGAACTAACAGTACTTACTCAACCACCAGGGGAGGGGTCAACTCCCGAAACCTCCTGACTAAGAACAAGTCCTCAGGGCAACGCCCACTTGCTCGAACCGAGCTAGCTCAAGAAACAACATGGGAACCAAACCTTGGTCAACACCAAGCACCACCTTGCTAAGAATTCCGAAAACCAACGTGGAGGTTACTAAGAACAACTCTAGCTTGTCAACCGACAACAAGCATCCAGCAACTCAATCCGTGGAACACTGCCTGGTCTGACTTAGCTCTGGTGAAGCTCTCCACAATCTAGGGTTCCTCCGATCACCCTCCGACACATATTGTCGTCAATGGTCTAACAGACATCTGGCTACACGAGCACATCTCCCTCCAGCATCTCAAGTGTGCTGGCCAAAAGCTCTTCCTTGCCACATCTGTAGCAAGCACGGGGCGATGCTCCACACAATCTGAAAAGCGCCTTACCACACTTGATGCAATGAGCCAGTGCTGGCCCCGCCTGCGACGATCCCCGAGCTCTAACTCGCGGTCGGGCGCGGTTCGACCCCTAGATCGCCCTGTCTTCGAGTCCGCTATCCACTGAAGCGGGAACCACCTAAGACCCAAACTTCCTCTTGCTCAAAGCATCAGCCACATCGTAGCTTCTACCCAGGGTAAGGATCCGAACAACACTCTTACCCATGGCGGCCAGAAACTCCGCGATTTTGTTGCCATCGCCCTTGTTCAGTTCCAACTAAACTCCAACCATCGATCAACAAGAAATTCCTCTACCCAGGTCAAGGACCAACTAGCATAACTTGCCTACGCAACAACCCGGCTACTGGCACGGTAACCTCTCAACCAAAGTTAGGGCACTTGCCAAGAACTAAAGCCCTAACTCCGCAGAACTGAGTACTGGTTTCACAACCCGAATCCTTTCATTGATCCCCAAACATACACCACGGAATGAGCTATGCAAAAGTACACTGACGTGTACAGCTCCAACTAGATTCCTTAAGATCCAACAATAACTCCCACACAAGGCAACGTTTGCCTCCAAACAGAGCCACAACTAGCAAGGGAGCAACAAGAGTTCAAACCCTCTCGGGGTCAACTCACCACGAAATGACATATTGGTCAACACACTCAACAAGAGCATAGCCACACCAAGCTAACTTACCCCATACCAATGGTCCACTAAACGTGCTCCGATCAACCATCCAACTCATGGCTCTAACACTGGATCAACCACGCATCATCGATGCCAACTCTACTCATATTAGGGTAACTCCAGGGTAGTCGAATCACACTACCATCCAACTGGCTCACAAGCCCACAACACGGGCGCGAGAACTCGGACGCGCTAGCCCTTAACAACCAACAGCATCCTTTGTACCCAACTCTCAGTGACCCTGAAAGGCTTCTACTTATCCCTCGAACGACCTCACACTTGTAGTTCTCTGACTACCACCGAGCTAGATCTCTTATGCAACCCAAACAGGTGCAATCTCAGGAAATGGGTACAAGACTAGTGGGGATGCTAAACTCCGGGCGGGTCCAGGAACCACCTGCACAAAAAGTGCCAACTGGCCTGAATCTAGGACTCCTCTCAAAGCTTGGTGCCAACAGGCACTACATCCTTTACAACACAAACACCCATATACGGGCTTTAAGCCCCTCCGAGGGTAGGGAAGGTCACACTCCAAGTGACGGGCAATGGCACTCAACACAAGAGTAGTTTACTCTCTGGTAACTCGTCTAACAGACATGCCACGGCCTACTCCTACATCCCACTAGATGCTCAACAAATACTCAGGCCAACCCTCGGGTGGCAGCACCTAGCTCCACACCTGGAACATGCTAACACAAGGTGCTTCTCTCTACTAGCCAACTTAAAACCACGGACGGATTAAGTCCTGACAAGCAAACTCTACACTACACCCTGGCTACGAGGGTACTAAAAGAACTGGCTGCAAACGACTGCAGGCTTGTAGGAGGACAAGATGTCTCTACATCTTCCTCAAAAGCTACTAACTTGGCAGCTTGCCAATCGACCGGGTGGCTGGTGGAGACTCTGCTGGTCCGCCTCTCACAGGGGACTTCCACCACCACACTGCTGCATCACACAACACAAGAACGGCACGCCTCGGCCTCTTAACACCAGGTCATTCCAACACTCGGATGATAAACTCGATCCTAACCAACCACCTCGCTGCTAGCAGTATGTCGCAAAAACATCCAGCTCTACAGGCTTCCACTTGCCAAACTCGGTGGCTCGAATAACGCCAACTAACTCATCAGCATAAACCTGCTGATCAAGCCCTTCCAGAAACCTCCGGGGCTACTAGAGCTACTAGGGGGTGTCTCCTAAATAAACTCTGTCAGCTGGGCTATTTATGCTCGGGACTCCTCACTACGCGCTACAATCTGCGCCTGGGTCTCCGCTCTCTGATAGCTGAAAGACCTGCCATCAACTCTCTCATGGCTGGAGCACACTCTGCTCAAGGAGTCTCACTCTGAGGTAGACTAGCCTCTACCCCCCTCCTCTTGGCTACTCAACTGCCAGGGCCAAAACTGGCCTACGGGTCTAGACAACCCTGGACGTGGTCTCAACAACAACACGATCAGTCCAACTCCTCGGTTGGACATACCAAACGTCCCTGCTCCTTAATGTGTAATCAACAACTGGCGATCTACACAAAGCATAAAAACTAGCCCATGTTGGGGCTCTCACTGCCCAACAAGGGTAACACATGTATACTAGATTCAGTATTGTAAAATAAAACCCTTATCTTAATGAATTCAGACAAACCTGACGGCCGTGGAGTGCTGATGATCATGGGAACAACAACCTACAAAGCAGGTTAGTCTACAGAATCTATGACTCTGTGCTCTGATACCAACTGTAAGAACCCGACCCAAAATACAGTCCTAAACCTAGGTTCTCACTCAGCATGCAAGTTAAATATGTCAACAAGCGGTTTAGTGTTCATATTTTAAAACCTTTCAAAAACATTTGAAGCGGGGAACACTTACAACAAAATCAACAACTTTCATTTAAGCAAAACCAACAAAGTGAAAACAAGCCTGGCCAGTATTTATAAAACTATCAAAACAGTTTAAACAACTTTTAACAACGTTTCCCCTAGGACTTCTTTCCGTCTACATGCTGAATAACTTATGCAAACAATAAATGACAGAGTGCCGGCGGCTCCCATGATCAAACAGCTCCCTCCGCTAGCCGTCCCGGTGCTGTCCCAAGTTACCTAGTGGAAAAACCATAAAAATAAGGGTGAGTAAAAACACACTCAGTAAGAATCCCCAACTTGGGTACAATACGATACATCAGTCATCTAGCACCTTAGTATACATGCAAACAGTTACCAACACAGATCATAGCTCAACGAGCTTACATGGCAGAATCTGGAATCCTCGGAAGTCTCCTACTTCCGGCCTAATGATTAGTTCTCATAACCAATCCTGGGACATCTCTGAGGGTCTTTCTCCCTCTTCCAATTGATCAACTCAAAAACCGATCCCAAAATATGTCCAACACCCTCGAGGGTCTCTTTCTCTTGACCATATGATTAGCTCAAAAACCAATCCCAATGGGTGTCCTCAACGGCCTCTTACCCTCGCTAATAAATCTAACTATCGGGAGAGTACCCGAAGTCTGGCTCTAAACTGGAAGGAACTGGTGTACTCACGAACATTAGCCCGGGGGAGCTCTCCAAACCGGCGCCTAAAGCGTGTACGCGCACACCGCATACTGCTGCAACCGGCGTAAATATGGGGCCTAGGTACAAACTACGCGGGCCAGGTACGCATGACTAAGACTCGGAAGCGGTGTCACTAAACACAGTAGTGCGAGGCCCTCGGCACTCATCTGTGTAGCCTGTACCACTGACCTGAAGCCAAGAACCGGCCAAGGCAGGCTTGCACCATTGGCAGGGTTCCGCTCTAGCAGGCTACAAACTAGGCTTATGCCGATGTGGTAGCTACATCCACATCGGCGGCCGGGGGGAAGAAATGTTCGTTATGCTTTTCTCTAACATTCGACCCGTGGGGACAAAGTACGTTATGTCCGCTCTCAGCCTCTGGATGATGACAAACCCTACTATGCTAGCTAAGAGTACAGAGTAAATGATTCCTGGCTAACAAACAATAATCCACATCAATCACACTTAACCTAGCATGATACTATGAACTTAAAACATGAATCATAAGCATGCTGGAAGAACAAACCTAGCATGGCACTAACATGTACAATCAGACAAACATGCTAGCAAGAGATCAAACATAGCTGTCCTATCACTATCATGCTCATAACAATCAACAAGCATACAAAGCATATCATGATAATATCGCAGGGTCCACACAACCACGGTAAGAAATCCTTACCTGGGAACAAGTGGAAAAAATTGCTATCACAAGCCAAGAAGCAACTCTCGAGCTCCTAAGCGAACCCGAACATCCTAAGCATTTAATAAAACATCCTAATTAAATAGACAGCAACCAACAGCTTAGGGCCCAAAAGAGGAAAGACTCGAAAATACCAACCGAGAAGACATGCGGTCTCGGCAGCTAGGAAGCAGGATGGGCGCTGCTGGTGCGGTAGGGGCGCTGGGGCACTGGGCGCTGGCGAGGAAGGGCGATGCGTTCGGACGCGCTGGAGCGGGCGCGCGGCAAGGCGAGCAGACGCGCTGGAGTGGGCGCGCGAGGACGACGAGTCTGGGCTGCGGAGCAGCGCCCGGGCGACGCGCCTGGGCTGTTGTAACAGCCTGGTTTTCAGCTAAATGTAAAATAAGGTTTTTTTTTAGATATTTTAATTTTTGAAAGGTGTTGTTGGGAGGACTCGAACCCTTGGCCTAAAAAGGGGTTTGGAAGCTTAGTTTTAAATAAAGAAAGTAAACGCGTCTGCCAGGGCTCGAAGGGGGGAAGTCGTGGGAAGGGAATTTAAGACTCCTAAGGCCTATTTAATTTAGGGAAGGAAGGAAAAGAAAAAAAAAAAAAAAAAGAGCTCCACTCGCAAACCCTCACCCTCTCCCCACACCCTCGCCGCCGCCCGTCGCCTCGCCTCGCCTCGCCGCCTTCCAGGCCGCACCGCAAGCGATCTTGCGGCCAGCCGGCACGTCACATCATGCTGCGCGCCCAGCGTCACCGTCGCGCCAGCTCAGCCGCCGCCCACTTCGCGCTCCGTCTGACTCACCCGCGCACGCCGCGCCCTCGGGGCACGATCGCGTCGCCGTGTCGTCCGCGCCTCAGTGTCGCCGCGCGCCTGTTCCTACGAACTCACTCGCTGCGCCCGGCTCGGCGTCGCCGCGCGGCGTCCCGCTCAACACCCAAAGACCGTCTGCGCCAAGACACCGGGCGCCGACCGCGCTCGCTGCGCTCGTCGCCTGCGCGCAAGGCCTACCTGCCGTGCTTAGATCTCAGCGCCTGCTTTGCACCGGCCGCCAGCGCGCAGCGCGCGCGCTCGACCACACGCCAGCAGCAATTGCTGCCCCGCTCGCCGCCGCCGCTCGCTGCCTGCCTTACCGAGCCTGGTGCCTTCTCAGTTGGTAAATTCTAGAGCCTCCGCCCTTTGGACTTTATGATTTTAGCTACTGTTTGGTTAATTAGCATGATTTTATTACTTGCTTAGGTTGCTCGGGTTCGCTTAGAAGCTCGAGGGTCATCTGTTGATTGTTGGTTTTGCTTCCTTCCAGGTAAGGATTGCTTACCCGGGGTTGTGTGGACCCTGCGAATACTTGATAGCATGTGGTTTATTGTAACTGTATGAGTTTCTAGTGGATAGGATTCATGCCTGCTTTGATTCCGTGTTTGTGTTATGTTTGCATCCTGTTAGTTCCATGCTAGGTTCTTCCATCCTGGCATATCCATGTTTTCTGTTGTATGCTGTTAAATCCATGTTAGGGATAGACAGGTGACGTAGAGTGTAGAACGTTGTAGGAGTTCTAGTTTAGGTCCCGCTTGGGTAAGTCCCCGATGGGCACCAATGCGGTGCTAGTGTAGGTAAGTCCCCGATGGGCACTACATTGTTCCCTTGTGTGTAAGTCCCCGATGGGCATTATAAAGTTGCTAGGGAGTGTAAGACCCCGATGGGCGTCTCCGTGTTGCTAGCTGGTGTAAGTCCCCGATGGGCATCGTAGGTGTGTAAGTCCCTGTTGGGCAGCATTGATAGCTAGAGGTGTAAGACCCTGATGGGCATCCGTATGTGTAAGACCCCGATGGGCAGCAGTGATTGAGGTGTAAGACCCCGATGGGCATCTGTATGTGTAAGACCCCGATGGGCAGCAGTGATTGAGGTGTAAGACCCCGATGGGCATCCATGTGTGTAAGACCCCGATGGGCACGACATGGGCGCGCTAATACAGCGACAGGCGAGCGGGCGCTGGCAACGCAGACGCGCTGGGACGGCGACGGGCGCGCGGGCGACACGGCGTGCAGGCGCGAGCTCGGATGGGCGACCTGGGGCGTCGCGGCGGGCACGATCTTTGGCGCTGGGCGTCTGGGCGTCGCGATAAAGACATCTTCTTTGGCGCTGGCTGGGCCGCTTTGCTCAGTGGGTTCAACAAAACACACACACACACAGCCTCTTTTTCACTCGGCCAACAAGAACCCAAATCGGAGAAGACGAAGTGTAAAGACCCGACCCAAAAGGGGCTCTAAATGGGCCTTTACCCCAATGCATGTATTCAAAATAAAAGACATTATGAAAAATAAGTTTCGGATCCCAAGTAAAAACAGAAACATTCAACAATCAAAACATACATTTCTAAAAGCATACTCGATCGAGATTTATTTAAACCATTTAAACATTCCACAAGTACAAATATGCTTTGGAATCCATAAAACGTAAGAAAACATCCTAGGGCTCGTGCCCGCCTACATGCATTCAGGGAAATAACAAAAGTCAAGAGTCAAGATATAATAAAATGGTCGAGATGATGAGCAGTGATTCCATGATCACAGCTCCTCCTTCACCATCCTGTCTCGCGCCTTGGTTACCTGTGGAAAACCACGTGAATAAGGGTGAGTAACGAATTACTCATGAAGAATCCCCAACCGGGTACAATACGATATACATGATCATCTAGAAGAATGTATGCAAGCTATGAGTATAAACACGAGAATAGAGCACATAGCTTAAGTCCACACTTGGACCTCGGATGCCAACTCGTGGTCTTAGTCCGGAAATAAATCCACCACACAATACGCCCTATACGAGAAACGAGTCCGGCCTCGGCTGTCTCATCGTCGATACGAAAGGTGCACTAGCTCAAGATCCCGAGGAGCTCTCGGTCGTGCCAGTAATGAGCGTAAGCGCGCGCTGCGCGTGCTCTGCGGACTATGGGGTGCCGGGTCTAGTGGCAAGCTGCCCATGTCCAGATCACCACGCCTAACTAAATCTCTGGATCGGTGTCACCGACATAGGGTGTGAGACACGGACACGTGAACTATGTCGGCTGAACCACCGCACTTTGAGGCTAAGGAACCGGTCGTGGTAGGCTTACACCAGAAGCGGTCCTTGCCTAACAAGTGGCAATCAAGGGCTACGGCCGAACACGCCGAGGACGCGTCCGATCGCCGGGGACGAGGCGATGCCAAGTCATCATCCCGACCGTTGGGGCATCGCTAAGACTACCACCTCACCCAAGATTGCGGGGCCTACCGGTTGGGATAGCTAATCCCTCACGGGGTCCAAGGACGGAGAACCGTCTCGAACGTCCTTGCCATAGATGCAAGATACTTTATGCATCGGGCCCGATGATGCTACCTACCTACACTCTAACCTATCATATCAATAACATACAATCCGATACAATCCAAAACGTGCTCAATGGATACAACGAACCTAGCATGGTACTATGAAGCAAAAATGTATATGAACATGCGAGAACGGAACAACCTAGCATGGACTAACATGAGAGAACAACATACGAAGTCATGCTAGTCGAGAATTGAGCAGAGCACCTAAACTATACATGCTTGATAATCACAAACAAACATACAAACAACAATCACATAGAACATCGTAGGGTCCACACAACTCCGGTAAGAAATCCTTACCTGGTCGGGGCAACTACACACAAAACCTAAGCTGCGATCGAACCCGAGCTAGCTACCGAGAACCTAACAAAAACAATGATAATCACACTCAAAAGGCTTAAATATAATAAAATAAATAGGGCTCGGCTCGGAGCAACTCACGCGATCGCGGCCGACCACGACGAGGCGGCAAAGACGGCGGGGCTGCTTCTTTGCGCGCGATGGGCGCTGATGGGCGCTGATGGCGGCAAATGGGCGCACACTGGCGCTGCCAGCTGCGCGACGACAACGCGCCAGGCGTGGATGGCGCGCTAGACGCGGACGCGCTGGGACGCAGCACGCGCGGCCCGGCACGCGCGCAGACGCGAGGGGCGCGCGCGCGCGCGAGCGCGACGACGGGCGCTCGGGCGTGACGCGGACGCGAGCTTTCGGCTTTGCGGCGGCGGCGGGCGCTGGCGCGCGCGCGAAGCGGTGCGATCACGACGGCTGCGCGACGCGACGGACGCTTGCGGATCGGTCTTCGCGACGCCTCTCGGGCGGCTGCGGCGGCTCGGCGCTGGCTGCGTCTGCTGGCGCTGGCGTCTGGCGCTCGCTTCTTTCTTTGGCGCTGAAATTGCTGGTGCGATCTGGCTGGGCTACTCGACCGGGCTGCTCGGCTGGGTCGCTTGGCTGGCCGGAACGGCGCTCGGGGCTGCAAGGGAAGAAAATCACGGCAAGGGGCTTGGGAGAGAAGAGGGTTGGGCGGCCATGGAGTTTTGGGAAAGAAAACACAAAACCTAATTTCTTTTCATTTAACCAAATGCACAAAACTCCAAAGATCCAAGGGTAACTAAGATATGACGCGGAAAGAGTAACAAGAGCTCTCCATAGCTCAACTGGCACGCATCCTCACAGGCTTTTCCGGAGACCCGGGTTCGAATCCCAGCTGCAACACAAATTCCTTTATTTTTACTTTTGCATCTACCCATGCTCAAACCAAACCACAAAGCCTCAAAAACCTTCATAAATCCATCCAATAATTTTAGCAACTGGAAAAAGACATAAACGGTCCTGACGGCCCGACCAAATTACTAAAATACCCCTAGGGCATACCATGGAAGATCGGGATGAAAACCTGGGTGGTTACAATATTCCCTCCTTTTTATGACTTTCGTCCTCGAAAGTCCTTAAGACTGAAACAACACAGGATACTGCATTCTCATCCCGTCCTTCCCGCTCACGAGCGGCCTCCTCCGAACTCAGACTCCTTCACTAAACTTTTACCAACGGATCTCACTTCTACGCAACGTCTTCGACTCAAGACCAGAATACTCATAGGCTTCTCCTCGAAGCCCAAACCCTCAATCAGCTGCAAGGGCTCAAAGTCCACAATGAACAATGGGTCCGGCACATGCTGCCCCAACATCGATACATAAAAACACTGTGCACAGCTGTCAACAAACAAACTCAACCCTACAACAAATCAAGCAAACAACTGAACCTTCCAGATTCCAAAACTAAACGGCCTACTCTTTACTTCACAAAAGACCAACAAACCTCAAACCTTGACTACACTTTTAACTAGATACAAACGAACCACCAATCGGCGATCGATCCAAAAGACAAACTTCTCCAACTAGAACACGACCACAACACTTAAGCAACCATCTTAAGGAGAAAATCGCCAGCAAGGAACATCCAACATTCCTCTCAAGGAAAACTCGGGAAGCAAGGACTAAACCATCACGCAGCTATATCTGCGACACAACACCTTGAGGAAAACAGCTCAACGACTTACCAACCAATGCCACGGCACCTCGTGCCAACTCACTCAAACGCGCTCTACTAACGCCAACCGGGAACTCACAACAACTAGGAACAAAGCCCGAGAAGGGCTTGCTCAGTGAACTCAACCCAAACTTATAACGAGCAACGCTGCGCCTCAAGCTACTACTCAACTCTTAAAATCCAACTGGCTACTCAAAGGACTTCCCTTTAAGCCTAAGCCTAACTCATCTTCCAACCGAAGCTCCACTCCCAAAACCTCACAAGGAAAACGGATAACGACAACCTCAAAGCTTACGGATCCTGGGCCACACGAATCCATAAGACTACCTCGCAAGCTATCACTCGAGGTGGCATCCAAGGAGCAACTCAACCACCACAGAGGCTAGAGGGAAAGGAAATCTTCAATCCCCAAAGAACCAACAACTTGCCGTAACAACTCAACTCTTACTGGTGGCCTCCGCCCTTGCGGAACAAACAACTCTTGCTTGCTAACAACACAAAGCGAGGACCCTCTCATTGGGCTGACCATTGCGCTACTCGATCGACTACACAACTCGGGAGCTAAGTGACTCTCGCCAAACGGGAAACGACTTCCGGCAGAAGCAAACTCGGAAGGGCAAATGAACTCCACACACGCTCGCCGACTTGCTCAAACCCAAGGCAACAAGAACCAACTCTCTTGGAAGCAACACCCAAGAGAAAACTCAACCAATCGGACCACCAAACCAAAACAAATCAAAGACTTGCTCAATCTGCGAGGAGGGTCAACTCCCAAAACTTACTCGACTAGGAACAAGACCTCGGGCACGCGCCCTCGGCTAGAACCGAACTAGCTCTCGAAACAACAAACGAACCAAATCTTGGCCAAACACTCACAAGAGGCAGAACAACCTTTACTGCAGCCTTTCTAGAACACCATCCAAGAATCCGCTTAATCGACAAACGACTACTTCCAAGCGACCAACAAACTTTTCCTTCAAGCTAGCGCTTCCACCATTAACTCCAAGACCAAGGAGTAACGACAACTCCCAAGGAAACGGCTCTTACAAGCGGACAACCAACGGACAGAGAACTCCACATACGCTCACCGTCTTGCTCCACGAGAGCAACAACATCTAATCTCACGGGCGCAACAAGGGTCCATCTCGATCAACCTCCAAATGCCAAACGGGGCAACTCAACATCCCGGAAACAGGAAAAACAACCAACATGGTACAAACCACTCGCCCCCACGAGCAAAACTAAACTCTAACAACTCCAATCCACACCTTGGTCAACACCAAGCATCAACTTGCCACCACACCGAAAACCACTCCGGACTTTACTCCAAACAAACACTAGCTTGCTAGTCTACCAAGATCACTAGCAACTCCACCGAGGCTACAAACTACACGCCTCCAGCTAGCCAACCAAAACTCACTAGCTGGGCTCGACCGAGCTCTGAGAGGCTCTCCACAACCTAGGGTTCTTCGGCAACCCTCGACACACACACTACTTAGGCATACGATCTAACAGGACAACCGCTGAACAAACAACTCCAATTTCCAAAGATCCCAACCATGCTTGGCCAACTCCAACTCCTTGGGAACCTAGAAGACCCGAAACGCTACGAGATCGCGCCATCCTCCTACTCAAAACATCGGCCACAACATAACTTCTACCCAAGGAAGGATCCGAACAACTCTCTTAGCCATGACGATCGAAACCACGCGGCTTAGCTACCACCGCTCTTGTTCGGTTTCCAATCAACTCCAACCAACGATCAACAAGAAGATCCGCCAACCAAGCTTAGGCCTAACTTAACAAATCTTGCCTAAGCAACAACTTGATACCACGAGCACGGTATCCTTACCACCTCAACCAAATCCTTACAACAACCACCTGGAGTCCAACTTCTCAAGGAACTGAGCACGAGATCTCCAAAGCAAACCCTACATGGATCTTAAACTCTCGCCACGGAACGAACCACACAAAACACACTTGTGTGCACAACTCCCAACCTTCCTTTAGAGATCCAAGACTAACAAGCGCTTTTCCACAAAGCAACGATAACTCCTGGCAGCGATACAAACAATCCAAGGAACACCAAAAGTTCCATCTCTACACGATACTGAGTCGAGGCAACCTTGCTCTACCAAAGCATAATCATGCCAAACCAAACTTACTTTGTACCAAGCCTCTACCAAGGGTGCTTACCCCTAAGGCATCCAAAACCTCTCGCAAGGCATCTGCTCATCTTGCCTCAAAAGCATCCAACTCGCCTCATAGGCATCCAGCTCATCTGATAAGCATCCAACTCATGGTCCTCAGCTGGACCAAACTCGCATCTACAATGCTCAACTCTCCTCGAGATTTAGGCACTCGAAGGTAGTTGACCGCACTACCAACCACAAGGAAAATCTCTTGGCCTTAACACTAGCGCGAGACTCACGCGCACCAACATTTACCAACCGGCAACTCACGACTTACTCAACCTCCGTAAACATCGGAAGAGGCTCCGGCTCCTCTCGAGCATCCTTTCGCTTGTAGTCCATCGACTACCACTGAACTAGCCCTCTGCACGACCTAAACGGGTGCAACTGCCATAAACAGATCCAAGGCTAAAGGAGTACGCTGAACTCCGAACGGCATAGAACCATCTGCTATGCCCAAGCCAAACTCAAGCCTGAACCAGACTTAGTGCCAAAGTGGCACACCAACCAATGCACCTCAAGTGCTACTACTACCAAATCCACATCCGAGGAAGTCTGGTCATTAAACAACAACAGGCGCTCTCGCAAGGGGGCAAAGATGACCCTTCATCCGCCTCAAGCCACTAACACGGCAACTTGCCAAACAATCGGGCGATCGGTGGAGACTCGATAGTCCACCTCTCACAAGGGACTTCCACCACCATCCGATGAACCAAATAAAGCCACAGAACGGCACACCTCGGCCTCGAGCAGGGCATCCCACACACGGATGCTAAACTCAAACTGGCCAACTACTTTACTACTAGCGGTAGGACTTACTAAAACATTGAGCTCTCTGGGCATCCATTTGCCAACACAGGCGTCTCCATCAACGCCAACAAACTCATCCGAATAAACTCACTGATCATGCCCTCCCGGAAACCTCCGGGCTACAAGAGCTACTAGGGAAAAATGCTGAAACAAACTCACACCGGGCTATCTCGTGCCGGGACTCCTCACTACGCGCTACAAATCTGCGCTTTGGTCTCCGCTCTCTGATAGCTAAAGACACGCCATCAAATCTCTCATGGCCGGAGCACACTCTGCTCAAGGAGTCTCACTGAGGCGCCGCTAGCCTCTACCCCCTCCTCTAGGCAACTCAATCTGCCGGGGCCAAATCGGCATGCGGGCCTAACAACCACGACGCGCCTCAACATCAACACGATCGGTCCAACTCCTCGGTCGGACATGCCAAGCGCCCGCTCCTGCAGGTGCGATCAACATATCGGGCGATCGCACGCAAGCGCCACCACCCTCTCACTAGGGAAAAGCAAAGAATCGGGCCACAAATGGCCAACGGGAGTCTAAGCTCTGCCTCCCTCTGGAACGATGTCCCAGGGGCATCCGAATCTATCTGGATACCTCAACAAGCTGCTAAACAAACTGCTCGCACTGCGGGAAAGTTGGCATGATGGCTCACTAAGCCCAAACCAACAACGAGTCAGAACCTGCTCGTCTCCGCTCCACAACACTACACAAGGCATACACAAGATGAAAGGTATTGTAAATTCTTAACCCTTATTCAACAACAAATAGTAAACTTAGGCGTACTTGATGACTGTCGGAGTGCTGATGATCATGGAAAAACGACCTACAACGAAAGGTCAGTCTATAGAATCTATGACTCGAGCTCGATACCAATCAGAAAGACCCGACCCAAAAGGGGCTCTAAATGGGCCTTTACCCCAATGCATGTATTCAAAATAAAAGACATTATGAAAAATAAGTTTCGGATCCCAAGTAAAAACAGAAACATTCAACAATCAAAACATACATTTCTAAAAGCATACTCTGATCAGAGATTTATTTAAACCATTTAAACATTCCACAAGTACAAATATGCTGGAATCCATAAAACGTAAGAAAACATCCTAGGGCTCGTGTGCCGTCTACATGCATTCAGGGGAAATAACAAAAGTCAAGAGTCAAGATATAATAAAATGGTCAGAGATGACAGCAGGATTCCATGATCACAGCTCCTCCTTCAGCCATCCTGTCTCGCGCCTTGGTTACCTGTGGAAAACCACAGAATAAGGGTGAGTAACGAATTACTCAGTAAGAATCCCCAACCGGGGTACAATACGATATACATGATCATCTAGAAGAATGTATGCAAGCTATGAGTATAAACACGAGAATAGAGCACATAGCTTAAGTCCACACTTGGACCTCGGATGCCAACTCGTGGTCTTAGTCCGAAATAAATCCACCACACAATACGCCCTATACGAGAAATGAGTCCCGCCACCTCACATCTGTCATGTCGATACGAAAGGTGCACTAGCTCAAGATCCCGAGGAGCTCTCCGGTCCGGCGCGTAGAATGAGCGTAAGCGCGCATCGCGCGTGCTCTGCGCAACTATGGGGGTGCCGGGTCTAGTGGCAAGCCGCCCATGTCCATCCACCACGCCTAACTAAATCTCTCGGATCGGTGTCACCGACATAGGGTGTGAGACTGGACACGTGAACTATGTCGGCTGAACCACCGCACTGAGGCTAAGGAACCGGTCGTGGTAGGCTTACACCGAGAAGCGGTCCTTGCCTAACAGTGGCAATCAAGGGCTACGGCCGAACACGCCGAGGACGTGCCGATCGCCGGGGACGAGGCGATGCCAAGTCATCATCCCGACCGTTGGGGCATCGCTAAGACTACCACCTCACCCAAGATTGCGGGGCCTCACCGGTTGGGATAGCTAATCCCTCACGGGGTCCAAGGACGGAGAATCTGTCTCGAACGCCCTTGCCATAGATGCAAGATACTTTATGCATCGAGCCCGATGATGCTACCTACCTACACTCTAACCTATCATATCAATAACATACAATCCGATACAATCCAAAACGTGCTCAATGGATACAACGAACCTAGCATGGTACTATGAAGCAAGAATGGATATGAGCATGCGAACGGAACAACCTAGCATGGACTAACATGAGAGAACAACATACGAAGTCATGCTAGTCGAGAATTCGAACAGAGCACCTAAACTATACATGCGATAATCACAAACAAACATACAAACAACAATCACATAGAACATCGCAGGTCCACACAACTCCGGTAAGAAATCCTTACAGTGGGAGGCAACTACACACAAAACCTAAGTGCGATCGAACCCGAGCTAGCTACGAGAACCTAACAAAACAATGATAATCACACTCAAAAGGCTTAAATATAATAAAATAAATAGGGCTCGGCTCGAGCAACTCACGCGATGCGGTGACCGCGGACGGGCGGCGAAGACGGCGGGTGCCGCTGGGCTGGCGCGGATGGGCGCGATGATAGCTGATGGCGGCAAATGGGCACACACTGGTGCTGGCTGCAGCGCGGACAAAGCGCCAGGCGTGGATGGCGCGCTAAGCGCGGACGCTGGGACGGCACGCGACGGCACGCGCAGACGCGAGGGGCGCGCGCGCGAGGCGCGACGCGGACGACGGGCGCTGGGGCGGTACGCGGACGCGGCTTCGGCTGGCGATGGCGGGCGCTTGCGCGCGCGCGGCGAAGCGATCACGGCGAGGCTGCGGCGCGGCGCGACGCGACGCGCGCGGATCGTCTTCTGCGACGCCTCTTCGGGCGGCTGCGACGGCTCGGGCGCTGGCTGCGTCCTCTTTGCTGGCGCTGGCGTCTGGCGCTTCTTCTTTGGCGCTGGAAATTTCTTTGGTGCGATCTGGTGGGCCGCTCGACCGGCTGCTCATTGGGTCGCTGGCTGGCTGGCGGAGCAGCGCTCGGGGCGCAAGGGAAGAAAATCACGGCAAGGGGCTTGGGAGAGAAGAGGGTTGGGCGGCCATGGAGTTTTGGGAAAGAAAACACAAAACCTAATTTCTTTTCATTTAACCAAATGCACAAAACTCCAAAGATCCAAGGGTAACTAAGATATGACGCGGAAAGAGTAACAAGAGCTCTCCATAGCTCAACTGGCACGCATCCTCACAGGCTTTTCCGGAGACCCGGGTTCGAATCCCAGCTGCAACACAAATTCCTTTATTTTTACTTTTGCATCTACCCATGCTCAAACCAAACCACAAAGCCTCAAAAACCTTCATAAATCCATCCAATAATTTTAGCAACTGGAAAAAGACATAAACGGTCCTGACGGCCCGACCAAATTACTAAAATACCCCTAGGGCATACCTGGAAGACCGGGATGAAAACCTGGGTCGTTACACGAAGAGATGAAGAAACTTATCCGGAATGACGATCGAACCACGGAGCTGCAAAGGAGAAGGGACTCGGCTTGGGAGCTAGGGAGAAATGCTTGGGCGGCCAAGGAGCTTTTGGAGAAGAAGACCCAAAACCCTATTTTCTCTTCTTTTAAACAAATGCACCAAAACTCCAAAGATCCAAGGCTAACCAAGATATGACGCGGAAAGAGTAACAAGATCCTCATGTGGCTCAACTGGCCACTCCACCCATTTGACTTCCTAGCACCCTAGGTTCAAATCCCTGCTGCAACACAATTTCCTTACATTTTTACTTTTGCACTTAACCATGCCCAAACACTTCCACAAAGCCTCAAAAACTGCAAAAGACCATCCAATAATTTTAGCAACTGGAAAAAGTCATAAACGGCCCTGACGGCCTGACCAAATTACCAAAATACCCCTAGGGCATACCTGGAAGACCAGGATGAAAACCTGGGCCGTTACAAAATAAGGGTGAGCAACGAGATACTCAGTAAGAATCCCCAACCGGGGTACAATATGAAAACATCAAATTTAACACACCGACATGCAACCATACAATGACTTAGAGCAAACGGGTTGTTTAGGCTATGAGCTACTTCTAGAGTTAGCCTATTCAAGGGCTTACAACTACAGCCTATCCTAGGTTCTACACCTGGATGCCCATCGGGGTCTTACACAACCTAGGATACAATGACACAATGATGCCCATCGGGGACTTACACATAAGGATGCCCATCGGGGTCTTACTCCTGCTAACTCAGTGATGCCCATCGGGGACTGTAAGAACCCGACCCAAAACATGGTCCTAAACCTGGGTTCTCACTCAGCATGCAAGTTAAATATGATAACAAGCGGTTTAGTGCTCATATTTAAAAACTCTTCAAAAACATATGAGAAGGGGGAACCCTTAAAACATAACCAACAATGTTCATTTAAACAAAACCAACAAAATAAATCAAGCCTGGCCAGTGTTTATAAAAACATACAATACAATTTAAACAACTTTTTAAACAATGTTCCCCTAGGACTCCTGTCCATCTACATGCTGAATAAACAATGCAATAATAAATGACAGAGTGCCGGCAGCTCCCATGATCAATCAGCTCCCTCCGCTAGCCCTCCTGGTGTTGTCCCAAGTTACCTGAAAGATAAATAAGGGTGAGTATAAACATACTCAGTAAGAATCCCCAACCGGGGTACAATACGATACATCAGTCATCTAGCACCTCAGCATGCAAGCAAACAGCTATCAACACAGATCATAGCTCAACGAGCTCACAATGTGTAACGGCCCAGGTTTTCGTCCCAGTCTTCCAGGTATGCCCTAGGGGTATTTTAGTAATTTGGTCGGGCCGTCAGGGCCGTTTATGTCTTTTTCCAGTTGCTAAAATTATTGGATGGATTTATGAAGGTTTTTGAGGCTTTGTGGTTTGGTTTGAGCATGGGTAGATGCAAAAGTAAAAATAAAGGAAATTGTGCTGCAGCCGGGGTTTGAACCCGGGTCTCCTGGGAAGCTTGTAGAGATGTGTGCCAATTGAGCCATTAGGTGCTCTTGTTGCTCTTTCTGCATCACATCTTAGTTAACCTTGGATTTTTGGTGTTTGGTGCATTTGGTTAAATGAAATAGAAATTAGGTTTGTTGTGTTTTCTTCTCCAAAAGAGTTGTGGCCGCCCAAGCTTTCTCCCAAGCTCTCCTTGCCGATTCTTCATCCTTGCAGCTCCCTTGGATCGTTCATCATCATTCCGGTAAGTCTTCATCCTCTTCATCTTCTCGATTGGGTGTTCTTGTTGGCCGAAGGTAAGGAGAAGAGCTTGTGTGTGTGTGTGTGTAGCGCAGTGCGCCCAAAGATGCCCAGATCTGCCAAAGAAGAAGCCCAGCCGCCCGATCGCCCAAAGAAGAAGCCCAGATCGCCCGAGTCGCCCAGCTCCATCGCCTCTTTGCAGCCATCGAGCGCTCTGTCGCTCGCTCAGCCAATGACGGCAAAGCGACGCTTCGAGATCCCTAGCCTGTCGCGGCCAATGACGCTTCGAGCGGCCTATCGCGGCCAATGACGCCTGAGCGGCCTGCCGCGGCCCAAGATCTCGCCAGCGAGATCGCGCTGCCGAGCCCTGCGCAGCGAGAATCGCGCGTCGAGCGCTCGTCGGCCAGCGCGCCCGTCGTCGCCGCGCCAGCGCCACAGCGCGTGTCCGTCCGCTTCCGCTTGTCGCGCGCCGTGCGCTGCGCTGCCCAGCCGGCCGTCGCTGTAGCGCGCGTCGCGCCAGCTCTGCCGCCCATCTGCGCTGTCGGTGCTGCCAGCGCCCGACTACTCGCCGCCATCGCCAGCGCCGTCAGCGCCAAGAGCCCCACCGTCTTTGCTGCCCGTCCCGCGTGTCGGTCGTGCTGTGAGTGCCCCGAGCCGAGCACCGCTTGTTTTATTATATTTTTAGGGCTATGATTGTGATTTCTATTGTGTTTGTTAGGTTCTCGTTAGCTAGCTCGGGATCGATCGCAGCGTAGGATTTTGTGTGTAGTTGCCCCGGCCAAGGTAAGGATCTCTTCTACCGGAGTTGTGTGGACCTGCGATGTTCTATGTGATTGTTGTTTGTATGTTTGTTTGTGATTATCGGCATGTATAGTTTAGGTGCTCTGTCTTGAATTCCTCGACTAGCATGACTTCGTATGTTGTTCTCTCATGTTAGCCCATGCTAGGTTGTTCCGCTTCTAGCATGCTCATATCTGTTCTTGCTTCGTAGTACCATGCTAGGTTCGTTGTATCTGTTGAGCACGTTTTGGATTGTATTGGATTGTATGTTATTGATATGATAGGTTAAAGTGTAGGTAGGTAGCATCATCCGGCCTGATGCATAAAGTATCTTGCATCCATGGCGGGGACGTCGAGACAGTTCTCCGTCCTGGACCCCGTTAGGGTTTAGCTAACCCGACCGGTAGGCCCCGCAATCTTGGGTGAGGGTGGCGATCAGTTAAATGCCCCAACGGTCGGGATGATGACTTGGCATTGCCTCGTCCCGACGATCGGCACGTCCTCGGCGTGTTCGGCCGTAGCCCTTGATTGCCACTGTTAGGGCAAGGACCGCTTCTGGTGTAAGCCTATCACGACCGGTTCCTTAGCCTCAAAGTGCGTGGTTCAGTGACATAGTTCACGTGTCCAGTCTCACACCCCTATGTCGGTGACACCGATCCGCAGATTTAGTTAGGCGTGGTGGATGGACATGGGCGGCTTGCCACTAGACCCGGCACCCCATAGTTCTGCAGTAGCACGCGCGTGCATGCTTACGCTCATTACAACCGCCGACCGGAGAGCTCCTCGGGATCTTGAGCTAGTGTACCTTTCGTGACGGCGATAGAGCAGTGAGGCCGAGACTTGGTTCTCGTATAGGCGTATTGTGTGGTGTGGATTATTCCGGACTAAGACCACGAGTTGGCATCCGAGGTCCAAGTGTGGACTTAAGCTATGTGCTCTATTATGTGTTATGTTCATAGCTTGCATACTCTCATCTAGATGACCATGTGCATCGTATTGTACCCGTCGGGGATTCTTCTTGAGTAATTCGTTACTCACCCTTACTTATCTTTTCAGTAACCATGGCGCGAGGCGGGATGGTGAAGGAGGAGCTATGATCATGGGAACGTCTTTGTCGTCTCTCGACTTTTTATTTCTATGACTCTTGTCTTTCATTTTCCCCTGAATGCATGTAGCCAGGCACGGAGCCCTAGGATGTTTTCTAAATGATTTTGTGGATTCCCGCTTTATTGAATTTGAGGATGTTTCAAATGTTTTAATAAATCTCTGATCAGAGTGTACGTTTTGGAAATGTATTTGCCTTGAAACAGGTGCTTGGAGACAGGGACAGTTTTCAAAGAAACTATATTGATTTCTCGATTGAACCTTGATTGTTTTGTTTTAATTGGGAATCTGAAAACTTATTTGCATATTATCCTTTCCTTTGAATGCATGCATTGGGGTAAAGGCCTATTTAGAGCCCCTTTTGGGTTGGGTCTTTACACAATGCAAGATCTGGAGTCATCGGAAGTCTCCTACTTCCTGCCTAATGATTGGTTATCCTAACCAATCCCGGGACATCACCGAGGTCTCTTTCACTCGGGGGTTTGATCAGCTCAAAATCTGATCCCAAGGATGTCCTCAAGGGCCTCTTTGCCCTTGCTAATAATCTGAACTTACGGGAGAGTACCCGAAGTCTGGCTCTAAACTGGAAGGAATGGTGTCCTCACGACATTAGCTTTGGGAGCTCTCGAATCGGCAACTAACGCGTGTGCGCGCTGCGCATCATGCCTTTGCAACCAGCGTAAATGTGGGGGCCTAAGGACAAACTACGCGGGCCAGGTATGCATGCCTAAGACTCGGAAGCGGTGTCACTGATCACAGTAGCGCGAGGCCCTCGGCACTCATCTGTGCAGCCTGAACCACCGACTTGAAGCTAAGAACCGGCCAAGGTAGGCTTACACTGTTGGCAAGGTTTCGCTCTAGCAGGCTACAAACTAGGCTTATGCCGATGTGGGTAGCTAAATCCACATCGGTGGCCGGGGGGGAAGCAATGTACGTTATGCTGCGAGCACTTTACTCCCGACGAGTGGGGACAAAGTACGTTATGTCCGCTCTCAGCCTCTGGATGATGACAAACCCTACAACTCTATCTAAGAGTACAGAGAAAATGATTCCTGGCTAGCAAGCAATAACCGACATCAAAGACGCTTACCTAGCATGATACTACAAACTTAAGCAGGAATTATAAGAATGCTGGAAGAACAAACCTAGCATGGCACTAACATGTAAAATCAGGCAAACATGCTAGCAAGAGATCAATCAAAGCTGCCCTATCACTATCATGCTCATAACAGTAAACAAGCATACAAGGCACAATCATGATATATCGTAGGGTCCACACAACCACGGTAAGAAATCCTTACCTGGAACAAGCAGAAACAATTATCACAAATCAACCAAGCGACCCTTAAGCCTCTAATCGAACCCGAACAGCCTAAACATTCAAATAAACACCCTATTTAAATCCAATAATCAGCAGCCAACAAATCAGGGCTCAACGCAGAAAAGACTTGGGAAATACTATCAGAGAAGCCACAAGGCTCGGGCCAACCAACACACAACAGGCGGGCAGTCGCTTTTAGGGGCTGGTGGCCGGGCGCTGGCGCTGGGCATGGGCGCGTTGGGCGTTGGCGCAGCAGCCACAGGGCACGTCTTGTGCGCCGGCGCAGAGCTGCATAGCGGCGCGGTGAAGCGAGACAAGGGCGCGCAGGCGTGGGCTCGAGCTCAGCTGGGCGACGGCGTGCGGCGCGGCTCGGCACAAGGGACGGCGTGCGGCGCGGTTCGGCACAGGGGACGGCGCTCGGGCGCGAGCTACAGGGACGCGACGCGATGGCCTCGTGGGGGCGCTTCGGGCTCGGCACGGCGAGCTCTGAGGGCGCTTCGATCCGTGCGAGGGCGGCTGGGCGAGGGCGGCGACGCGACAACTGTCGCGGCTTTGGGCTCAGGCGACGCGACACGGATCTGGGTGAGGCTGGGCGACGCGGCCTTGGCGATCTAGCGCGGGGACTCGGCACAGTGCGGCGGCCTGGGCTGGGGTGAGCTGGGCTAGGCGAGCTGGGCGGCCAGAGGGCTCGGGCTGGGCTAGGGCTCAGGCTGGGGTGTTGGCTCGGGCTAGGGGAGAGAGAGAGAGAGAGAGAAAAGGGAAAAATGGGGATTTAGAAAAAAAAAATGGGATTTTAAAAATAAAAAGGGAAAATGGGATTTAAAAAGGAAAAATGGGATTTTATCCTAATTTCCATACTTATCCATTTCTCCAACCTAAAAAAAATCCTTAAAATCCCATTTCCCGGCTTCCTCCTTCGAGACCCGACTGAAGCAACCTTTTCCAATAAATAAAACTTGCTTAAAACAACCTCACAAATCAACACTAAGGGCCCTGCTCGAATCCCAAAGGATGCAGTCAACCAACCATAACTTTGCCCAAAACCCAAAACACAACCGAACTTCCAAACGAATAGCCCAAACACCTCGGGACTCGCAACCACCAACAAAAAAGCCTCAACAAAGGCAAGAGCTACCTCGGGATTCGGAAAATCCACAAATCCTGCCCGGGGAGCCAAAAGACCAAAATACCCCTAAGGGTCAAAACAGCTCAAACGGCCCAACCGAACCACTGAATCTGAACTGGAAGCACCTCGAAAACTGGAGTAGAAAACTGGGTTGTTACAGGGACTTACACACAAGGATGCCCATCGGGGTCTTACACATACGGATGCCCATCAGGGTCTTACACCTCTAGCCGTCAATGCTGCCCAATAGGGTCTTACACATCTAGGATGCCCATCAGGGTCTTACTCCAGCTAACTCAGTGATGCCCATCGGGGACTTACACACAAGGATGCCCATCGGGGTCTTACACCTCTAATCAATGATGCCCATCGGGGTCTTACACATACGGATGCCCATCGGGGTCTTACACCTCTAGCTATCAATGCTGCCCAACGGGGTCTTACACATCTATGATGCCCATCGGGGTCTTACTCCAGCTACGATCACAGAGATGCCCATCGGGGTCTTACACTCTCTAGCAACCTTATGATGCCCATCGGGGGCTTACACATAAGGGAACAGTGCAGTGCCCATCGAGGACTTACCTACACTGGCACCGCATTGGTGCCCATCGGGGGGTACCCAAGCTAGACCTAAACTAGTTACCCCTACAGTCTTCTAGACTATAAATCTTCTACCTATCCCTAGCATGGAACTAACAGAATATAACAGGACAAGGATATGCCAGAATAGGGAAACCCTGGCATGGAACTAACGGATCATAAGCATAACACAAACATGAAATCAAGAGCAAGCACGAATCTTATCCACTAGAAACTCATACAGTTACAAAAATCAACGTGCTATCGAGTATTCGCAAGGTCCACACAACCTGTAACGGCCCAGTTTTCCCTTTCAGTTTCCCAGGTACTTTCGGTTCAGTATTGGGGCAATCGATTGGGCCGTTAGAGCTTTTTAACCCTTAGGGCTATTTTGGTCTTTTTGCTCCCTAGTCAGAGTTTGTGGATTTTCTGGACTTCAGGGTCATTCCTGCCTTCGTTGAGGCTTGATTGTTGTTGGTTGCATGTAAAGACCCAACCCAAAAGGGGCTCTAAATAGGCCTTTACCCCAATGCATGCATTCAAAGGAAAGGATAATATGCAAATAAGTTTTCAGATTCCCAATTAAAACAAAACAATCAAGGTTCAATCAAAATCAATATAGTTTGTTTGAAACTGTCCCTCGTCTCCAAGCACTGTTTTTCAAGGCAAATACATTTCCAAAACGTACACTCTGATCGAGATTTATTAAAACATTTGAAACATCCTCAAATTCAATAAAGCGGGAATCCACAAAATCATTCGAAAACATCCTAGGGCTCAGTGCACTACTACATGCATTCAGGGGAAAATGAAAGACAAGAGTCATAGAAATAAAAAGTCGAGACGACAAAGACGTTCCCATGATCATAGCTCCTCCTTGACCATCCCCGCCTCGCGCCATGGTTACTGAAAGATAAGTAAGGGTGAGTAACGAATTACTCAAGAAGAATCCCGACCAGGTACAATCACGATGCACATGGTCATCTAGATGAGAGTATGCAAGCTATGAACATAAAACATAATAGAGCACATAGCTTAAGTCCACACTTGGACCTCGGATGCCAACTCGTGGTCTTAGTCCTAATAATCCACACCACACAATCGCCCTATACGAGAACCAAGTCTCGGCCTCGGCTGCTCTCACGTCGATCACGAAAAGGTACACTAGCTCAAGATCCCGAGGAGCTCTCCCGGTCGTGCGCCAGTAATGAGCGTAAGCATGCACCGCGTGCTCTGCAGAACTATGGGGGTGCCGGGTCTAGTGGCAAGTTTGCCCATGTCCATCCACCACGCCTAACTAAATCTCCGGATCGGTGTCACCGACATAGGGGTGTGAGACACGACACGTGAACTATGTCGGCTGAACCACCGCACTGAGGCTAAGGAACCGGTCGTGATAGGCTTACACCAGAAGCGGTCCTTGCCCCCTACAGTGGCAATCAAGGGCTACGGCCGAACACGCCGAGGACGTGCCGATCGTCGGGGCGAGGCAATGCCAAGTCATCATCCCGACCGTTGGGGCATTTAACGATCTGCCACCCTCACCCAAGATTGCGGGGCCTCACCGTCGGGTTAGCTAAACCCTAACGGGGTCGAGGGACGAGAGAATCTGTCTCGACGTCCCCGCCATGGATGCAAGATACTTTATGCATCGAGCCCGGATGATGCTACCTACCTACACTTTAGCCTATCATATCAATAACATACAATCCAATACAATCCAAAACGTGCTCAACAGATACAACGAACCTAGCATGGTACTACTGAAGCAAGAACAGATATGAGCATGCTAGAACGGAACAACCTAGCATGGGCTAACATGAGAGAACAACATACGAAGTCATGCTAGTCGAAATTCAATCAGAGCACCTAAACTATACATGCTGATAATCACAAACAAACATACAAACAACAATCACATAGAACATCGCAGGTCCACACAACTCGGTAAGAGATCCTTACCTTGGCCGGGGCAACTACACACACAAAATCCTACGCTGCGATCGATCCCGAGCTAGCTAACGAGAACCTAACAAACACAATAGAAATCACAATCATAGCCCTAAAAATATAATAAAACAAGCGTGCTCGGCTCAAGGGCACTCACACACAGCACGATCGACACGCGGACGGGCGGCAAAGACGGCGGGCTGCTGGCTTTGGCGCTGACGGCGCTGATGCGGCGGCGGGGTCGCGCGCTGGCGCTGATGCAGCGCAGATGGGCGGCAGAGCTGGCGCGCGCGCTGCATGCGACGCCGGCCGCGGGCAGCGCTGCACGGGCGCGACAAGCTGAAGCGACGGACACGCGCGCGCGCTGCTGCGCGACGACGGCGCGCGCGGCGCCGACGAGCGCTGGACGCGCGGTCTATTCTGCTGCGAGGGCTCGGCAGGCGCATCTGGCTGGCGAGATCTTGGGCTGCGCGCAGGCTGCTCTGGCGTCATTGGCCGCGATGAGGCCGCTCTGAGCGTCTTTGGCCGCGACGATGGCCGCCTGAAGCGTCTTTGGCCGCGATAGGCCGTCTGAGCGTCTCTTTGGGCCGCTGAGCGACAGCCGCTCGATGGCACAAAGAGGGCGATGGAGCTGGCGACTCGGGCGATCTGGCTTCTTCTTTGGGCGATCTGGCGGCTGGGCTTCTTCTTTGGCGATCTGGGCATCTTTGGGCGACTGCTACAAACACACACACACACAAGCTCTTCTCCTTACCTTCGCCAACAAGAACACCCAATCGAGAAGATGAAGAGGATGAAGACTTACCCGGAATGATGATGAACGATCCAAGGGAGCTGCAAGGATGAAGAATCGGCAAGGAGAGCTTGGGAGAAAGCTTGGGCGGCCACAACTCTTTTGGAGAAGAAAACACAACAAACCTAATTTCTATTTCATTTAACCAAATGCACCAAACACCAAAGATCCAAGGTTAACTAAGATGTGATGCAGAAAGAGCAACAAGAGCACCTAATGGCTCAATTGGCACACATCTCTACAAGCTTCCAGAGACCCGGTTCAAACCCTACTGCAAAGACAATTTCCTTTATTTTTACTTTTGCATCTACCCATGCTCAAACCAAACCACAAAGCCTCAAAAACCTTCATAAATCCATCCAATAATTTTAGCAACTGGAAAAAGACATAAACGGCCCTGACGGCCCGACCAAATTACTAAAATACCCCTAGGGCATACCTGGAAGACTGGGGAAAACACGGGCCGTTACAATATTCCCTCCTTTTTATGACTTTCGTCCTCGAAAGTCCTTAAGACTGAAACAGCACAGGATACTGCAATCTCATCCCGTCTTCCCCGCTCACAAGCGGCCTCCTCTGAACTCTAACTCCTCCACTGAACTTTTACCAAACGGATCTCACGATTATGCAACGTCTTCGTCTCAAGGACCAGAATACTCACAGGCTTCCCCTTGAAGCTCAAACCTCAATCAGCTGCAAAGGCTCAAAGTCCACAATGAGCAATGGGTCCGACACATACTGCCTCAACCGATACATGAGAACACTGCACACGGCTGACAATGACAGAAAAAGCTAACCAATATGCAACTCTGTCAATCCTCTCGAGAATCTCAAATGGTCCAACAACAGGAGACTCCACTTCTCCCGCTTACCAAACCTCAACACAACTCACAACGGCACAACCTTAAAAGCACGCCTTTGTCCAACCTCAAACTCTAAAACTCGGCGCGAACATCGTGAAACTTTCATGCCCGCTCTGAGCTAACCACAAACGAGCTCAACCTCCTCGCACAACACCTCTGCGGTCAATCTGCAGCAACACAGGACCCAAAACAACACCGACGGCCACCACCCTTTTCTCACACAACACTAGAGACTCGCAACACTTACCATACAATGCCTCAATGGAACCACAAGAATCGACCAGCCGAATCGCTACTCAAGGCAACCTCCTAAAACCACACCGGTCTCCCGCCGCCTAATCACGGAAACACCAACTCGCAACAAGCTCAGAAGGATCTGGCTCACTCCTCCCAAAAGACCCTCGGACAAAGGGTGAAAACACTACAGAAATCGCACTCGGCTCATAAGCCTCTAAGAACACTCTCTCTGAACCACGGTTCGCCGCACGCCTTGCCTAGAACAAACCTTTGTTGCCACACCCTAATGGCAACATCTCCAACCTGAAACTGACATGCCTCTACTCCATAGAAATGGCATCTGCACACCGACCGAGGCGCGAGCTCTAGCTACTAAAGTCAATACTCCAAAAATCCGAACTCACACAACAACCTCAACTAGCTGACAGCTCCCACACGGAAACTTACAATCCAACAACTTGAGTGCTACGAACTAGGAAGCTCAAACAACTACAACTGCATAGCTATGCCAATCCACTCATCTCTAGCTCGACTCAAATCACTAGTCGGGCAAGACAACTTGCAAACAACCATGCCCAGAGAGGGCTCCATCCACTAAACTTACCTCCATGCAAACAACGGAACAAAGCTCGCCTCAAATATGAAACACATCTCACAAGTCCAAACGATAACACATACAGGCTTAACCCTCAAGCTTAGGCTTAATGCACCTTCCCACCGAAACTTCATAACGGAACTCCACTACCTGGTCAACACCAACTACCAAGAACAAGAATACCAACAATGGTGGCAGAGTGCAAGCTACACTAGCCAAAGAAGGATCCTCAATAAGTCCGACCTAATCCAACCACAAAGGTGCAACCTCATCCATAATCAAAACAAAGGGGCCTTCAACTACAAAGGTGCAACGACTTCCAAGCCAACACTCAAAACCTTAACCAACTAGGCCAAACACTCATAGGAGGCGAACAACCCTTACGCAACTTCCAGACACCACTCACGAGTCCGCTTAACTAGACAAACAAGCGCTTCCAAGCGACCAACAAACTTTTCCTCCTACTAGCACCACTACCACCAATTCCAAGACCAAGGAATAACCTAACAACTCCCAAGGAGAAACAGGTCCTTACAAGCGGACATCGGAAGGACAGAGAGCTTCACAACCGCTCATTTGTCTTGCTCACTAGGCACAACATCCAACTCTCCCAGAGGCAACAACAAGGGGTCCACCACAGATGGACCGCCAACCACGAGCAAGAGAAGACTCACCCCAAACAACAAATAAGGGCACTCTTAAACTCGGGAACAGGAGAGACATCCTACTGGGGCAAACCACTTACCCACGAACAAGGCTAACTCCTTGGCAACTCGAAAACCACACCTTGGCCAACATCAAGCACCAACTTGCCACCACACCTAACCAAATCCGGACTCTACTCCAAACAAACTCGCCTGTTAGCCTACCAAAATCGCCAACCAACTCACCCGAGGCTACAAACTACCCGACTGCGGCTTGCCAACTAAACTCACTACAGGGTCCGACCGAGAGCTCGGTGAGGCTCTCCACAACTAGGGTTCTTCGGCAACCCTCGACACACACTTGTCGTCCTCTAACGGTCTAACAACCAACTACCCGAACAAACAACTCCTTTTTCCAAAGATCACAACCACGCCGGCTGCTCCAAACCTCGAAACCAAAAAAGACCGTAAACGCTTGAATGTGTCATCCTCCTACCCAAAGCATCGGCCACAATGTAGCTTCCACCTAGGGTAAGGATTCCGAGCAACACCCTTAGCAACTACGGTCGGGAACTACGCGGCTTCACTACATCCACCATTCGCTTCGGCACCATCCGAACACCACCCATGAACACAAGAGGTTCCACCAACCAAGCTTAGGTTCAACTTAACAAACTTGCCTAGGCAACAACCCAACTACGAGCACGGTATCCTTACAACCTCAACTAAAGCCTTACAACATCCACCTGGAGTCCAACTTCTCCAGAACCGAGCACCGCTTCTCCAATGCAATCCCTACATGGTTCTCGGAACTCTCGCCACGAGCGAACTACACGAACACACTTGTGTGCACAACTCTCAACCTTCCTTCAGAGATCCAAGACTAACAGGTGCTTTCCAAAAGGCAACACTAACTTCTGGCAGAGATACAATCAACCAAAGGAACACCAAAAGTTCCATCTCCACACGATACTCGAAGCAGTGGCAACCTTGCTCTGCTAAAACATAACGATGCCAAACCGAACTTACTTTATACCAAGACTCTACCAAGTGCGCTTACACATAAGGCGTCCTACTCATCTCATAGGCATCCAACTCATCTCATAAGCATCCAACTCATGGTTCCCCTGCTAGACCGAACTCGCATCTACAATGCTCACTCAACTCAGGTTTAGGCACCCGAAGGTAGTGGACCGCACTACCAACCACAAAGAAAATCTCTTGGCCTTAACACTAGCGCGAGACTCACGCGCACCAACATTTACCAACCGCAACAACTGTGACTTACTCAACCTCCGTAAACATCGGGAAGAGGCTCCGCTCCTCTCGAGCATCCTTTCGCTTGTAGTCCATCGACTACCACCGAACTAGCCCTCCGCACGACCTAAACGGGTGCAACCGCCATAAAAGCAGATCCAAGGCTAAAGGAGTACGCTGAACTCCGAACGGCATAGAACCATCTGCTATGCCCATGCCAAACTCAAGCTGAACCGGACTTAGTGCCAAAGTGGCACACCAACCAATGCACCTCAAGTGCTACTACTACCAAATCCACATCGAGGAAGCTGGGTCGTTAAACAACAAAGAGCTCGCAAGGGGGCAAAGATGACCCTTCATCTACCTCAAGCCACTAACACGGCAACTTGCCAAACAATCGGGCGATCGGTGGAGACTCGCTAGTCCACCTCTCACAAGGGACTTCCACCACCATCCGATGAACCAAATGGCCACAGAACGGCACACCTCGGCCTCTGAGCAATGGGGCATCCCACACACGGATGCTAAACTCAAACTGGCCAACTACTTTACTACTAGCGGTAGGACTTACTAAAACATCGAGCTCTACAGGCATCCATTTGCCAACACAGGCGCGCTCCATCAACGCCAACAAACTCATCTGAATAAACTCACTGATCATGCCCTCCCGGGAACCTCCGGGGCTACAAGAGCTACTTGGGGGAAAAATGCTTTGAAACAAACTCATCACCGGGCTATCTGTGCCGGGACTCCTCACCACGCGCTACATAAAAATGCGCTGGGTCTCCGCTCTCGATAGCTAAAGACACGCCATCAAATCTCTCATGGCCGAGCACACTCTGCTCAAGAAGTCTCACTCGAGGCGCCGCTAGCCTCTACCCCCTCCTCTAGGCAACTCAATCTGCCGGGGCCAAATCGGCATGCGGGCCTAACAACCACAGACGCGCCTCAACATCAACACGATCGGTCCAACTCCTCGGTCGGACATGCCAAGCGCCACTGCTCCTCCGGGTGCGATCAACATCTTGGCGATGCGCACGAAGCACCACCACCCTCTCACTAGGGAAAAGCGAAAGAATCGGCCACAAATGGCCAACGGAGTCTAAGCTCGCCTCCCTGCGGAACGATGTTCCGGGCATCCGAATCTATCTGGATACCTCAACAAGCCGCCAAACAAATCGCTGCTCGCCTTCGCGAAAGTTGGCATGATGGCTCACTAAGCCCAAACCAACAACGAGTCGTAACACGCTTTCGTCTCAGCTCCACAACACTACACAAGGCATACACTAGATGAAAGGTATTGTAAATTCTTAACCCTTTTCTAAAACAGAAAACTTAGGCGTGCTGATGACCCGCCGGAGTGCCGGTGATCATGGGAACGACGACCTACAACAAAAAAGGTCGAGTCTACAAAGTCTATGACTCTGAGCTCGATACCAATCAGAAAGACCCAACCCAAAAGGGGCTCTAAATAGGCCTTTACCCCAATGCATGCATTCAAAGGAAAGGATAATATGCAAATAAGTTTTGATTCCCAATTAAAACAAAACAATCAAGGTTCAATCGAAAATCAATATAGTTTGTTTGAAACTGTCCCTGTCTCCAAGCACTGTTTCAAGGCAAATACATTTCCAAAACGTACACTCTGATCAGAGATTTATTAAAACATTTGAAACATCCTCAAATTCAATAAAGCGGGAATCCACAAAATCATTCAGAAAACATCCTAGGGCTCCGTGCCCGGCTACATGCATTCAGGGGAAAATGAAAGACAAGAGTCATAGAAATAAAAAGTCAGAGACGACAGCACGTTCCCATGATCATAGCTCCTCCTTCACCATCATCTGCCTCGCGCCATGGTTACCTGAAAGATAAGTAAGGGTGAGTAACGAATTACTCAGTAAGAATCCCCGACCGGGGTACAATACGATGCACATGGTCATCTAGATGAGAGTATGCAAGCTATGAACATAACACATAATAGAGCACATAGCTTAAGTCCACACTTGGACCTCGGATGCCAACTCAGGGTCTTAGTCCGGAATAATCCACACCACACAATACGCCCTATACGAGAACCAAGTCTCGGCCTCGGCTGCATCTCACACGCCGATCACGAAAGGTACACTAGCTCAAGATCCCGAGGAGCTCTCCTGGTCGGCGCCAGTAATGAGCGTAAGCATGCACCGCGCGTGCTCTGCGAACTATGGGGGTGCCGGGTCTAGTGGCAAGTCGCCCATGTCCATCCACCACGCGCCTAACTAAATCTACGGATCGGTGTCACCGACATAGGGGTGTGAGACTCGACACGTGAACTATGTCGGCTGAACCACCGCACTTTGAGGCTAAGGAACCGGTCGTGATAGGCTTACACCAGAAGCGGTCCTTGCCCTAACAGTGGCAATCAAGGGCTACGGCCGAACACGCCGAGGACGTGCCGATTTGTCGGGGACGAGGCAATGCCAAGTCATCATCCCGACCGTTGGGGCATTTAACGATCGCCACCCTCACCCAAGATTGCGGGGCCTACCGGTCGGGTTAGCTAAACCCTAACGGGGTCGAGGGGATCGGAGAAAGCTGTCTCGACGTCCCCGCCATGGATGCAAGATACTTTATGCATCGGGCCCGGATGATGCTACCTACCTACACTTTAGCCTATCATATCAATAACATACAATCCAATACAATCCAAAACGTGCTCAATGAGATACAACGAACCTAGCATGGTACTACTAAGCAAGAATAGATATGAGCATGCTAGAACGGAACAACCTAGCATGGGCTAACATGAGAGAACAACATACGAAGTCATGCTAGTCGAAATTCGATCTGAGCACCTAAACTATACATGTTGATAATCACAAACAAACATACAAACAACAATCACATAGAACATCGCAGGTCCACACAACTCCGGTAAGAGATCCTTACCTTGGCGGGGGCAACTACACACAAAAAATCCTACGCTGCGATCGATCCCGAGCTAGCTAACGAGAACCTAACAAACACAATAGAAATCACAATCATAGCCCTAAAAATATAATAAAACAAGCGAGCTCGGCTCGGGCACTCACACGGCACGACCGACACGCGACGCGGCAGCAAAGACGGCGGGCTGCTGGCTGGCGCTGACGGCGCCGATGATGGGCGGTGGGGCGGCGCTGGCGCCGAGCAGCGCAGATGGCGGCGGCAGGCTGGCGCGCACGCTGCGCAGGACGGCCGGCCGGGCGCAGCGCACGGGCGCGACACAAGCTGAAGCGGAGGCGGACACGCGCGGCGCGCTGCAACGACGGGCGCGCGGGCTAACGAGCGCCTGACGCGCGATCTCGCTGCTGCGAGGGCTCGGCAGGCGCATCTGCTGGCGAGATCTTGGGCTGCGCGACAGGGCCGCTCAGGCGTCTCTTGGCCGCGATAGGGCTGCTCTGAGCGTCTTTGGCTGCGACTGCGCGGTAGGCCGTCGAGCGTCTCATTGGCTCGCTGAGCGACAGTGCTCGATCGATGCACAAAGAGGCGATGGAGCCGGGCGACTCGGCGATCTGGGCTTCTTCTTTGGGCGTCTGGGCGGCTTGGCTTGCTTCTTTGGCAGATCTGGGCATCTTTGGGCGACTGCTACAAACACACACACACACAAGCTCTTCTCCTTACCTTCGGCCAACAAGAACACCCAATCGAGAAGATGAAGAGGATGAAGACTTACCCGGAATGATGATGAACGATCCAAGGGAGCTGCAAGGATGAAGAATCGGCAAGGAGAGCTTGGGAGAAAGCTTGGGCGGCCACAACTCTTTTGGAGAAGAAAACACAACAAACCTAATTTCTATTTCATTTAACCAAATGCACCAAACACCAAAGATCCAAGGTTAACTAAGATGTGATGCAGAAAGAGCAACAAGAGCACCTAATGGCTCAATTGGCACACATCTCTACAAGCTTCCCAGGAGACCCGGGTTCAAACCCCGGCTGCAGCACAATTTCCTTTATTTTTACTTTTGCATCTACCCATGCTCAAACCAAACCACAAAGCCTCAAAAACCTTCATAAATCCATCCAATAATTTTAGCAACTGGAAAAAGACATAAACGGCCCTGACGGCCCGACCAAATTACTAAAATACCCCTAGGGCATACCTGGAAGACTGGGACGAAAACCTGGGCCGTTACATTGCAAGACCCAAGGAGTTTGGGCTAGTTGTTTAGAAGTTTGGAAGCATTTTGGTTAATGGCAAAATTAATTATAATTTAAGTGTTTCCATTGGGATTTGAACCCTTGCCCAAAATGGTGATTTGGGCGTTTGTAGAAAATGAGTTTTAAATAAAAGAAAAGTTTGCTTCAGCCGGGACTCGAAGGAGGAAGCCTTGGGAAAGGATTTTTAGGTCATCAAACCTATTTAAATTAGGAAAAGAAGGAAAAATCAAGAAAACCCCTTTTTTCCCCTTGCCAATCCGCACCCATCACTCTCTCTCTCTCTCTCTCTCTCTCTCTCTCTCTCTCTCTCTCGTTACAGAGCCACCACACCGTTCCGCAACTCAGACGCATCGTCCGCGCGCCGTCTTCGTAGCCTGGTCACCTTGCCGCCCGCCCGCTCCAGCACGTCTACTCGCCTTACCGTGCGCCCGCTCAGTAGCGTCTGCTCCGCGCCGCCTGCCACAGCGCCCAAGCCAGCGGCACACCAGCGCCAGCCCAGCGCGTGTCCACTGCACACACAATGGTGCCCCCTGCCCCCTTTCTTTGCCGAGGCCACGTGTCTTCTCGGCTGGTAATTCCCGAGTCTTTTCTCTTTTGGGCCCTAAGCTGTTGGTTGCTGTTTAATTAATTAGGGTGTTTTATTAAATGCTTAGGTTGTTCGGGTTCGCTTAGGAGCTCGAGAGTTGCTTCTTCACTTGTGATAGTTATTTTCCACTTGTTTCCAGGTAAGGATTTCTTACCGTGGTTGTGTGGACCCTACGATGCTTTCTTGATTGTGCCTTGTTTGCATGTTTACTTTTATGAGCATGTTAGTGGATAGGACAGCTTGTGATTGAATTCTTGCTAGCATGTATGCCTGTTTGTACATGTTAGTGCCATGCTAGGTTTGTTCTTCCAACATGCTTGAGATTCCCGCTTTAAGTTCATAGTATCATGCTAGGTTATGTATGATTGCGGTCGATTAGGTATGTTAGCCAGGAATCTTTTACTCTATACTCTTAGGTAGTTTAGTAGGGTTTGTCATCATCTAGAGGCTGAGAGCGAACATAATGTACTTTGTCCCCACCGGTCGTGAGTAGAGCGAAGCATAACGTACATTGCTTCCCCCCCGGCAGCCGATGTGGATTAGCGACCACATCGGCATAAGCCTAGTTTGTAGCCTGCTAGAGCGGAACCCTGCCAACGGTGCAAGCCTGCCTTGGCCGGTTTTTAGCTTCAGGTCGGTGGTGGTGTGCCGCAGATGAGTGTCGAGGGCCTCGCACTCGTGTTCGGTGACAACGCTTCCGAGTCTTTAGGCATGCGTGCACGGCCGCGTAGTTTGTACTTAGGCCCCCACATTTACGCCGGTTGCAGCAGCATGCGGTGTGCGCGCACACGGTTTAGTCGCCGATTCGGAGAGCTCCCCCGGGCTAATGTTCGTAAGTACACCAGTTCCTTCCAGTTTAGAGCCAGACTTCGGGTACTCTCCCGATAGCCCAGATTTATTAGCGAGGGCAAGAGGCCCTTGAGGACACCCATTGGGATTGGTTTTTGAGCTAATCAAGTTGTCGAGGGAGAAAGACCCTCGAGGGTGTCGGACATCTTTGGGATAGGTTTTTGAGCTGATCAATTGGCCGAGGGTGAAAGACCCTCGGAGATGTCCCGGGATTGGTTATGAGAACCAGTCATTAGGACGGAAGTAGGAGACTTCCGAGGACTCCGGATTTACCTTGTGAGCTAGTTGAGCTAAGATCCGTGTTGATATCTGTTGCATGTGTACTTGGTTTCTAGATGATTGATTGCATCGTATCGTACCCCGGTCGGGGATTCTTACTGAGTATGTTTGTACTCACCCTTATTTCTGTGGTTTTTCCACCAGGTAACTTGGGACAGCACCGGGACGGCTAGCGGAGGGAGCTGGGAGATCATGGATGTTGCTGACACTCTGTCGTGTCTTATTTTACTGTTTTTGATTTCAGCATGTAGTTGGACATTAGTCCGTAGGGAAAACTTATTCATTGTTGTTTGAACTATTTTTATGTTTTTAAGAAAAGTATTGATGAGTCACTGTTTTAACTTGAATGGTTTGCTTAATGAGTGTTTAGTTTGTTTTTAATGTTTCCCACTCTTATGTTTGAAAAGTTTTCAATTCGACCCCTGATTGGGTCATTTATGCTTTTCACTTGCATGCTGAGTAAAGACCTAGTTTTAGCACCGTTTTTCGGGTCGGGTCTTTACACAACCCCGGTAAGGAATCCTTACTTGGAAGCAAGTAGAGAATATCAATCACACCCAACAAGTGACCCTTGAGCTTTTAAGCAAACCCGAGCAACCTAAGCAAGTATTAAAATTATCCTAATTAAACAATCAGCAGCTTTTATCTTAAGGTCTAAAAGAGTGGAGGCTCGGGAGTTACCAACCGAGAAGACAGTAGGCGCGGCACCAAGCTGTCACGGCTAGGCAGGTTCACGGCAAGGCTACGTGCGGCAGAGACGAGCAGACGCTACTCTGCTGGGCGCGCTGGAGCCGGGACGCTGGGGCGCTGGACGCGAGGACGCTAGGGCGCTGGGCGCAGCGCGACGTGCGACAGCGAGCGGAGCGGCGCGCGACGAGCGATGGAGCGCGCGCAGAGCGACGGAGCGCGCGCAGACGCGACGGAGCGCGCAGCGGACGGAGCCCGCGCGCGACGGCGCGCTGGGGTCGTGGGCTGGCCGCGCGGCCGCTGCGGTGGGGCGCTCTGGCTGCTCGGTGCGATCTGGGTGGATAGTGCGTGTGGCGTGGCAGGGGCGACGGGCGGCGAGGCAAGAGGCTGGGCGACGGCGGCGAGGGTGAAGGTGAGGGGGAGAGGGTTTGCGTGAGGGTGAAATCCCTTTTCTTTTCTTTTTTTTTCTTTCTTTTCCTAAATTAAATAGGCTTGGTGATCCAAAACCCCTTCCCAAGGCTTCCCTCCTTTAAATCCTAGCCGACGCATTTATTTTCCTTAATTAATTCTAAACTCCCAACCATCTTTGAGGCCAAGTGTTCGAGTCCTCCAAATAACACCGGGTTGTTACAATACTCCCTCCTTAGAAGACTTCCGTCCTCAGAAGTCGCTGCACTAAAATAACTCCGGGTAGTTTCTCCTCATCTCCCCTTCCAATTCCCAAGTAGCTTCCTCGACTCCCTGATTCCGCCACTGCACTTTCACTAAATCAATGGCTCGGTTCCTCAAAACCCTTTTCTCAAATGCTAAGATCTTTATAGGTTTTTCCTCAAAGCTCAGGTCACTGTTCAGCTGCAAAGGCTGCAAAATCTATGACGTGCGAAGGGTCTGCCACATACTAGCGGAGCATCGAAATGTGGAACACACTATGCACTGCAGCCAAGGACGGCGGCAATGCTAACCGGTAAATGGGATTTTAAGGGTATCAATGGCTCTTCCACACCAGTTTTCTTTTCTGGTTCTCGAGGAGCTTCCGGTTCAGATTCAGTGGTTCGGTTGGGCCGTTAGAGCTGTTTTGACCCTTAGGGGTATTTTGGTCTTTTGGCTCCCCGAGCAGGATTTGTGGATTTTCAAGGCTTCGAGGCAGCTCCTGCCTTTGTTGAGGCTTGTTTTTTGGTGGCTGCGAGTCCCGAGATGTTTGGGCTATTCGTTTGGGAGTTCGGTTGTGATTTGGGTTTTGGGCAAAGTTATAGTTGTTTAGGTGTTTCCTTTGGGATTCGAGCCCGGGCCCTCAGTGTTGATTTGGGAGGTTGATCTAAGTGAGATTTGTTTATTGGAAAAGGTTTGCTTCAGTTGGGTCTCGAGGAGGAAGCCGGGAAATGGGATTTTAAGGATTTTAAGGCTTATTTTAGAAATTGGAAAAATTGGATAAAATGGATAAGTTTGGATAAGGATAAGGATAAAAAGAGAAAAAGAAAAAGAAAATAAAAATCCCATTTTTTTCCCCAAAATTCCCATTTTCCCTTTTTCCATTTTTTCCCCTTTCTCTCTCCTCCAACCCGAGCACCCCAGCCCCCTCCCTAGCAGCGAGCCAGCCCTCGCCCCACACGGCCGCCCAGAGCGAGCTCTCGCCTAGCCCAGCGCCCAGCACGCCCGAGCCACCCCTACGCCCAGGTCGCGTCGCCCAACCCCAGCGCCCAGCTCGCCAGCCCGCGTCGCCTAGCTCGCCCTCGCCCAGGCCCCGCGTCGCCCAGCTCGCCCTCGCCCAGGTCGCGCCGAGCCCAGCCCTTGCTCGCCCAAGCTCGCGTCGCCCTTGTCCGCGTCACCCAGCCCCGCACAGTGCGTGCTAGCCCGAGCGCCCTGTAGCTCGTCGCCCCGCGCGTGTCCCTGTGCTTGCCGAGCTCGTGCCCACGCTCCAACCTCTGTGCCGAGCCGCGCCGTGCGCCTCGCGCCCTTGCCTCTCCCCAACTCGCCCGCGCGTAGCCTCCACGCCCCTGCCCTGCACCCCAGTGCGCCCAGCGCCTGCGCCCAGCAAGCTTCTGCCCCTGCCGACAGCCTGCCTGTTGTGTGTTGGCTTGGCCCGAGCCTTGTTGCTTCTCGGATGGTATTTCCCGAGTCTTTTCTTTGTTGGGCCCTGATTTGTTGGCTTCTGGTTATTGATTAATTGGGGTGTTTTATGTATTTGATTTTGGTGCTTTATTTGATGTATAGACTGTTCGGGATCGATTAGAGGCTCGAGGATCGCTCGTTGATTTATTATGATTTGTAATTGTTTTCCTGCTTGTTCCAGGTAAGGATTTTTTACCGTGGTTGTGTGGACCCTGCGATATATCATGATTGTGCTTTGTATGCTTGCTGATTGTTATGATCATGATATTGATAGGGCAGCTTTGTTTGACCTCTTGCTAGCATGTTTGCCTGATTTTACATGTAAGTGCCATGCTAGGTTTGTTCTGCCAGCATGCTAATGATTCCTGCTTAAGTTTGTAGTATCATGCTAGGTAAATGTGATTGATGTCGGTCATTGCTTGCTAGCCAAGAATCATTTATTTTCTCTGTACTCTTAGATAGAGTAGTAGGGTTTGTCATCATCCAGAGGCTGAGAGCGAACATAAAGTACTTTGTCCCCACCGGTCGAGAGTAAAGCGAAGCATTGCTTCAGGGGTTGAGAGTGGACATAACGTACTTTGTCCCCAGTGGTCGGATATAGAGCAAAGCATAACATACATTGCTTTTTCTCCCCCCTCCCGGCAGCCAATGAGACTTAGCTACCTCATTGGCGTATGCCTAGTTTGTAGCCTACTAGAGCGAAACCCTGCCAACGGTGTAAGCCTACCTTGGCCGGTTCTTAGCTTCAGGTCGGTGGTTCAGGCTGCACAGATGAGCGTTGAGGGCCTCGCGCTACTGTGATCAGTGACACCACTTCCGAGTCATAGGCATGCGTACCTGGCCCGCGTAGTTTTCCCTTTGGCCCCCGCATTTACGCCGGTTGCAGCAGCATGCGGTGTGCGCGCACACGCGTTAGTCGCCTATTCGGAGAGCTCCCCCGGGCTAATGTTCGTGAGTACACCATTCCTTCCGTTAGAGCCAGACTTCGGGTACTCTCCCGTAAGTCCAGTTTAGCAGCGAGGGCAAGAGGCCCTTGAGGACATTCTTGGGATCAGTGCATTCCCCACGAGTGAAAGATACCTCGGTGATGTCCCAGGATTGGTCAGTGTATCCAATCCTTAGGCCGGAAGTAGGAGACTTCCAATGACTCCAGATCTTGTTTTATGAGCTCGTTGAGCTATGATCTGTGTTGATAGCTGTTTACTTGCATGTTGAGGTGCTAGATGACTGATGTATCGTATTGTACCCCGGTTGGGGATTCTTACTGAGTATTTTTATACTCACCCTTATTTATCTTTCAGGTAACTTGGGACAACACCAGGATGGCTAGCGGCAGGAGCTGATTGTTCATGGGGAGCCGCCGGCACTCTATCATTTATTATTGCATTGTTTATTCATCATGTAGATGGACAGGAGTCCTAGGGGAACATTGTTTAAAAAGTTGTTTAAATTGTATTGTATGTTTTATAAATACTAGCCAGGTTGTTTTACTTCGTTGGATTGTTTAAATGAAAACTGTTGGTTATGTTTTAAGGGTTCCCCCTTCTCATATGTTTTGAAAGGTTTTTAAATATGAGCACTAAACCGCTTGATATCATATTTAACTTGCATGCTGAGTGAGAACCCCAGTTTAGGGCCATGTTTTGGGTCGGGTTCGTCACAAGCCCCAATCCTCTCAAGGATCTCGAAAGGTCCAACAAACCTAGGACTCAGTTTCCCCTTCTTACCAAACCTCAGAACTCCACGCATCGGAGCTACCTTCAGGAAAACATGCTGGCCAACTTCAAACTCCAACTCTCTACGCCTGACATCGGCGTAGCTCTTCTGCCTGCTCTGGGCAGTCAACATACGAACCCTAATCTTCTGGACCGCTTTATTGGTCAATTGGAGCAACTCCGGACCCAAAACCTGCCTGTCTCCAACCTCTTCCCAAAATACCGGGGATCTGCAACGCTTACCATACAACGCCTCAAACGGTGTCATCTGAATGGTTGACTGATAACTGTTGTTGTAGGCAAACTCCATCAAATATAGGTACTTATCCCAACTGCCGGGAAAATCTAACACACAGGCTCGCAACATATCCTCTAAGATCTGATTCACCCGCTCTGTCTGACCATCGGTCTGTGGATGGAAGGTTGTACTGTAGCTGCACTCTGTGCCCAATCCGGCCTGAAGGGCCTTCCAAAAATGGGACGTAAAATGGGAGTCTCGATCGAGATAATCTTAACTGGCACTCCGTGGTTTGTAAGGACCCGACCTGAAATACGGCCCTAAACCTAGGTCCTCACTCAGCATGCAAGTTAAATATTTCAACAAGCGATTTAGTGCTCATATTTAAAACTTTTCAAAACATTTGAGAACGGGGAACACTTAAAACATAACCAACAATTTTCATTAAGCAAATCCAACAAGAAAAACAAGTCTGGCGAGTATTTATAAAAACACTCAAAACAGTTTAAACAACTTTAACAACAATCCCCTACGACTCATGTCCATCTACATGTTGAACAATAATGCAAATATTATATGACAGAGTGCCGGCAGTTCCCATGATCAATCAGCTCCCTCCGCTAGCCATCCTGGTGTTGTCCCAAGTTACCGGTGGAAAAACCACAGAAATAAGGGTGAGTATAAACATACTCAGTAAGAATCCCCGACCGGGGTACAATACGATACATCAGTCATCTAGCACCCTAGTATACATGCAAACAATACGAGCTCAGAAGCAACAAGTTGTCTCAGGCTAACCGCAGATCTAGGAATTGCCTATTCAAGGACTTACAACCACAACCTACACTAGGTTCTTCACCTTGATGCCCATCGGGGTCTTACACAACCTAGGACGCTATGATGCCCATCGGGGTCTTACACATAAGGATGCCCATCGGGGTCTTACACCTGCTAGACTCAGTGATGCCCATCGGGGACTTACACACAAGGATGCCCATCGGGTCTTACTCCACAATTCAATGATGCCCATCGGGTCTTACACATACGGATGCCCATCGGGTCTTACACCTCAAATCAATGATGCCCATCGGGTCTTACACATACGGATGCCCATCGGGTCTTACACCTCTAGCCATCAATGCTTGCCCAACAGGTCTTACACATCTAGGATGCCCATCGGGGTCTTATTCCAGCTATATCAATGATGCCCGTCGGGGTCTTACACATACGGATGCCCATCGGGGTCTTACAGCTCAAATCAATGTTGCCCATCGGGGTCTTACACATACGGATGCCCATCGGGGTCTTACACCTCTAGCCATCAATGCTGCCTAACAGGGTCTTACACATCAAGGATGCCCATCGGGGACTTACTCCGGTTAGGATCACGGAGATGCCCATCGGGGTCTTACACTCCCTAGCAACCTTATGACGCCCATCGGGGACTTACACATAAGCAAACAGTGTAGTGCCCATCGGGGACTTACATACACTAGCAACGCATTGGTGCCCATCGGGGACTTACCCAAGTGGAACCTGAACTAACAACCCCTAACGGTCTCCTAAGTACAAAGACACAAACTAGCCTAACAATCAGACAGTCAACATTACCTGTCTAACCCTAGCAAGAAACCAACAGAATATGAGCAGGAAACATGGATATGCCAAGGTAAGGAAAGTCCCTAGCACGATACTACGAACTCAAGAGGGAATCAAAAGCATGCTGGAAGAACAAACCTAGCATGGCACTAACATGAACAACAAGCAAACATGCTAGCAAGATTTCAAACACAAACTTTCCTATAGCTAACATGCTCATAACAGTAACCAAGCATACAAGGCACAATCCTGAAGGCATCGCAGGGTCCACACAACCACGGTAAGAAATCCTTACCTGGGAGCAAGCAGAAAATAGCAACCACAACCTACAAGTGACCCTCGAGCTTCTAAGTGAACCCGAGCAACCTAAGCAATCAATAAAAATCATCCTAATTAAACAAACAGCAACTAACATCTTAAGGTCCAAAAGAGTGGAGGCTCAGGAATTACCAACCGAGAAGGCACTAGGCCTCGACCCCAAACACTCTGCAAGCAAGCTCTCGGCAAGGCTACAAGCATCGGCAGGTGGCGGGCGGTGTCGAAACGAACGAGCTCCTGCGCGCGTGCGACGAGCGACGCGGCGCGCGCGAGCTCTGCTCTCTTGGCGGCGGTTTAGTCTTTGCGCGGGCCTGGCTGGCGTTGTTCTTGGCGCCGCGCTGCGCCGACGCAATCGTCGCGACGCAACGGCGTTAAGGCGCGCCGCCGTGGGCGCGGGCGAGACGGATCGACGCGGCGAGCTCGGGCTGGGACGGCGCGGAGGATGGGCGGAGCGACGCGTCGCCGGCTGCACAAGATGGGGCGACGTCGCGCGGAGGCTTGGCGCGATGCGAGTTTGCGGCCGGCCGAGATCGGCTGCGGTGGGTTTCTTTGTAGGGTTTTGTTCGGTCTTTGTGACATTTAACCCGACCCAAAACATGGTCCTAAACCGGGTTCTCACTCAAAGATGCAAGTTAAATATGATAACAAGCGGTTTAGTGCTCATATTTAAAAACCATTCAAAACATATGAGAAGGGGGAACCCTTAAAACATAAACCACAGTTTTCATTTAAACCATCCAACAAAGTAAAACATCCCGGCGGTGTTTATCAAAATATACAATACAATTTAAACAACTTTTTAAACAATGTTCCCCTAGGACTCCTATCCATCTACATGCTGAATAAACAATGCAACAATAAAAGACAGAGTGCCGGCGGCTCCCCATGATCAATCAGCTCCCTCCGCTAGCCATCCTGGTGTTGTCCCAAGTTACCTGAAAGATAAATAAGGGTGAGTATAAAGATACTCAGTAAGAATCCCCAACCGGGGTACAATACGATACATCCGACATCTAGCACCTCAACAAGCAAGCAAACAGCCATCAACACAGATCATAGCTCAACGAGCTCAATAAAACAAGATCTGGAATCATCGGAAGTCTCCTACTTCCGGAATCATCGGAAGTCTCCTACTTCCGGCCTAATGATTGGTTCTCATAACCAATCCCGGGACATCTTCGAGGGTCTTTCTCCCTCGGCCAATTGATCAGCTCAAAAACCGATCCCATGATGTCCGACACCCTCGAGGGTCTTTCTCCCTCGACCAATTGATTAGCTCAAAAGCCAATCCCAATGGGTGTCCTCAAGGGCCTCTTACCCTCGCTATACATCTGGACTATCGGGAGAGTACCCGAAGTCTGGCTCTAAATTGGAAGGAATGGTGTACTCACGAACATTAGCCCGGAGGAGCTCTCCAAACCGACAACTAACGCGTGTGCGCGCACACCGCATGCTCTTCTCGCAACCGCGTAAATGCGGGGGCCTAAGGGCAAACTACGCCGGCAGTGCGCGCATGCCTATGACTTGGAAGCGGTGTCACGATCCACGATGGCGCGGGGCCCTCGGCGCTCATCTGTGCAGCCTGATCCACCGACCTGAAGCTAAGAACCGGCCAAGGCAGGCTTACACCGTTGGCAGGGTTCCGCTCTAGCAGGCTACAAACTAGGCTATGCTGGCGGGTGGGTAGCTAACTCCTACAACCATTTGGTCGGGCGGGGTAGCAAGATACGTTATGCTTCGCACAATTTACTCCCCGACACGAGCTCATCGGGACAAAGTACGTTATGTCCGCTCACCTCCGGATGATGACAAACCCTACAACTCTATCTAAGAGTACAGAGCAAAAATCAATGATTCTGGCTAGCAAGCAAAGACTGACATAAATCACATTACCTAGCATGATACTACAACTTAGCGGAATCACAAGCATGTTGGCGAACAAACCTAGCATGGCACTAACATGTAAAATCGAGGCAAACATGCTAGCAAGAATTCAATCAATCGCTCTATCTCTAACATGCTCATAACAATCAAAGAACAAACAAGCAAGGCATATCGAGATATATCGCGAGGTCCACACAACCACGGTAAGAAATCCTTACCGGGACAAGCGAAAAACAATAATTATAATAAATCTACGAGCGAATCCTCGAGCCTCTAGACGATCCCGAACAACTGAACATCAAACAAAGCACCCAAATCAAATACATAAATGACCCAATAAATCCATAACCAGCAGACCAATAAATCCGGGCCCAACGAAGAAAAGACTCGGAAATACCATCCGAAAGCCACAAGGCTCGGGCCAACCAAAGACACAACAGGCGGTGGGCGCAGGGTGGCGCAGGTCAGGGCCGGGCGCAGCAGGCAGTGGCGCCTGGGCGCAGCCTGGCCGGGCGCGCGCGGCGCGCAGCGCGCAAAGCTGCGCGCGGGCGAGCTGACGAGGCGAGCGCGCGCGCGCGCGCGCGCGCGCTTCGGCCGCGATGGACGGCGCGTGGCGGGCGCGAGCTCGGCAAGCACAAGGGGGCGGCGCGGGCGGCGCGCGCGACGAGGCTCGGGCGCTGATCCGCACGACATCAGTGCGAGGGACGGCGAGCTACTGAGCGCACGACCAGGCCCGGCGACTTCGGACTGGCGAGCTGGCTCGGCGACGGCTCGGGCGAGGAAGATCTGGGCGATCACGGGACACAGGCGACGCGGGCCGGGCTCAGCGCGCGCGGCGAGCTGGCCGGGCATGGCGAATGGCGAGCTCGCGGCCAGGGCTCGGGGTGGGCGGCCAGGGGGCGAGCCGGGCGCTCGGGCGGGGAGGAGAGGCCAAGGGGGCTCGGGGCCGAGGAGAGAGAAAGGGAAAAATGGGGGAAAAATGAGATTTTTTCCTTTTTTTTCTTTTCTTTTTCTCTTTTATTTAAAATCCAAACTTATCCAAATAAATCCAATTTATCCATTTTCCAATTTTTCCAAAAATCCTTAAAATCCTTAAATCTCATTTCCCGGCTTCCTCCTTCGAGACTTGGTCAAGCAACCTTTCCAAACAACAAAACTCACTGAAATCAACCTCCCAAACCAACACTAAAGGCCCTACTCGAATCCCGAAGGAAACACCCAAACAACCATCATTTTGCCCAAAACCCAAATGACAACCGAACTCCCAAACGAAAAGCCCAAACATCTCTCGGACTCGCATGACCCACAACAAACAAGCCTCAAAAAGCGGGGAGCCGCCTCAAAGCCCCTGAAAAACCACAAATCCTGCCTAGGGAGCAAAAAGACCAAAATGCCCCTAAGGGTCCAAACAGCTCTAACGGCCCAACCGAACCACTGAATCTGAACCGGAAGCTCCTCGAGAACCGGAATAGAAAACTGGGAGGTTACAGGTGCGGTCTGGGGCTGGCGGCTGCGCGCGGTGAGGCAGGGGCGACGGTGGCGTCGGGAGGCGAGGTAGGGGGCTGGGCGACGGCGGCAATGGTGAGAGGGAGAGGGTAGTGCGGCAAAGCTAGGGTTCCTTTTTCTCTTTCTCTCTTTTTTAAAACTCATTTAAATCAAGCTTCCAAATCACCATTAGGTCAAGGGTTCAAATCCCAATGGAAGCACTTTAATTAACATTAATTTTGTTAATAACCACAACACCTTCAAACTTCCAAACAACTAGCACCAACTTCTTGGGTCTTGCACCCAACAACAATCAAGCCTCGATAAAGGGCAGGAATGACCCTGGAATCCTAAAAATCCACAAACCCTGACCGGGGAGCAAAAAGACCAAAATACCCCTAAGGGTTAAAATAGCTTTAACGGCCCAACCGAACAACCGAATATTGAACTGAAAACACTTGGGAAACCGGAATAGAAAACTGGGTAGTTACAATACTCCCTCCTTTTAAGACTTTCGTCCCCGAAAGTCCTAAGACGGAAACAACTCTAGGAAATCTCCACTGATCCTTAACCAACCGAACTCCCGGTTAAGACAACACTAGTCCTTCTTTGAGATCCAAACCCTCTTGGGTTCCCAAAGGCTCAAAGCCATAACGACATCGAGTCAGCCACAAACTATCTCACCCAAGACTGGACATACACTGAATTCCAAGGGAAGAGATGTGATAGTGCTAGTCGATAAGCCATATCCTCAAACTTGCACCAACTCACAAACGGTCTTCCAACCCTAGGGCTCTCTTATCCCTGCTGACCCAACTCAGAACGCCTCTCTACGGCGCTACTCTCAGCAAACTTGTGGACTGGTCACAATCTCTAAAACTCTACGCCACGCACCGGCGTAACTCCTCTTAATACTCACAGCTGTTAACGAACAACCTCAACCCTACACCATGCTGGCCCAACAACTAAACCTCTCGGGTTCCAGAAACCAGTCAGCCTCCTCTCTCGTCACAGGAGACCAGCGAACTCCAACATTTGCCTACAAGCCTTATCGAAATCCAATCGAACCACCAACTGGCGGCTGATCCCGAAGGCAAACTTCTCCAACTAGCACGAGCTTACAACACTTAAGCAACCATCTTAAAGAGAAATCGTCGCTCCAAGGACAAGGGGCACATTCCTGGTTCACCAAACGGTTAACACCAGTCACACCAACTGAAGCTTCAGCTGCGGCCACCTCTAAACGACAAGGTCCAGGCATAGGCTCCATTCAGCCAAACCAACAAACTGGACCCCTCAACGGCCTACCGCAAACAATCCAACGCAATCCTACCAGCAACTGGTCCAAGAGAACATCGCTAGCCAAGGAAGTAACCAACAACCCTCTCATGGCAATCTCGAGAAGTAAGGAAGAAAACAACACGGGGCTACCTGCAACTCAACAGCTTGAGGATATCAACTCAAAGGTCTAACCAACCAATGCCACGGCACCACTATGCCAACCCACTCAACTTTGGCTCAACTATATGCCAATCACAAAAGTGCAACAACTAGGAGCAAAGCCTGAGAAAGGCTTGCTCTGTAGAACTCAACTCAAGCTTACAACGGGAGAAGCTCGCCTCCAAGGACATGCCACTCTCAAGTCCAACTGGCTAAACAAAAGACTTCCTCCTTTTAGCTTAGGCCTAACTCATCTTCCAACCAAAGACTCCACACCAGGAACATCTCAAGGAATACGAATAACGACAACCACGATGCTGGCGAATCGCAAGCAACACGAACCGACAAGGCTACCTCAAAAGTTAAGGCTCGAGGCTGGCACCCACGGTGCAACTCAACCACCATAGAAACTAGGAGTTCCTCAAACTCCAATGATCCAACAACTTCTAACAGCAACTCAACCACTTAAACTGGCTGACCATCGTCCTCACGGGGTCGAACAACTTAGTTGCTTGCTATCAACACCACGCAGGAATTCCTCTGGCTTGGCTGACCGTTGTGCCACCCTGATCAACTCCACAACTTAGGAGCTATGCTTCTCCTCCTAAATGGGGACGATTCCCCAGCAAGCGGACTTCCGAAGGACAACAAACTTCACACACGCTCGCTGTCTTGCTCAAACCCAAGGGAAACAATCCAACTCTCTCAGAAATAACAGCAGAGAGGTTCCACAATCGATTGAACCACTAACTTAGGGCTAGTAGTACTTACCCAAACACCGAAGGAGGTGTCAAGTCCCGAAGCTTTCCAAACAAGAACAAATCCTCAGGGCCACGCTCGCTTGCTCCAACCAAGCTAGCTCTTACAACAACATGGGAACCAAACCTTGGCCAACACCAAGCACCAACTGATAACTGTTTCGAAACCAACGCGGAGGTACTAAAAACAACACTAGTTTGTCAACCGACTACAAGCTTCCAGCAACTCAACCGAGGAACACTGCCTGGGTCTGACTGAGCTCTCGTGAGGCTCTCCACAACCTAGGGTTCCTCCGATCACCCTCCGACACACACTGTCGTCAAACGGTCTAACACACAACTGGCTACACGGGCACAACTCTCTCTCCAGCATCTCAACTATGTTGGCCCGCTCCAACTCCTCGAAAAACCAAGAAGACCAGAAATACTATAGAATGTGTCAACCTCCAACTCAAGCATCGACCACATCGTAGCTTCTACCCAGGGTAGGGATCCGAACAACATTCTTAGCAATGACGGTCAGAAACTACGGGGCTTTGCTACCACCGCCCTTGTTCAGTTCCAACTGAACTCCAACCATCGATCAACAAGAAATTCCTCTACCCAGGTCAAGGGCCAACTAGCATACTTGCCTAAGCAACAACCCGGCTACAAGCACGGTATCCTTACAACCAAAGTTAGGGCACTTGCCAAGAACTAAAGCCCCATCACCTCAAGGACTGAGCACTGGTTCCTCAACACGAACCTTTCGTGGTTCCCAAAACATACACCGCGGAACGAGCTACACAAAAGTACACTGGCGTGTACAGCTCCAACTTGAATCCTTAAGATCCAACAAGAACTCTCACACAAGGCAACCTTTGCCTCCAAATAGAGCCACAACTTGAAAGGGAGCAACAAGAGTTCAAACCCACTCGGGGTCAACTCACCACGAAACGCCACATTGGCCAACTCACTCTACAAGAGCGTAACCTCACCAAGCTAACAAACCTCATACCAATGTGTCCACCCAAATGTGCTCCGCACAATCCATCCAACTCATGGCTCCAACGCTGGGCCAACCACACATCATCGATGCCAACTCTACTCGTACTAAGGGAACTCAAGGGTAGTTGAATCACTCTACCAACAAATTGGCTCACAAGGCCACAACACAAGCGCGAGAACTTGGACGCGCTAGCCCTTAACAACCTACAGCATCCTTTGTACCCAACTCTCGGTGACCCCGAAACTCTTGCTTTCCCTCGAACGACCTGTAAGGACCCGACCCAAGAAACGGTCTCTAACCTAAAGTCCATACTTAGCATGCACGATTAAGAATATAAACATCATTCAGAGTCGGAAGTTTAAAGCTTTGCAATAAACACTTTTAAAACAAAACCATGATTTCAATTAAATAAAACAGGTAAATGACTGATCAGTACTTTCTTAAAACAATTCAAAGGAAAACGGTACGAGAACATAAAATAGTTTGAGTGCTTTTTCCTAGGGACCCAAGTCCCACTACATGCTAAATCATTAATTAAAACATTTAAAGAAACGTGCGACCCAGAGTCAGCTATCCATGATCATCGAGCCGCTTCCTCCTAGCCATCCAGCCTCTGTCCCAAGTTACCTGGTGGAAAGCCACAGAAAATAAGGGTGAGCAACAAGTTACTCAAGAAGAATCCCCAATCGGGGTACAATACGAAATCATCTCATTTAGCACACGGACAGGCCAACCATACAAAGACTTAGAGCACGAACGGTGGCTTAGGCTATGAGCTACTTCTAGGGCGAGCCTATTCAAGGGCTCCCATCAACAAATCACTCCTAGGTCCTACGCTTGGATGCCCTTCCGGGCCTTACACAATCTAGGACTCGGTGATGCCCGGTGGGGCCTTACACACTTAGGACACAAAGTGATGCCCGGTGGGGCCTTACACACTTAGGATGCCCATCCGGGCCTTACACCTTCAATGATCGGTGATGCCCAAAGTGGGCCTTACACACCTAGGATGCCCGTAGGGCCTTACACCTCGAATCGGTGATGCCCGGTGGGCCTTACACACCTAGGATGCCCGTGAGGGCCTTACACCTACTGAGACTCGGTGATGCCCAAAGGGCCTTACACACCTAGGATGCCCGTGAGGCCTTACACCTCCAGATGTCCATCGGGTCTTGCCCGAGCGGGACCCCAAACTAGTTACCTCTACGGCCCTCTATACTATACATCACACATCTAACCGTAACTTGGATCTAGCAGCATACAATAGGCAGCATGGTTCTATCAAGATAGGAAAGCCTAACATGGAACTAACGGGATGTAAACATGTCACGAACATGAATCAAAAGAAAACATGAAACCTATCACTAGAAACTCATATAATTCTGATGTCAGCGTGTTATCAACTATTCGCAGGGTCCACACAACCCCGGGTAAGAATCCTTACCTGGAAATAAGTGGAGGTTAATTATCCCGAATCAAATAACGATCCTCGAGCTTTTAAGCGAACTCGAGCAACCTAAACAAGTAATAAAACATCCTAATTAATAAACAACCTCTAAAATCAGGAAGTCCAAAGGGTGGAGGCTCGAAATTTACCAACCGAGAAGGCACTCGTCTCGGCGACAAGCGGCAGCGGCCCAGTAGCTGCTAGCGGCGCAGGGCGCTGCACCGCACCTTGGGCGCTATCGGGCGCTCTCCGGGCGCACCGGGCGCGGCGAGACAGCGTTGGAGCTGAGCTGCCTGCGCGCGAGGGGGACGCGCGCTGGCGCTGGCCGCGCGCGGCAGGAGCGAGCGCAGCGCCGGCGCCGGGCCGGCGACGTGGACGAGCGGCACGGGCACGCAGACGCGGGAGGTGCGGTGCGAGTGCGACAGTCTTTGGGGTGGTGTCGTCTTGGCGCGAGGCGACGACTACGGCCGGTCTGTTGGCGACTGGTGCGGAGTGGAGGCCGGGCTGGTGCGGCGGTGGTGGCGAGGCCGCTCGACGCGATCTGGGCCGGCGGTGGCTCGGTGCGGTCGCGGCGGTGGTCGGCGGGCGTGCGATGGCGTGGGCGGGCGAGCAAGGCGTTGGGCGGCGGCGTGGGCGAGCACGGCGGCGGTGTGGGGCGACTTAGGCGAGGTGAAGGAGAAGTCTAGGGTTTTGGGTTCTTTCTTTTGTCCTTATTTTCTCTTTTCTTTTCTTTAAATATAATTCCCTTCCTTAACTTAAATAGACTTGGGAATCTCATATGACCTTCCCAAGACTCACCTTCGAGCCCCGGCTGACGCGTTTATTTTACCTAGCATGATACTACAACTTAAGCAGGAATCATAAGCATGCTGGCAGAACAAACCTAGCATGGCACTAACATGTAAAATCAGGCAAACATGCTAGCAAGAAATCAATCAAACTGCTCTATCTCTAACATGCTCATAACAGTAAACAAGCATACAAGGCACAATCGAGATATATTGCAGGGTCCACACAACCATGGTAAGAAATCATAACTTGGAACAAGCGGGAAAACAATTACAAATAACAAATCAACGAGCGATCCTCGAGCCTCTAATCGATCCCGAACAGCCTATACATCAAATAAAGCACCCAAATCAAATACATAAAATGCATTGATAAATCCATAACCCGTTAGCAAATAAATCCCGCCCAACGAAGAAAAGACTCGGGAAATACCATCCGAGAAGCCACAAGGCTCGGGCCAAGCCAACACACAACAAGCATGTGCCGGGCGCAGGGTCAAATGGCCGGTAGCGCGAGCAACTGGCGCGTGACTGGGCGCGACATCGCGCAGGAGCACGCTGTTGGCCTGCGCTGGCGCAGAAGCAGCGAGAGCGGCGTTAGGCGCGCGGCCCAGAGCGAGCGGTGCGCGGGCGCGAGAGCGCACCGTTGGGCCGGCGCGGGCGTGGCTCGGCGCGACAGGGCGGTTAGGCGCGCGCGAGCTCGGTAAGCACAGGGTCACGCGCCCGAGGCGACGCGACGCGACGGGCTCGAGGATGCTCGGGAAAGCACGACGAGCTACAGGGCGCACGGGCTCGGCACAGTGCGAGGCGGCACGGACCAGGGCAACCTGGCTCGGGGACGGCCTAGGCGAGGCGGATCTGGGTGACGCGGGACCTGGGCGACGTGGGCTTGGGCGAGCAGGGGCTGGGCTCGGCGCGACCTGGCGAGCTAAGCGCTGGGGTTGGGCGACCAGGGGCGAGCTCGGGCGGCCAGGGGGCTCGAGCTGGGCGGCCAGAATGGGCGACCAGGGCTGGGGTCGGGCTGGAGGAGAGAGAAAGAGGAAAAAAAGAGAAAAAAAAAGGAATTTTGGGGATTTTGGGGAAAATGGGAAAAAAAAAATGAATAAGAAATTTCCTTTTTCTTTTTATCCTTATCCAAATATCCATTTTATCCAAATTTTCCAATTTCTAAAATAAGCCTTAAAATCCTTAAATCCCATTTCCCGGCTTCCTCCTTCGAGACCCGACTGAAGCAACCATTTCCAATCAATAAATCTCACTGAAATCAACCTCCCAAATCAACACCAAGGGCCCGGGCACGAATCCCAAAGAAAACACCCAAACAACCATCACTTTGCCCAAAACCCAAATCACAACCGAACACCCAAACGAAAAGCCCAAACATCTCGGGACTCGCAGCCACCAACAAACAAGCCTCAACAAAGGCAGGAGCTACCTCGAAGCCCTGAAAAAACCACAAATCCTGCCCGGGGAGCAAAAAGACCAAAATACCCCTAAGGGTCAAAACAGCTCTAACGGCCCAACCGAACCACTGAATCTGAACCGGAAGCTCCTCGAGAACCGGGATAGAAACCTGGGCCATTACAGATATTATATGTGATTGCTAATTGTATGCTTGTTGTGTTTATTAGCATGTTTAGTGATAGGTGCTCTGTTCTGAATTCCCGACTGGCATGATTTCCTATGTTGTTTCTCATGTTAGTCCATGCTAGGTTGTTCCTTTCTGGCATGCTCGTATCTGTTCTTGCTTCGTAGTATCATGCTAGGTTTGTTGTTTCTAATTGAGCACGTATTGGATTGTATTGGATTGTTTGCTGATTGATATGATAGTTTAGAGTTCAGGTAGATAGCATCATCCGGGCCAAGATGCATAAAGTACCTTGCATCCATGGCAGGGACATACGAGACAGTTCTCCGTCCCTGGACCCCGTGAGGGATTAGCTAACCCTACCGGTAGGCCCTACAATCTTGGGTGAGGGTGGCAGTCTGTTAATGCCCCAACGGTCGGGATGATGACTTGGCATTGCCTCGTCCCCGACAGCCGGCACGTCCTCAGCATGTTTCGGCAGTAACCCTTGATTGCCACCTGATTGGGCAAGGACGGCTTTCTGGTGTAAGCCTACCACGACCGTTTCCTTAGCCTCAGGTGCGGTGGTTCAGGCTGACATAGTTCACGTGTCCAGGTCTCACACCCCTATGTCAGTGACACCGATCCGAGATTTAGTTAGGCATGGTGGCCCGGACTCGGGCGACTTGCCACTAGACCCGCACCTCCCGTTTTGCGGTAGCATGCGGTGCGCGCATACGCTCATTATAGCGCCGACTGGAGAGCTCCTCGGGATTGTGAGCCAGTGCACCTTTCGTCGACAGTAGACAGGCTGAGGCCGAGACTTGTTTCTCGTATAGAGCGTATTGTGTGGTGATTTATTTCCGGACTAAGACCCGGAGTTGGCATCCGAGGTCCAAGTGTGGACTTAAGCTATGTGCTCTATTCTGTGTTTATATTCATAGCTTGCATACCTTTCTGCTAGATGACCATGTATATCGTATTGTACCCCGGTTAGGGATTCTTACTGAGTAATTCGTTACTCACCCTTATTTTGTGGTTTTCCACGGTAACCATGGTGCGAGACAGGGATGGTCGGGAGGAGGAGCCGTGATCATGGAAACCCGTTGTTCAAACTCTGAGTCTTGTATTTATGTTTTGATGTTTTAAATGTCCTCTGAATGCATGTAGTTGGGCACGGAGCCCTAGGTTGTTTTCTGACTGTATTTCCGGATTCAAGCATTGTTGTAACTATTGGAAAGTTTGAATGTTTTAAATAAATCTTTGATTAGAGTAAATTTTGGAAATGTATTTGTCTTGGAACAGGTGCTTGGAAACAGGGACAGGTTTCAGGAAATTATGTTGACTTTTAAATGGATGTTTATGTTTTAGTTTTTACTTAGAATCTGAAACACCATTTTGCATTTTTATTTTAGTTTTGAATGCATGCATTGAGGTAAAGACCTATTTTAGAACCCCATTCGGGTCAGGTCTTTACATTTAGCTAACCCTAACGGCAGCCCAGTGCAATCTTGGGTGAGGGTGGCAGACTGTTAAATGCCCCAACGGTCGGGGAAGTGACGAGGCATTGCCTTGTCCCCCGCAGTCGACAAGTCCTCAGCGTGTTCGGCAGTAGCCCTTGATTGCCACCTGATAGGGCAAAGACCGTTTCCTGGTGTAAGCCTGTAAAGACCCGACCCAAAAGGGGTTCTAAATTAGGTCTTTACCTCAATGCATGTGTTCAAAACTTAAAGACAATATGCAAGAATGGTTTCCGGATTCTAAGTGAAAACTAAAACATACAAACATCCATTTAAAAGTCAATACAAAATTCCTGAAACCTGTCCCTGTTTCCATGCACCTGTTCCAAGGCAAATACATTTCCAAAACTCACTCTGATCAGAGATTTATTTAAAACATTCAAAACTTTCCTATAGTTACCTCAATGTTGGCACAGCGCTGGGGCGCGGAGCTGCGCGCGGGCGAGCTGCAGGCGAGACAAGGGGGCGCGGCGCGGGGCGCAGACGCGGATAGGCGAACACGGGCGTGCGGGCGCGAGCTCGGCTGGGCGATGGCGTCTGGTGCGCGCGGGCTGCTGGGCTACGACGATGGGCGTGCGGCGCTGCTGGGCGTGCGACAGGCTGCAACAGCGCCTGGGCTACTCGGCTCTGCTGCTGGCTGGGGCATCTGGCGCGCGACACGAGTGCTCTTCTGCCGTGTGTGACTCTTTGTTCGGTTGAAATTTCTTTGCTCGGCCGGGACGACGCTTGATGGAGCTTGGGAAGAAGAGCACTGCAAGGGGGCTTGGGAGAGAAGCTTGGGCGGCTAGGGGATTTTGGAGAAGAAGACACTCAAACCTAATTTCTTTTCTTTTAATCAAATGCACCAAAACCCCAAGGACTCAATGCTAACTAAGACATGCCGCGAAAAGAGTAACAAGAGCCTCCTGTGGCTCAACTGGCCACTCCACCCACCTGACTTCCTAGCATCCCGGGTTCGAAACCCAACTGCTACACTTTATTTCTCAATTTTTCTTTTGCATCTCACCATGCCCCAAACACATCCACAAAGCATCAAAATCCTACTTAAGTTCATCCAATAATTCTAACAACTGAAAAAGACATAAACGGCGCTGACAGCCCGACCAAATTACCAAAATACTCCTAGGGCATACCTGGAAGACCAGGATGAAAACCTGAGCCGTTACAAAGCCTACCATGATCGGTTTCTTAGCCTTAGGTGCAGTGGTATAGGCTGACATAGTTTACGTGTACTGGTCTCACACCCCTATGTTCAGTGACACCGATCCAGAGATTAGTTAGGCATGAGTACTAGACTAGGGCAGCTTGCCCTAGACCCGGCACCCCCCTGGTTTGCAGTAGCATGCGGTGCGCGTGCACGCTCATTACAGCGCCGACTGGAGAGCTCCTCGGGATCTTGAGTTCAGTGCACCTTTCGTATCGACAGTCGACAGGCTGAGGCCGAGACTAGTTTCTCGTATAGGATCGTAAAGCGTTGTAGTTTTCCGGAGTAAGACCCTGCGATGGCATCCAAGGTTTATGTGAGGATTAAAGTAAAGTGCTCTCTTCTATGTTTTTATTCATGGCTTGCATACTTCCTGCTAGATGACCAGTTATATCGTATTGTACCCCGGTTGGGGATTCTTACTGAGTAATTCGTTACTCACCCTTATTTTGTGGTTTACCACAGGTAACCATGGTGCGAGGCAGGATGGCTGAAGGAGGAGTTGTGATCATGGAAACCCGTTGTTTTAAACTCTGAGTTTTATGTTAATGTTTTTATGTCTTAAAGTCCTCTGAATGCATGTAGTTGGGCACGGAGCCCTTAGGTTGTTTTCTGGTTATTTTCTGGATTCTGATACTGTTGTAAACCGTTTGAAGTTTTTGAATGTTTAAGTTAAATCTCTGATCAGAGTACTTTTTGAATTGTATTTAGCTTGGAACAGGTACTTGGAAACAGGGACAGGTTCTAGGACAGCTATGTCTGTTTTGAATGGATGTTTATCGTATTTGGTTTTATTCAGAATCTGGAAAATGATCTTGCATAATATTTTCTGAGTTAAAGGCCTATTTTAAGCATGCATTGAGGTAAAGGCCTATTTTAGGACCCCATTCGGGTCGGGTCTTTACAATAACTGTAACGGCCCAGTTTTCTATTCCAGTTTCCCATGTGTTTTTGGTTCAATATTCGGTTGTTCGGTTGGGCCGTTAAAGCTATTTTAACCCTTAGGGGTATTTTGGTCTTTTTGCTCCCCGGTCAGGGTTTGTGGATTTTCAGGATTCCAGGGTCATTCCTGCCCTTTATCGAGGCTTGATTGTTGTTGGCTGCAAGACCCAAGAAGTTTGTGCTAGTTGTTTGGAAGTTTGGAGGTGATTTGGTTATTAGCAAAAATAATGTTAATTAAAGTGCCTTCAATGGGATTTGAACCCTTGACCTAATGGTGAGTTGGAAGCTTGATTTAAATGAGTTTTATTAAAAAGAAAAGATTGTCTCAGCGGGGACTCGAAGAAGGGAAGCCCTGGGAAGGGATTTTAGATCACCAAGGCTTATTTAAAATTAGGAAAAAAGGAAAAGAAGGGAAGGAGCCCTATTTCTCACCTACCGTCTTCCAAGAATCAAGAACCGAGAGCCAAGACGAGCAGCAGGTCGTTGCACCAGCAGAGCCGCACCAGCGCATCGGACCCGGCCGCTCGCCGTGCACTGCCCCAGCCACAGCGCGCCTTCTTGCCCGGCCCAGCGCCACACGGTAACACCGGCCCTGCACATCACACACCAGCCGAGCAACCTGAGCGCCCAAAGATACCGCCTGCATCGCGCCCAGACGCACTCACCAGCCTGCTCGCGTCGCGCCCAACCAGCGCGCCCAGCCCCCACGCCCAGTCTGTTTCGCAGTGCAAGCGCCCGTCCGCGAGCCAGCTCACCCGTGCCAGCGCCCGTCTGCTTGCGTCCGTCCCCTGCCGCGCCAGCGCACCCAGCCTACTCGCCTCTGCCACCCAACCTGCCTGCCCCTTGCTGCCGAGAGCCTGATTTTGCCAAGAGAGTTGGGCCGAGACCTAGTGCCTTCTCGGTTGGTAATTCCCGACCCTCTACTCTTTTGGACCTTAAGATGTTAGTTGTTGTTTGCTTAATTAGGATGATTTTTATTGTTTGCTTAGGTTGCTCGGGTTCACTTAGAGGCTCGAGGGTCGCTTGTTGGTTGTGATAATTATTCTCTACTTGTTTCCAGGTAAGGATTTCTTACCGTGGTTGTGTGGACCCTGCGATGCTTTCAGGATTGTGCCCTGTATGCTTGGTTACTGTTATGAGCATGTTAGCTATAGGACAGCTTGTGTTTGAAATCTTGCTAGCATGTTTACTTGTTGTTCATGTTAGTGCCATGCTAGGTTTGTTCTCCCAGCATGCTTTTGATTCCTGCTTGAGTTCGTAGTATCGTGCTAGGGACTTTCCTTACCCTGGCATATCCATGTTTCCTGTTCGTATTCTGTTGGTTTCTTTCTAGGGTTAGATAGGTAATGTTGATTGTCTGATTGTTAGGCTAGTTTGTGTCCCTGTACTTAGGAGACCGTTAGGGGTTGTAAGTTTAGGTTTCGCTTGGGTAAGTCCCCGATGGGCACCAATGCGTTGCTAGTGTATGTAAGTCCCCGATGGGCGTCATAAGGTTGCTAGGGAGTGTAAGACCTCGATGGGCATCTCCATGATCCTAGCTGGAGTAAGACCCCGATGGGCATCCTAGATGTGTAAGATTCCGTTCGGCAGCATTGATGGCTAGAGGTGTAAGACCCCGATGGGCATCCGTATGTGTAAGACCCCGATGGGAATCATTGATTTGAGGTGTAAGACCCCGATGGGCATCATTGATAGCTGGAGTAAGACCCCGATGGGCATCCTAGATGTGTAAGACCCCATTGGGCAGCATTGATGGCTAGAGGTGTAAGACCCCGATGGGCATCCGTATGTGTAAGACCCCGATGGGCATCATTGATTTGTGGAGTAAGACCCCGATGGGAATCCTTCTGTGTAAGTCCCCGATGGCCATCACTGAGTCTAGCAGGTGTAAGATCCCGATGGGCGTCCTTATGTGCAAGACCCCTATGGGCATCATCGCGTCCTAGGTTGTGTAAGACCCTGATGGGCATCAAGGTGTAGAACCTAGTGTAGGTTGTGGTAGTAAGTCCTTGAATAGGCAATTTCTAGATCGGCGGTTAGCCTGAGACAACTTGTTGCTTCTAAGCTCGTATTGTTTGCATGTATACTAGGTTGCTAGATGACTGATGTATCGTATTGTACCCCGGTTGGGGATTCTTACTGAGTATGTTTATACTCACCCTTATTTCTGTGGTTTTTCCACCAGGCAACTTGGGACAAAGACCGGGGCGGCTAAGCGGAGGAGAGCGATTGATCATGGAATCTACTTGGCACTCTGTCGTTTATTGTTTGCATTATTTATTCAGCATGTAGATGGACAGGAGTCCTAGGGGAATGATGTTGTAGGTTGTTTAAACTGTTTTGAATATTCTTTTATAAATACTGGCCAGGCTTGTTTTACCTTGTTGGATTTGCTTTACGAAAACCGTTGGTTGTTTTAAGTGTTCCCCGTTTTCAAATGTTTGAAAAGTTTTAAATATGAGCACTAAACCGCTTGTTGAAATAATTAACTTGCATGCTAAGTGAGGACCTAGGTTTAGGACCGTATTTCAGGTCGGGTCTTTACAGTTGGTATTAGAGCCCAGAGTCATAGATTCTGTAGACTAACCTGCTTTGTAGGTTGTTGTTCCCAAGATCATCCGCACTTCACGGCCGTCAGGTTTGTCTGAGTTCATTAAGCTAAGGGTTTTATTTTACAATATTGCATCTAGTATACATGTGTTACCCCTGTTGGGTAGTGAGAGTCCTAGTGTGGACTAGCTTTGTGTTTAGTGTAGATCGTGTGTGCTGATTACACATAGAGGAGCAGGGACGTTTGGTATTTCCAACCGAGGAGTTGGACTGCGCATGTTGATGATGAGACCACGTCCAGGGTTGTCTAGACCCATAGGCCACCTTTGGCCCTGGCAGTTGAGTTGCCAAGAGAAGGGGGTAGAGGCTAGCAAACCTTAGAATGAGACTCCTTTAGCAGAGTGTGCTCCAGCCATGAGGGAGTCGATGGCAGGTCTTTTTAGATAACAGAGAGTGGAGACCCAGGCGCAGTTTGTAGCACGTAGTGAGGAGTCCCAGGCACCGATGGCCCAGCTAACAGAGTTCATTTGGGAGACACCCCCAGTAGCTCCAGTAGCCCCGGAGGTTTTCGGGAGGACATGATCAACAGGTTTATTGTAACGACCCAGGTTTTCGTCCCAGTCTTCCAGGTATGCCCTAGGGGTATTTTAGTAATTTGGTCGGGCCGTCAGGGACGTTTATGTCTTTTTCCAGTTGCTAAAATTATTGGATGGATTTATGAAGGTTTTTGAGGCTTTGTTGTTTGGTTTGAGCATGGGTAGATGCAAAAGTAAAAATAAAGGAATTTGTGTTGCAGCTGGGTTTTGAACCCGAGCCTCCAGGAAAGCTTGTGGGGATGCGTGCCAGTTGAGCTATTGAGAGCTCTTGTTGCTCTTTCTGCATCACATCTTAGTTAACCTTGGATCTTTGGTGTTTGGTGCATTTGGTTAAATGAAATAGAAATTAGGTTTGTTGTGTTTTCTTCTCCAAAAGAGTTGTGGCCGCCCAAGCTTTCTCCCAAGCTCTCCTTGCCGATTCTTCATCCTTGCAGCTCCCTTGGATCGTTCATCATCATTCCGGGTAAGTCTTCATCCTCTTCATCTTCTTGATTGGGTGTTCTTGTTGGCGAAGGTAAGGAGAAGAGCTTGTGTGTGTGTGTGTTTGTAGCAGTCGCCCAAAGATGCCCAGATCTGCCAAAGAAGCAAGCCCAAGCCGCCCGGATCGCCTAGCGAAGAAGCCCCGGCCGCCCAAATCGCGCAGCAGCGAGCACACGAGCCGCCCGGACCGCCCGGCCCGTCGCGGCCCGTCAGCGCGCTGCTGAGCGGCCAGCGCGCGCCAGCGTCTCGCGCGCGCGCGCCCGCTCCTCGCTGCGCGCGTGCGCGCGCGCGTCGCGCCTCGCGCGCGCCCGCGCTCGTCTCGTCCGCTTGCGCGCGCCCGTGCGCGCGCCCGCCAGGCCAATCGTCGCGCGCGCGCGCGCAGCCTACCGCCCATCCAGCCCCATTCAGTGCCCGTCAGCGCCAAAGCCAGCAGCCAGCCCGCTGTTGCCGCCGTCCGCGTGTCGGGCGTGCCGTGTGAGTGCCCCGAGCCGAGCACGCTTGTTTTATTATATTTTTAGGGCTATGATTGTGATTTCTATTGTGTTTGTTAGGTTCTCGTTAGCTAGCTCGGGATCGATCGCGGCGTAGGATTTTGTGTGTAGTTGCCCCGCCAAGGTAAGGATCTCTTACCGGAGTTGTGTGGACCTGCGATGTTCTATGTGATTGTTGTTTGTATGTTTGTTTGTGATTATCAGCATGTATAGTTTAGGTGCTCTGTTCAATTCTCGACTAGCATGACTTCGTATGTTGTTCTCTCATGTTAGCCCATGCTAGGTTGTTCCGTTCTAGCATGCTCATATCTCTGTTCTTGCTTCGTAGTACCATGCTAGGTTCGTTGTATCTGTTGAGCACGTTTTGGATTGTATTGGATTGTATGTTATTGATATGATAGGTTAAAGTGTAGGTAGGTAGCATCATCCGGCTCGATGCATAAAGTATCTTGCATCCATGGCGGGGACGTCGAGACGATTCTCGTCCCTCGACCCCGTTAGGGTTTAGCTAACCCGACCGGTAGGCCCCGCAATCTTGGGTGAGGGTGGCGGATCAGTTAAATGCCCCAACGGTCGGGATGATGACTTGGCATTGCCTCGTCCCGACGATCGGCACGCGTCCTCGGCGTGTTCGGCCGTAGCCCTTGATTGCCACTGTTAGGGCAAGGACCGCTTCTGGTGTAAGCCTATCACGGCCGGTTCCTTAGCCTCGGTGCGGTGGTTCAGTGACGATAGTTCACGTGTCCGTGTCTCACACCCTATGTCGGTGACACCGATCCGGAGAGATTTAGTTAGGCGTGGTGGATGGACATGGGCGACTTGCCACTAGACCCGGCACCCCATAGTCTCGCAGAGCACGCGGTGCATGCTTACGCTCATTACAGCGCCACGACCGGGAGAGCTCCTCGGGATCTTGAGCTAGTGTACCTTTCGTGTCGACGATGAGAGATGGTGAGGGCCGAGACTTGGTTCTCGTATAGGGCGTATTGTGTGGTGTGGATTATTCCGACTAAGACCACCGAGTTGGCATCCGAGGTCCAAGTGTGGACTTAAGCTATGTGCTCTATTATGTGTTATGTTCATAGCTTGCATACTCTCATCTAGATGACCATGTGCATCGTGTTGTACCCTGGTCGGGGATTCTTCTTGAGTAATTCGTTACTCACCCTTACTTATCTTTCAGTAACCATGGCGCGAGGCGGGATGGTGAAGGAGGAGCTATGATCATGGGAACGTGCTGTCGTCTCTGACTTTTTATTTCTATGACTCTTGTCTTTCATTTTCCCCTGAATGCATGTAGCCGGGCACGGAGCCCTAGGATGTTTTCTGAATGATTTTGTGGATTCCCGCTTTATTGAATTTGAGGATGTTTCAAATGTTTTAATAAATCTCTGATCAGAGTGTACGTCTTGGAAATGTATTTGCCTTGAAACAGGTTTCAGCAAACTATATTGATTTCTGATTGAACCTTGATTGTTTTGTTTTAATTGGGAATCTAAAAACTTATTTGCATATTATCCTTTCCTTTGAATGTATGCATTGGGGTAAAGGCCTATTTAGAGCCCCTTTTGGGTCGGGTCTTTACATTTATGCTGATGAGTTAGTTGGCGTTGATGGAGCCGCCGAGTTTGCCAAGCAGAAGCGAGGTGGTTAGCTAGGATGGAGTTTATCATCCGAGTGTTGGGATGACCTGATGTTCAGAGGCCAAGGCGTGTCGTTCTGGTGTTGTTTGATACAGCAGTTGGGTGGTGGAAGTCCCTTGAGAGAGGTGGACCAGCAGAGTCTATAAAGACCCGACCCGAATGGGGTCCTAAAATAGGCCTTTACCTCAATGCATGCTTTAAAACTTATAAAATAATATGCAAGGTTGAATGCCAGATTCTAATTAAAACAAAATACAATAAAACATCCATTCAAAACAAGAACAAAACGTCCTGGAACTCATCCTGTTTCCAAGTACTGTTCCAAGCTAAATACAATTTAAAACGTACTGATCGAGATTTAATTCACATTCAAATCCAAAAATGGTTTACATCGATTAACGTAATCCGGGCAACAACCAGAAAACAACCTAAGGGCTCCGTGCCCAACTACATGCAATCAGAGGACATTTAAAACATGAAAACATAAATAAAAGACTCAGAGTTCGAAACAACGGGTTTCCATGATCACAGCTCCTCCTCCAGCCATCCTGACTCGCACCATGGTTACCTGTGGAAAACCACAGAATAAGGGTGAGTAACGAATTACTCAGTAAGAATCCCCAACCGGGGTATAATACGATATACATGGTCATCTAGCAGAAAGGTATGCAAGCTATGAATATAAACACAGAAGAGAGCACATAGCTTAAATCCACACATTGTAAGGACCCGACCCAAAAGAAACGGTCGCTAACCTAGATCCTTACTTAGCATGCATGTCTAGGAATGTAAAACGTCATTCAGAGTTTGAAATTTAAATCCTTGAGGTAAGTACATTCAAAACAAAGAAAAATATAATTCCATTTAAAATAAACAGGTAGATGACTGATCAGTACTTTCTTAAAAACAAATCAAGGGAAACGGTACGAGAAACATAAAATAGGTTTTTTGAGTACTTTTCCTAGGGACTCAAGTCCCACTACATGCTAAATCATAAGAAAACAATAAAAGAATATGCATCCCAGTCGATCCATGATCATCCAAAGACCTCCTCCTAGCCATCCCGCCGATGTCCCAAGTTACCCGGTGGAAAACCACGAGAAAATAAGGGTGAGCAACGAGTTACTCAAGTAAGAATCCCCAACCGGGTACAATACGAAAACATATCATTTAGCACACGGACATGCAACCATGCAATGACTCAGAGCAAACAGATGGGTCAACAGAACGTCGCTCTTGGGCTTGCCTATTCGAGGCTTACACAACCTAAAACTCAGTGTTGCCCTTCGGGGACTTATACACCTAGGATGCCCATCAGGGTCTTACACCTCCAACTCAGTGATGCCCATCAGGGACTTATACACCTAGGATGCCCATCGGGGTCTTACACCTCCAACTCGGTGATGCCCATCGAGACTTATACACCTAGGATGCCCATCGGGTCTTACACCTCCAACTCGGTGATGCCCATCGGGGACTTATACACCTAGGATGCCCATCGGGTCTTACACCTCCAACTCGGTGATGCCCATCGGGACTTATACACCTAGGATGCCCATCGGGGTCTTACACCTCCAGATGTCCATCGGGGCCTTCCCCGAGCGGGACGCGCTAGTTACCTCTACAATCTCTTACACTATACATCATCCGCCAATTCCTAGCATGGCACTAATAGGATAACAAGGTCACGGTTATGCCGAGACAATTTAACTCCTAGCATGATAACTTAACAGGATATATCAGGAATCTCAAGCACAAAATCACCTGGTACAAGAAAGAGCAAGCAACCTATCCACTAGAAATTCCATACAAACACAACACATGGCATGCTATCAAAGTATTCGCAGGTCCACACAACCACAGTAAGAAATCCTTACACAAGTGAATAGAACCAACGATCAACGGATGACTCTCGAGCTTCTAAGCGAACCCGACAACCTAAGCCAGATAATAAAAATCAACCTAGTTAACCAACAAAGCAGCTAAAAAGCACAAAACGTCCAAAGGGTCACCTCGGAATTTACCAACCGAGAAGGCACCGGGCTCGGCAAAGCGCGCGTGCGCAGCGTGCGTCGCGGGCGGCAGCAGCTGCTCTTGTGGCGATCGTCGGCATGAAATGGCTGCCGCTTCTTTGGCGGCTGAGTGCAGCGAGGGGCGCTGGCGCGCGTGCGCGCTGTGTAAGGGCGAGGCGCGTGGCCCTCAGCAGCGACGCAGCAGCGGGGCGTGCGGCCGGGCCGACGGTCGTCGCAGACGCAGCGATCAGCGTCTTGGCGCGCGGACGCAGACGGTCTTTGGTGCCGAAGCGGCGTCGCGTCGCGAGACGAAAACCGCGCGGCGAAGCGGGCTCAGGCTGGAGCGGCGTCGCGGCGCGACGCGAGAACCGCAGACGGACGGCACACACGTGGGTGTCTTGAGACGCGATCGGTCGGAGCGACGCCGAGCGCGCGGTGGCGGCGACGATGAAGGCAGCGCAGGCGCGACGGCTGGCGACGATGGGCGCATGGGCGCGCGACGGCGGCGGCGAAGCAGCGCTGGGCGCGCGCAGGTCGCGGCGACAGCGGCACGAGGGAGCACGGCAGGCGGCGACGGCCGGCTGGATTGGCGGTCGGTCTGCGGCCGGCTGACGGCGATCGGTCGGCGGCGGTCAGTGGCGAGTCTGACAATGGATAGTGCGGTCACGACAGCGGTGTCGCGGCGGCGAGGGTGTGGGGAGAGGGTTTTGCGAGAGAGAGTGCTTTCTTTTTCTTTTTTTTTTTTTTTTTTCTTTCTTCCTCAAATTAAATAGGCTTGAAATCCAAAATTCCCTTCCCAAGGCTTCCCTCCTTCAAACCCAATTTGACGCATTTATTTTCCTTAATTAATTCCAAACTCCCATCTCTCTTTGAGGCCGAGGGTTCGAGTCCTCCAAAAACATCTTTTAAACCTTATTTTATACTTAACTAAAATCCGGGCTGTTACAATACTCCCTCCTTGGAGGACTTCCGTCCTCGGAAGTTCTTTGCACTAAAACAACCCCGGGTAATTTCTCCTCATCTCCCTTCCAACTCCCAAGTAGCTTCCTCGACTCTCTGATTACTCGCCACTTGCACTTTCACTAAATCAATAGCTCTCGGTTCCTCAAGACTTTCTTCTCAAATGCTAAGATCTTTATGGGCTTTTCCTCAAAGCTCGAGTCATGCTTTAGCCGCAAAGGCTCGAAATCTATGACATGCGAAGGGTGCCGCCACATCTTGCGGAGCATCAAACATGGAACACACTATGCACTGCAGCCCAAGGGCGGCGGCAATGCTAACCGTGGCTACGGCCCGATCCTCTCGAGGATCTCGAATGGTCCGACAAACCTGGGCTCGGCTTCCCCTTCCTACCAAACCTCGAAACTCCACGCGCCGGAGCCACCTTAAGGAACACGTGCTGGCCAATCTCAAACTCCAACTCTCTACGTCTGACATCGGCGTAGCTCTTCTGCCTGCTCTGGGCAGTCAACATTCGAGCTCTGATCTTCTGGACAGCCTCATTGGTCAACTGGAGCAACTCTGGACCCAATACACGCTTTGTCTCCAACCTCTTCCGCGGGGGATCTGCAGCGCTTACCATACAATGCTTCAAACGGTGCCATCCGAATGGTTGGTGAAAACTATTGTTGTAGGCGAACTCCATCAAATTCAAGCATCGATCTCAATCGCCAGGGAAATCCAACACGCAGCTCGCAACATATCCTCTAAGATCTCGATTAACCCGCTCGGTCGCCATCGATCTGTGGGTGGAAGGTCATCTTTGTAGCCGCACTCGTGCCCAAACACACTGAAGGGCCTTCCAAAATCGTGATGTAAAACGGGAATCCCGGTCGGAGATAATTTTAATTGGCACTCCGTGGTACCTCACTATCTGCTCAAGAACAATTGTGCCCACTTTGCTCCACGGTGTAGTTTATCTGCCGGGCGAAGTGGGCACACTTAGTCAACCTATCAACGACCACCCAAATCTGTGCATATCCTCTAGGGTTACGGGCAATCTGAAATAAAATCCATGGTAATTTCCTCCCACTTCCACCGTGGCACCCGAGCGCATCGCAGCGAACCTGCTGGGCCGCCTAGGCGCCTTCACTTGCCGACAAGTGAGACACCGAGTGACAAAGCGGGCAATCTCTCTCTTCATCCCCATCCACCAAAAAGTCCGCTTAAGATCTTGGTACATCTTGTTACCCCACAGTGCCATGCAAAAGGCGAGGTGTGAGCCTCGGTCAACAATTCCGAACGAATACTGGGCATCGGGTGGGACACATAGCCGACCCTTATATCTCAAGCCACCATCTCTGCAAATATCTCAAAATCAAAGTCACCATCACCGGACCCTCTCATACAACTTTTTCAACTTAGGATCATTCAATTGGCCGTCAATAATCCTTTGCCTTACCGGAAGGCGGATGGTCAATCGAGCTACCAGTGCGTAACATCCCCTAACAACACTGCTATTTCTCGCTCTCTCAAGTCTTTCCTTATGATACTTTTGGGATTTGCCAACGTCGCTAGATGCGAGGTCTTCCTACTTAGTGCATCTGCCACAACATTTGCCTTTCGGGGGTGATACAATATCTCACGATCGTAATCCTTCACGAGTTCCAACCACCTCCTCTGCCTCATGTTCGAGTCCTTCGAGTGAAGAAATACTTGAGGCTTTGGTGATCCGAAAAATCTGAATCTTTTCCCCATACAAGTAGTGCCTCCAAATCTTAAGGGCAAAGACGACCACGCCAACTCCATATCATGAGTCGGGTAATTCGCTCGTGCGCTTTCAATCACACAAGCGTATGCTATCACCTTACCGTGTTGCATCAAAACGCAACCCAAACCAAACTTGTTGGCATCATCAGACACCACACGAAACCCCAGTTCCCTCCGAAATCGCCAACACCGGGCAGACGTCAAAGCGCTCTTTAGCTTAGCAAAACTCTCATCGCACTTCCTATCCCAAACGAAATCAACACCCTTCCTCGTCAATCGAGTAAGCGGGCGGCTATAGCGGAAAAATTTTGAGCGGCGTCGGTAATATCCGACCGGACCGGAAGCTACGAATCTCGACACGATCGTCGGTGCGCCCACGAACTAACGGCCTCTACCTTCGAAGGGTCCACGACCACTCCTCCTTAGACACAACGTGTCCCGGAAAAGCTACCTCCTCGAGCCAAAAGTCACACTTTGAGAACTTCGCATAGAGCTTGTTCTCGCGCAAGGCCGCCAAAATCGCCTTAGGTGCGAGGCATGGTCCTCCTTAGACTTGGAGTACACAAGAATGTCGTCTATGAACACGATGACAAAGCGGTCCAAGAACGCCTTGAACACTCTGTCCATCATGTCCATGAATGCACTGGGGCGTTCGTCGATCCGAAAGACATGACTACGAACTCATAATGCCCATACCTCGACTGACGCATTTGTCTTGGGAATATCTCGCATCCCGAATCCTCAATCGGTGGTAGCCCGACCTCAAGTCAATCTTTGAAAACACACAAGCTCCCCGGAGCCGGTCAAACAGTCATCGATCGAGGCGGCGGGTACTTGTTCTTAATGGTTACCTTGTTCGGTTCCACATGTCGATGCATAGACGCATCGAGCCATCCTTTTTCTTAACAAACAAAGACGGGTGCTCCCACGAGGACACACTCGGCCTAATAAATCCTCTATCAAGCAACTCCTGCACTGTTCTTTTAACTCTTTCACTCTGCTGGCGCCATGCGATAAGGAGCTTTCGAGATAGGGCGAGTCCCCGCTCAAGCTCTATTGAGAAGTCCACCTCCCTCTTGGCGGCGAGCTAGGCAACTCTTCGGGAAAAACATCCGCAAACTCTTGCACTATGGGCACTGTTCGACAGATAGCTGGTCACGGTTCTCCCCCGATCCAACTTAGCTAAGAAACCCCAAGCTCCTCGAGCTAACAAACGGTGAGCTTTAACTGCCGAAATCACCGGCGGACACACCCCACTCTGGGTGCCCCGAAATTTAAAGGTAGGCCAACCTGGCGGCCTGAACACCACCTCCTTACAACGACAGTCAATCATAGCGTGGTTATCGCCTAACCAATCCATCTTGAGGATCACATCAAAACCGCTCATAGCTAACACTATGAGGGTAACTGCAGGTGCAGTCGGACACTTGTATCCGACCGTCCCTTACCTTCAGGCTAGCCAGCATTGTAAAGACCCGACCCAAAAGGGGCTCTAAATGGGCCTTTACCCCAATGCATGTAGTGAAAATAAAAGACATTATGAAAAATACATTTCGGATTCCAAGTAAAAACAGAAACATTCAACAACCAAAACATACATTTCTAAAAGCACACTCACGATCGTAGATTTATTTAAACCATTAAAACAATCCACAAGTACCAATATCTTTGGAATCCATAAAACGTAAGAAAACATCACGGGGCTCTGTGCCCGTCTACATGCATTCGGAAATAATAAAAGTGAAGAGTCATGATAATTAAAATAAAACAATCGGAGATGACAAAGAGTTCCATGATCATAGCTCCTCCTTCACCATCCTGTGTCTCGCCTTGATTACACGTGGAAAACCACGAGAATAAGGGTGAGTAACGAATTACCCAGTAGAATCCCCAACCGGGGTACAATACGATATACATGATCATCTAGAAGAATGTATGCAAGCTATGAGAACAAACACGAGAGCGGAGCACATAGCTAAGTCCACACTTGGACCTCGGATGCCATCTCGGGGTCTTAGTCCGGAAAAATACCACAACACACTAAACGCACTATACGGAAACAAGTCCCGGCCTCGGCTGCTCTCTGTCGTCGATACGAAAGGTGCACTCGCTCAAGATCCCGAGGAGCTCTCGATCGCGCCAGTAATGAGCGTAAGCGCGCACCGCATGCTACCGCAAACTCGGGGTGCCGGGTCTAGTGGCAAGTCGCCTGTGTTCATCACCATGCCTAACTAAATCTCTGGATCGGTGTCACCGACATAGGGTGTGAGACTCGACACGTGAACTATGTCGGCTGTACCACCGCACTCGAGGCTAAGGAACCGGTCGTGGTAGGCTTACACCAGAAGCGGTCCTTGCCTAACAGTGGCAATCAAGGGCTACGGCCGAACACGCCGAGGACGTGTCGATTGCCGGGGCGAGGCAATGCCAAGTCATCATCCCGACCGTTGGGGCATTTAACGATCGCCACCCTCACCCAAGATTGCGGGGCCTACCGGTTGGGATAGCTAATCCCTCACGGGGTCCAAGGGCGGAGAATCGTCTCGAACGTCCTTGCCATAGATGCAAGATACTTTATGCATCGGGCGGATGATTCTATCTACCTCAATTCTAAACCTTAACAATAATAACGATTCAATCAATGCGGTCAAATACGTGCTCATCGATATACAAAGAACCTAGCATGATACTACGAAAGCAAGAATGATATCGAACATGCTAGAATAGAACAACCTAGCATGGGCTAACATGAGAAACAATACAAGAGTTCATGCGATCGAGAATTGAACAGAGCACCTAGGCTAAACATGCTAGTAAACATACACAGCATACAAAACAACAATCACAAATATACCGCAGGTCCACACAACCCCTGTAAGAAATCCTTACCTTGGTCGGAAGACTTTTACACACAAATCCTAAGTCATGGAACAATCCCGAGCTAGCGGCGGGAACCTAGCAAACCAACAATAATCGGCATCTAAAATATCTAAACAACAATAGAAACGACAAGCTCGGCTCGGGAACTCACGCGCGCGACGACCACGAGCTTGAAATTTGCTGGCAACAAGCTGCTCTCGGCAAAAAAGCGGCCGCAGCTGGCCGCTACCGCACAGCGAGGACACGTATTTGGCGCGAAAGCGCGTCTGACGGCGCGCGGCGCCGGGCGCGTCGGGCGGCGGCGCGCGCGGCGCCGGCGTGCATGCGAACACGGCGAGCAACTCGGCGAGGAACGCGCGCGGCGCGGCGAACGTCCGAGCGGCGCGCGCGGCAAGCAGCTCGGCAAGCGGACACGCGGCGCGTCTGAGCGATCGGCCGGCCGGACCAGCGGCGCTGGCGAGGACCTCTGGCGTCGCGGCGATCGGGCGATCTCGCTGCTTTGGGCGAACAGCGAGGCTCTTGGGGGCAGTCCGGCGTCTGCGGTGGCTCGCTCGACCGACTGGGTCGTGCGACAGGTGGCTCGACCGATCTGGGCGTCGCGACGGTACGGCTCGACCGATCTGGGCGTCTGGTGGTGGGGATGATGGTTTTGCTCCTCTCGGTGGTGCACAACACACACACACACACACCCCCTTTTTCTTACATTCGGCCAACAAACACCCAAATGAGAAGATGAAGAAGACGAAGACTTACCCGGAATGATGATGATCGAACCCAAGGAGATGCAAGGATGAAGAACTCGGCAAGGCTATGGAGATGGAGAGCTTGGGCGGCCAAGAGGTGTTTTTGGAGAATAAGATGGAATAACCTAATTCTATTTCATTTAACCAAATGCACCAAAACTCCAAACTCCAAGGTTAACTAAGATGTGATGCGAAAAGAGCAACAAGAGCACCTAATGGCTCAATTGGCACACCTCTCTACAAGCTTCCCGGGAGACCGGGTTCAAACCCATTGCAGGCTAATTTCCTTTATTTTTACTTTTGCAACAAACCTTGCTCAAACCAAACCACAAACCCCTCCAAAAACCTACAAAACCATCCAATAATTTTAGTAGCCGAAAAGACACAAACGACCATGACGGCCCGACCAAATTACCAAATTACCCCTAGGGCATACCTGAAGACCGGAAGAAAAACTCGGGTCGTTACAATATTCCCTCCTTTTTATGACTTTCGTCCTCGAAAGTCCTTAAGACAAAATTGACTCGAGGGTAATGCAACCTCATCTCGTCTTCCCGCTCCCAAGTGGCTTCCTCGGAACCCCGATTCTTCCATCGAACCTTTACCAAACGAATCTCGCGATTACGCAACGTCTTGGTCTCAAAGGCAAGGATCCTCACCGCTTCTCCTCGAAGTTCAAATCCTCATTCACCGCAAAGGCTCAAAGTCCACGATGTGCGGCGGGTCCGGCACATCTTGCCTCAAAGATCGATACATGGAAAACACTATGCAATGCGATAGTGACGGAGGAAGGGCTAACCGGTAAGCAACTCTGCCAATCCTCTCTAGGATCTCGAACGGACCAACAAAACGGGGACTCAACTTCCTCGCTTACAAACCTCAAAACACCTCGCATCGGAGCAACCTTAAGGAACACATGCCGACCAACCTCAAACTCCAAATCTCGACGCCGAACATCGGCGTAACTCTTCTGCTCTGCTCGCTCCATCAACATACGAGCTCTAATCTTCGCACTTCGCACCATTGGTCAATCGCAGAAACTCGGGACCCAAAACTCATCTATCACCAACCTCTTCCCGAACACGGGGGGCCGACAACGCTTACCATACAATGCCTCGAATGGAGCCATCTCGAATCGCCGATCGGTAACTATTGTTATAGGCAAACTCCATCAAAATCTGAGATCTCTGGTCCCAAGCGCTCGGGAAATCCAACACACAAGCCCTCAACATATCCTCGAGAATCGATTCACTCTCTCGATCGACCATCCGTCGAGGGTGAAAAGTCAGGCTTTGAATCGCACTCAGTGCCCAAACCCTTACGGAGCGCTCTCGAGCGAGAAATGAACCGCGAGTCACGATCGACACAATCCTCACCGGCACACCATGATAACGGATGATCTGCTCCAAAAATAGTTGCGCGCCACTGCTCCACGCGGTATAAGTGTCCCTCACGGAATGAAGTGTGCGCTCTTGGTCAAACGGTCGACTATCACCCAAATCGAGAGAACTTCCTCGAGTCCTTGGCAAACCAGGATATAAAGTCCATAGAGATCTCTTCCCATTTCCACTGGGTACACTCGAGTGGCTGCAACAAACCTCTTTGGCCTCTGCACAGGTGCCTTCACTTGGCGACAAGTGAGACACCTACCGACAAACTCTGCCACATCTCTCTTCATTCCCATCCACCGTAAGGTCTCGCTTAAGGTCTGATACATCTTGGTACCCCGGTGCCAAGCAAAAGGGGAACAGTGGGCCTCAGAGCAACTCTGCTCATGAAAACTCGCAATGTCCGGAACACACAACCGCCCCTATAAGTCAACCCACCGTGCGGTGAATATACAAAGTCAAAGTCACCGTCGGACTAACTCATCAACCAATCTCTTAAGTGCGGGGTCACCCAACTGGCGATCTATAATCCGCCTGAATCGACGGGTGAATAATACCAATCGAGCTACCTACGGCGGTAACCTCTCCCAACAACATCGCAACCTCGGCCCGCTCGAACTCTCTCGCAAACTGGCTGAAGGAACTCAACAACGCCGCAGAGTGCGACGTCTTTTCGCTCAAAGCATCGGCCACTACATTGGCTTTACCGGATGGTACAAAATCTCGCAGATCATAATCCTTTACCAACTCTAACCATCTCCTCTCGCTCATATTCAACTCCTTACGAGTAAACAGATACTTGAGGCTCGGTGATCGGTAAACATCTCGAATCCGCTCACCATACGGTAATGCCTCCAAATCTTCAATGCAAACACCACTGCGCCAACTCCATATCATGAGTCGGGTAGTTCTGCTCATACGGCTTGGTGACGGGAAGCATAGGCAATGACCTTCCCGTCTTTGCATCAACACACAACCTAATCCAAACTTGGAAGCATCATCAGTACCACGAAACCACTGTCCCCTCGGGATCGCCAACAGTCTTGCCGAAGTCAAACTACGCTTGAGCACGGCAAAGCTCTCATCACACTCTTTGTCCCAAACAAACTCGACACCCTTCCTCGTCGACGAGTGAGGGGTGAGGCTAAAGCAGAAAAAGTTCTTGACGAACCGACGGTAGTAACTGCCAAACCAGAAAGTCTGCGAATCTCGGCAATCGAAGTCGGCTTGGCCCATGAACTCACGGCCTCAATCTTCGCGGGGTCCACGGCTATACCATCTCTCGAAACCACGTGGCCTAGGAAGGCCACCGCTCCAACCAGAAATCACATTTGGAAAACTTCGCATAAAGCCGGTTTTCCCTCAAAGCCGCCAATACTCGTCTCAAATGCTCTGCATGGTCTTCTTTAGACCTCGAATAAATCGAATATCGTCAATGAACACGATGACGGCCGTCCAAAAATGATTTGAACACCCTATCCATCATGTCCATGAACGCGGGTGGGGCATTGGTCAATCCAAACGACATAACCACAAACTCATAGTGACCATATCCGGACTCAAAAGTCGTCTTAGGAATGTCGGCATCCCGATCCGCAATCGATGGTAACCGGATCTCGATCTATCTTGGAGAACACGAAGCTCCTCGGCCGATCGAACAAATCATCGATACGGGGCAATCGGATACTTATTCTTCACTCACACCTTATTAAGCTCGCGGTAATCAATACATAAGCGCATAGAACCATCCTTCTTTTCACAAATGAATCGTGCTCCCCACGAGGACACACTTGGACGGATGAACCCTCGGTCTAACATCTCCTGCAAATCGAATCTTGATTCCTTTAACTCACTGGCGCCATGCGATCACGGAGCCTTCGAGATAGGGAGGGTCCTGGCTCGAGCTCAATATTGAAGTTAACCTCTCTCTTTGGGGCAACCCGTGAACTCCTCGAGAAACACATCCGCGAACTCTTGCACGACCGGCACTGATCGACAGACAAACGAGGGGCTCTTCCCGCACAACTTGGCTAGATAGCCCCAAGCTCCATGAGCTAGCAAACGACGAGCTTTCACACCGACACCATCGGCGGGCAAACTCCACCTGGACTCCACGAAACTTAAAGTCTGGGCGACTCGCGGCGCTCTGAACACTACTTCTTTCCGGTGGCGGTCAATCAACGCGTGGTTAGCAACTAACCACTCCATACCAAGAATCACATCAAAACCGCTCATAGGCGTAACTATGAGCGTAGCCACAAGCAACTCTCCGGATATCTCGATCCGGCCATCCTTAATCTTATCTCTAGCCAACATACTAACTCCCGAAGGAGTTGCAACAGATAACTCAAAACCTAGAGGCTCTAGTCTTAACTTAGCATGCTCAAAGAAACAACACGATATACAAATGAATGCGTGGAACCGAATCAAACAAGACAAATGCGCAGTGATCTAAAACAAGAAGCGTACTCCATACGGCATCATCCGTGACGCTCGGCCTCCCCGACGGGTTGTAGCAAACACTCGACCTATTTCTTGCGCTGCATGGCCGAGCCGCCATAGCCGGGTGATCACAAAAACGGGCCATGTGACCCTCTCTACCACAACGGAAGCACAATCTAGGTCCAGGTGACAAGCTCGGCGTGGACTTTCCCACACAAGTAGCACAAGCGGAAATCGCTGGGTCCTCCTCGCTTTGTCGGGGCCGAAACGGACCGGAGCTCTCCGTGATCTCTGCTTCGAATCGCCCTTGGCGGCGCCGCCGCCTCCCGAAAGTCAAACTTCCTCTTACGCCCCACAATCTGGGCTGGGACGGACGCCGGCTGAGCGAGGCGGCAACAACCCGCTCAGCAGGATACTTCCCATTATAGATCGTGGCTAATCGACAGCCCTAGCATAAGTGTCGGGGCACGAGCCACGACATCTCGGGAAACACCACCGCCTCAATCCGGATATGAACTTCCGAATCTTCACTCCGGTGGCAATCAACGAGGGAGCAAAATATCCATACTCCGAGAACTTGCGCTCATATTCCTCAATGGAATCGAAACCCGCTTGGGTTTCGGAAGAGCTCCACCATCTTCTCTGAGCCTCATCAGCGATGAACTTTACCTTGAACTCACCTTGAAGAACTCCCAAGTAGCGGGTGGAGACCAGGTGGTCTCTCGCTCAAGGTGGACTCCCACCACCATCTCATTGTGCCTCCTAGCACATGAGCCGCACATCTCGGCCTCTCGAATATCGGGGCACACCATGATCGGGAAGGTGTACTCCAAATGGGCAATCCACAGCCGCCGCTAACGCATCACCGGTGGCATCAAACTTCTCGAGCTTCCACTTCACAAAATCCTTCACCACCTACCCAATTCCTCGGCACCCTCTCGCCATATCGCCTCGGGGGCTACTTGCTCTGTGGAGTTGGAGGTGCTCTTGAGCTCTCTTTGAACCAATCGAGTCACCGCTCGATCTGGGCTCGGGACTCTTCCCGCTGCCCAGCGCCAACAAGGCTCGGTCTCGCCTCTCGGGTCACTCAACATGCTGACCATAAAAGCCCTCATAGACTCAAAGAAACTCTGCTCCAGAGCGCCTCTCACGCGCGCTTCGATCGCCTCAACGCCCGCTCTAGGCGTAACGAGGGGAGCTTTGGTGGAATGCCATCGATGTCGGCTTGGGACGATGTCCTGCGATGATCGATCCGATCCCGATACCCCGACCGCTCTCGAACCTCCTCTCGATGCGGGTGGTAGCATCTTTGGCGATCTACATCCAAACCAACAACGAATCAAAACTCGCCTGTCACCATTCCACAACACCAAACAAGGCATACACTAGATGATAGGTATTGTAAATTCTTAACCCTTTTCCTTTCTAAAACAATAAATCTAGGCGTACTGATGATGCTTGAGATCTTGATGATCATGGAAAACGACCTACAACAAAAAGGTCGATCTACGAGAATCTATGACTCGAGCTCTCGATACCAATCAGAAAGACCCGACCCAAAGGGGCTCTAAATGGGCCTTTACCCCAATGCATGTAGTGAAAATAAAAGACATTATGAAAAATACATTTCGGATTCCAAGTAAAAATGAAACATTCAACAACCAAAACATACATTTCTAAAAGCACACTCGATCGTAGATTTATTTAAACCATTAAAACAATCCACAAGTACCAATATGCTGGAATCCATAAAACGTAAGAAAACATCATCGGGGGTCTCTGTGCCCGTCTACATGCATTCAGGGGAAATAATAAAAAGTGAAGAGTCATGATAATTAAAATAAAACAATCGGAGATGACAAAGAGGTTCCATGATCATAGCTCCTCCTTCACCATCCTGTCTCCCGCCTTGATTACCTGTGGAAAACCACGTAATAAGGGTGAGTAACGAATTACCAGTAAGAAGAATCCCCAACCGGGTACAATACGATATACATGATCATCTAGAAGAATGTATGCAAGCTATGAGAACAAACACAGAGCGGAGCACATAGCTAAGTCCACACTTGGACCTCGGATGCCATCTCGTGGTCTTAGTCCGGAAAAATACCACAACACACTAAACGCACTATACGGAAACAAGTCCCGCCACTCGGCTGCTCATCGTCGATACGAAAGGTGCACTCGCTCAAGATCCCGAGGAGCTCTCGATCGGCGCCAGTAATGAGCGTAAGCGCGCACCGCATGCTCTTTGCAAACTCAGGGTGCCGGGTCTAGTGGCAAGCCGCCCGAGTTCATCCACCATGCCTAACTAAATCTCTCGGATCGGTGTCACCGACATAGGGGTGTGAGACTCGACACGTGAACTATGTCACCGTACCACCGCACTGAGGCTAAGGAACCGGTCGTGGTAGGCTTACACCAGAAGCGGTCCTTGCCCTAACAGTGGCAATCAAGGGCTACGGCCGAACACGCCGAGACGCGTGTCGATCGCCGGGACGAGGCAATGCCAAGTCATCATCCCGACCGTTGGGGCATTTAACGATCGCCACCCTCACCCAAGATTGCGGGGGCCTACCGGTTGGGATAGCTAATCCCTCACGGGGTCCAAGGACGGAGAACTGTCTCGAACGTCCTTGCCATAGATGCAAGATACTTTATGCATCGGGCCCTGGATGATTCTATCTACCTCAATTCTAAACCTTAACAATAATAACGATTCAATCAATGCAATCCAATACGTGCTCATCGGATACAAAGAACCTAGCATGATACTACGAAGCAAGAACAGATATCGAACATGCTAGAATAGAACAACCTAGCATGGGCTAACATGAGAAACAATACAAGAGTTCATGCCATCGAGAATTGAAACAGAGCACCTAGGCTAAACATGCTAGTAAACATACACAGCATACAAAACAACAATCACAAATATACCGCAGAAGTCCACACAACCCCGTAAGAAATCCTTACCTTGGTCGGAAGACTTTTACACACAAATCCTAAGTCATGGAACAATCCCGAGCTAGCGAGCGGAAACCTAGCAAACCAACAATAATCGGCATCTAAAATATCTAAACAACAATAGAAACAGCAAGCTCGGCTCGGGAACTCACGCGCGCGACGACACGAGCTTGGCTTGCTGCTGGCAGCCGCTCGGCAAGGTTGGGCGCCGCTGCGCTACTGCACACGGCAGGACACGCTACCGGGCGGCGAAGCGCTCGACGGCGCGCGCGGCGCCGGGCGTCTGGGCGAAGGCGCGCGCGGCGGCGTCGCGATGCGGACACGGCGAGCAACTCGGCGGAACGCGCGCGCGGGCGAACGTCTCGAGCGATGGCGCGCGGGCAAGCGCTTCGGCAAGCGGACACGGCGAGGGCGTCTGGCGAGCGATCGGCCGGACGCGCGGCGGCGCTGGCGAGGACCTCTGGCGTCACGGCGATCGGGCGATCTGCTGGCTTTGGCGAACGGCGAGGCTGGCTGGGACAGTCCGGGCGTCTGGCGGGCTGGCTCGACCGATCTGGGCGTCGCGATGGTCGGCTCGACCGATCCGGGCGTGCGACAGGTGGCTCGACCGATCTGGGCGTCTGAGTGGGCCGGGATGATGGTCATTTCCTCCTCTCGGTGGGCGCACAACACACACACACACACAACCCCTTTTTCTTACATTCGGCCAACAAACACCCAAATGAGAAGATGAAGAAGACGAAGACTTACCGGAATGATGATGATCGAACCCAAGGAGATGCAAGGATGAAGAACTCGGCAAGGCTATGGAGATGGAGAGCTTGGGCGGCCAAGAGGTGTTTTTGAGAATAAGATGGAATAACCTAATTCTATTTCATTTAACCAAATGCACCAAAACTCCAAACTCCAAGGTTAACTAAGATGTGATGCAGAAAAGAGCAACAAGAGCACCTAATGGCTCAATTGGCACACCTCTCTACAAGCTTCCCGGGAGACCCGGTTCAAACCCCATTTGCGGCACAATTTCCTTTATTTTTACTTTTGCAACAAACCTTGCTCAAACCAAACCACAAACCCCTCCAAAACCTACAAAACCATCCAATAATTTTAGTAGTTGAAAAGACACAAACGACCATGACGGCCCGACCAAATTACCAAATTACCCCTAGGGCATACCCGAAGACCGGAAGAAAAACTGGGTCGTTACAAGCATACTAGTTCCCGAGGAGTAGCGACAGATAACTCAAAACCTAGAGGCTCTAAATTCATGCAAGCACGCTCGGCAAAAACAAAGAGAAACAAAAGAATGGGTGGAACCCGAATCAAACAACACAAAGGCGAGGTGTTCAAGAACTAGGAGCGTGCCGCCATCGGTCCGGCTCTCTCGACCTCTGGCGAGTCGTAGCATATACTCTTCCTCGCTTTCTTTGAGCCGGGCCGTGTGCCACCACCGCCCTCTGGTTACAATGCCGGGCCCGATGCCCCTCCTTGCCACGATTATAGCAAGCTCTGGGGGTTACCACCACACGGCCCCAATCGCCGCTTACCCACGGGGTCTACAATACGGTGGCGGCCTCCCCACGCCCCTGTTGGCGAGGCCGATCACGATTCACGATCCCGGTCTTTGGTCTCTGCCATGATAAGTACCACGGCGGCGGACCGCCTCCATGACCATTACCTCTGCGTCAAACTTACGCTTCGACCCGAGTACACTGGGCCTTTCTCGCACCACAAAGACTAACAACTTTGCTCTCGGAGGATACTTTCCATCATAAATAGTTGCCAATCGCACCGCCTTGGCAAAAGTCTCTGGGCTCGTGTGCCCTAACATCCCGAGACACTCCTGCCTCGCACATGAATAAACTTCCGATCTTCACTCGGGAGTAGCAATCAATCTGCGGTGCGAAGTACCCATATTCCGAAAACTTCCTCTCATACACCTCGATTGGGTCGACCCACTGCTTAGGTTCAAAAACAGCTCAATCATCTTTTCTTGGGCTTCTTCACCGATAAATTTTGCCTTGAACTCACTTTCTTGAAGAATTCCCGGTGGCGGGGAGACCCAGTAGGTCTCTCACTCAAGGTGGAATCCCACCACCACTTAGCTGCTTCCAGCTAACGCATGAGCCGCACATCGAGCTCATTGCACCTCGTGACAAGCCATTACCATAAAAGTATACTCTAGCTCGGCAATCCACCTGGCCGCCACCAAAGTTCTCTCAGGGGCTAAACTTCTTCGGCTTCCATTTGACGAAATCTTTTAACCACTTGCCCAAATCCTCGGCACCTTCCGCCACGACGGCCTCGTTCACAATTGGCTCTCGCTTGAGTGGCGATCGTGGTGGCACTGCCTCCTCTCTTTGAACTAACTCGGTCACCGCTCTATCTCAATCCGAGACTCCTCCTCTCAGGTGCAGCTAACAGAGCTGCGTCTCTCGCCCTCTGCTCGGCCCTCCAGTCGACAGAAACCCAACCATAAGAGCCCTCATGGACTCCACAAAAGCAACTCCTGCTGCAGCCTCCCGAGGTGAGTTGCCTCCATGCCCTCACCGGGCAACACAGCCAGAGAAGGGCTGTGGCGGCCTAACATCGGCATCGGCTTGGGACGACGTCCCTCCCGTGTCGGAATCAATACGAATGCCCTGGCTGGTCGGCCTCGAGCCTCCCTGCCCTCTACGAGTGACTCGCATAACGACAATCTACACTCAAACGAACAATGAGTCGTAACTCGCTTTCCTGCTCCTCAACAACAAGTCATATACATGCAAGGTGCAAATGGTATTGTAATTCTTAACCCTTAACCTTAAACTTTCGGACATACCGATGGTCAAGTGGAGCGCTGATGATCATGGAAAACAACCTACAACTGCAGGTCAGTCTACAGAACCTATAACTTGGCTCTGATACCAACTGTAAGGACCCGACCCAAAAGAAACGGTCGCTAACCTAGATCCTTACTTAGCATGCATGTCTAGGAATGTAAAACGTCATACAGAGTTTGAAATTTAAATCCTTGAGGTAAGTACATTCAAAACAAAGAAAAATATAATTCCATTTAAAATAAACAGGTAGATGACTGATCAGTACTTTCTTAAAAACAAATCAAGGGAAACGGTACGAGAAACATAAAATAGGTTTTTTGAGTACTTTTCCTAGGGACTCAAGTCCCACTACATGCTAAATCATAAGAAAACAATAAAAGAATATGCATCCCAGAGTCAGCGATCCATGATCATCCAGCAGCCTCCTCCTAGCCATCCCGCCGATGTCCCAAGTTACCCGTGGAAAACCACAGAGAAAATAAGGGTGAGCAACGAGTTACTCAGTAAGAATCCCCAACCGGGGTACAATACGAAAACATATCATTTAGCACACGGACATGCAACCATGCAATGACTCAGAGCAAACAGATGGGTCGATAGAACGTCGCTCTTGGGCTTGCCTATTCGAGGCTTACACAACCTAAAACTCAGTGTTGCCCTTCGGGGACTTATACACCTAGGATGCCCATCAGGGTCTTACACCTCCAACTCAGTGATGCCCATCGTGACTTATACACCTAGGATGCCCATCGGGTCTTACACCTCCAACTCGGTGATGCCCATCGGGGACTTATACACCTAGGATGCCCATCGGGTCTTACACCTCCAACTCGGTGATGCCCATCGGGACTTATACACACGGGATGCCCATCGGGTCTTACACCTCCAACTCAGTGATGCCCATCGGGGACTTATACACCTAGGATGCCCATCGGGTCTTACACCTCCAACTCAGTGATGCCCATCGGGGACTTATACACCTAGGATGCCCATCGGGGTCTTACACCTCCAACTCAGTGATGCCCATCGGGGACTTATACACCTAGGATGCCCATCGGGGTCTTACACCTCCAGATGTCCATCGGGGCCTTCCCCGAGCGGGACGCGCTAGTTACCTCTACAATCTCTTACACTATACATCATCCGCCAATTCCTAGCATGGCACTAATAGGATAACAAGGTCACGGTTATGCCGAGACAATTTAACTCCTAGCATGATAACTTAACAGGATATATCAGGAATCTCAAGCACAAAATCACCTGGTACAAGAAAGAGCAAGCAACCTATCCACTAGAAATTCCATACAAACACAACACATGGCATGCTATCAAAGTATTCGCAGGGTCCACACAACCCTGGTAAGAAATCCTTACCTGAAGTGAATAGAACCAACGATCAACGGATGACTCTCGAGCTTCTAAGCGAACCCGACAACCTAAGCCAGTAATAAAAATCAACCTAGTTAACCAACAGCAGCTAAAAAGCACAAAAAGTCCAAAGGGTCAGCCTCGGGAATTTACCAACCGAGAAGGCACCAGGCTCGGCAAGGCAGGCGTGCAGGCAGGGCGTGCGGAGTGTGTGTCTGCGTGCGGCGATCGATCGCCAAATTTCTTATATTCTTTGGCGGCCGTGCAAAGCAGGGCGCTGGCGCGGTGCGCTGGTGCAAGGGCGAGCGCGTGGCCCTCGCGAGCAGACGGCAGCGGGACGTCTGGCCGGGCCGACGGCCGCGTCTGACGCGGTCGGCGTGCTGGCGCGCGGACGCAGACGGTGCTGGGTGCCGAGCGGGGCGTCGCGTGCGGACGAGAACCGGCGCGGGCGAGCGGGCTCGCTGGAGCAGGCGTGTGGGCGACGCTGAGGCACGGACGGACGGCACACGGTGTGGGTGTCTTTGAGACGCGGTCGGTCGGGCGACGTTGGGCGCGCGGTCGGCGGCGACGAAGCGCGCTGGGCGCACGCGCGCGGGCGACGGGTGGGCTGACGGCGCGGCGACGGTCAAGGGCAGCGTCGGCGGGCGAGGCTGGACAGGTGCGTGCGACGCGAGGGGGGGCGGCGAGGGTGTGGGGAGAGGGTTTTGCGAGAGGAGTGCTTTCTTTTTTCTTTTTCTTTTTTTTTCTTTTTCTTTCTTCCTCAAATTAAATAGGCTTGGAAATCCAAAATTCCCTTCCCAAGGCTTCCCTCCTTCAAACCCAAGTTGACGCATTTATTTTCCTTAATTAATTCCAAACTCCCATCTCTCTTTGAGGTCGAGGGTTCGAGTCCTCCAAAAACATCTTTTAAACCTTATTTTATACTTAACTAAAATCCGGGCTGTTACACACATAAACTTCGGATGCCATCTCAGGGTCTTACTCCGGGATAACCCACCTCATGATACGATCCTATACGAGAAACAAGTCTCGGCCTCAGCCTGTCTACTGTCGATACGAAAGGTGCACTGGCTCACAATCTCGAGGAGCTCTCCAGTCGGCACTGTAATGAGGGTATGCGCGCACCGCATGCTACTGCAAACCATGGGGGATGTCGGGTCTAGTGGCAAGCCGCCCGTGTCGATCACCATGCCTAACTAAATCTCTCGGATCGAGTGTCACCGACATAGGGGTGTGAGACTCGACACGTGAACTATGTCACCTGAACCACCGCACCGAGGCTAAGGAACCGGCCGTGGTAGGCTTACACCAGGAAGCTGTCCTTGCCCTAACAGGTGGCAATCAAGGGCTACGGCCGAACACACTGAGGACGTGCCGACTGCCGGGGACAAGGCAATGCCATGTCATCATCCCGACCGTTGGGGCATTTAACAGTCTGCCACCCTCACCCAAGATTGCAGGGCCTGTCGTTAGGGTTAGCTAAACCCTAACGGGGGATCAGGGACGGAGTACCGCCTCGTACGTCCCTGTCGTGGATGCAAGTTACGTTATGCATCCTGGCCCGGATGATGCTACTTACCATATCTCAAACCTATAAACAGATACAGCAAACAATCCAATACGTGCTCAACAGATACAACGAACCTAGCATGATACTACGAAGCAAGAACAGATAACGAGCATTCCAGAACGGAACAACCTAGCATGGACTAACATGAGAAACAACATAAGAAATCATGCAAGTCGGGAATTCAGAGCAGAGCACCTATCACTAAACATGCTGATAAACACAACAAACATACAAACAGCAATCACATATAATATCGCAGGGCCCATACAACTCCGGTAAGAAATCCTTACCTTGGTCAGGAGGCAACTACACACAAGAATCCTAAGCTGCGATCGATCCCGAGCTAGCTAACAAGAACCTAACAAACACAACAATAATCACAATCCATACGCCTAAATATAATAAAATAAACAGGGCTTGGCTCGGGAGCAACTCACGCGGCACAGCTGACGGGCGGACGGACAGACCGTGACGCGGCGCATTGGCCGCTTCTGCTTTGGCGCGCATCTGGCGCTGCTGCTACTGGCTGGCGTGGCTTGCATGTGCGTCTTGCGCGCGGATGGGCGAAACGACACGGCACGGGCGCTGGCTTCGCCGGGACGGGCGGAGCGACGAGGCGCGGGCGCTGGGCGCAGACTGGGCACGCTGGGACGGAGACGGGCGACGCGACGCGGCACGAGCGCCCTGGCGCTGCTGGCCCGAGGCAGGCGACGCGATGGCATCTGGGCACGCCAGGCTGGTGCGACGGGCGTCTGAGGCGCGATGGTAGGTTCTTTGAAATTTGGGCGCCCGCCGAGCCGCCATTCTTGGGCCGGACTCTGTAGAGGGCGATGGGCGTGGCTGGCGGCACCTTCTTTGCTAGTGCGATCTGGCCGGGCGCTGACTCGGGCCGCCTACTGGTGGAGTTGCTTGGTGGCGGGACGACGGTCGATGGATTTAGGAACAACCAAGAGAAAAGGCTAGAATTTGATTACCTCTTAAGATCAATGATCTAGAAGCAAGATATGGAAGATCTTGTTCTAGATTGAGTCACTCCACAATCAAGCTTGATCAAGGCTGGATTGAATGGCTCGGATGCATTCTATCACAAGAATTGCAAGGGGAACTTAGAAAAGAGGCAAAAAAACATGCCCTAAAATTCTAAGAAAATGATCTCTTGTAGAGAACTAGTTTTCATTCATTCAAAATCTGAGTTTTACAACTTAGTTCATGGCTATTTATAGCCTAGGAAAGTTAAACCTAAAATAAAGAAACTAACATAATTACCATAATGACCCTTTTGCAAAATATAACCTAAAAACGCATAAATGACAAATTTAAACCTAAAATTACATGTAAATTTCCATAAATCTGAAAATTGATGGTTTTGTAACCATTCTTCATGATTTTGTAACCATCCACAAGTAAATGAAGATCTCTTCTAAGTAGCTTGAAGGTAAGATGTTGGGTCACATTCTGATCCATATCAGTTTCAAATTAAACAAGGTTAATGGTTATCTACTTTAAAAAATGTGGTGGCATGTTGGTTTCATTGTTTGGTGATAATCTAGTTCAACGCTATAGTCACGAGTTCGATCGTAAAAATCAATATTTAACTCACTTATTTGAAAGCAGTACTATCCTCTATGGATATCCCTCCCTCAATTTGTACTAAAAAAAACTTTAAGAAATGTAGCTTGTTGCCTTTCTAGTAGGTCCTGTAATAATGCTGTGGACTTGTTGGCTAAACAAAAAACTTAGGATAATTTGTTGGACAGTCAAATTCGTTAGAGTGGGTTCTTATATTGGCTCCAAGGTCGATGAGGATAGTAAGAACTTGTTGGTTGGTTTTTGGTGAAGTTTTTGTTTTTTTAAAAAAAAACCATTATAACAATTAAGATTTGTTATGTTTTTTAGAGTTCATCGTGTTATTCCTTACGAGTAATGGTAAGTGTTGAAGTTTTGAACAAATGGAGGGAGAGGAATACAACTTTTATAAACATTGAATAGTTCAACTAATATATTGACTATCATGTATTTCGTTATTGGGGATTCGAGTCCTACATTTAGCTGTAATATAGAATTAGAATAAAATATAATGTAATTTAACCTAGCAACAGACTTATGTATAATGTATCCCCCACCAATCTTATAGTAAACAAAATTTGTACCAACATATATACATAGCCAAAATATCAAAGCTGTCCATTTACATTCTATAATATGAAAATCAAGGAAATGTAAATGAAACACCATGGATATGTAGATATTTTCATCCCACAATGAAGGATAAATATATTTCATTAGTCTCTAATAAACTCTCTAAAACTCTATAGAAGAGAAGATCAAAACCCAACCCCTCGCCCAGTCTCCTCCAGAAAATACCAGTTCGTTTGTCACTCTCACTCTAAACAACACCTCGAACGAGAAACTCTTTCACAGTTTACTACCACACTGGAAGAACCACTTCTGGTCCAACATAAAAATGGCCACAAAGTTCGTTATTCATGCTCGGGTTGCCTGTTATTCGACATTGAGACTACTCGGCACTCTGCATCGGTTTCTTTAAGGTGTTCTGCCAAAGTATCTGTAGTTAACCTCAAGGGTCAAGCTGTTGTCTGTTCTTCAACAATGAGGCTTCTCTTATCGGATTTAATTCTTTCAGGTTTTCGGTTAACATGTCTGCTGCTGTTGCCACCTCCATCAACCGTTTTCTTTTGAACAGCACGTTGCATGATTCTTATGGGAATTCCACCCAAATCGAAATCATCTTTCAACGATTTGGTTAAGAATCTGATGTCTGTATCTGATAGCCGTGTCTTCCCACTGACAAAGGCAACAAATGTAGGCGGCCTCGCTTTCACCTGCGTGAAGTACTTGACCTTTGGTTGTGCAGATAGATCCTTCCAAGAATGTCTGCTCATTACCTGCACGTGCCCGAGCTTTTACAAATTGTCCATAGATATGCTGAGCTAAGAAAACAAAAGGGCATTTTCTACTGACCTTCCGCAACCATCGGTTAAGACGAGCGGTAGACAACCTCGAACACCACTTTTCATATGTCTCCATAACCTGACGCATGACTGCCAGTCGACCCTTTCCTTCCAGTGCAGAAATGAATACAACTGGTATTCCTGTTACCTGAATGCTTTGACGAAAAGCCATGTAAATGCTGACACACATGATTATCAAAAATTGAGAGGGAAACAAGCACAGCGCATATGCATTACATTATTAATAAATAGAGCAAAGCAGGGCGTTCTAGAGAGGAATAATTTCAGTTTCTTTCTCCATCCAATAATATATACACAATTTATATAATAAGTTCGGGAGCTGAAAAACAATTATATCCAACATGATGGCCATGTTTACTTCGTAGGAAAGGAAGTAAAATAATAGGGTGAAAATTTTCATTTCCAATGTTGCTTACAAAATGAAAGAAATTGGGAATTGTGGACTTGGAGTTCACCCCAAACTTGAGAGAACTCCAAGAAAATAGAAGAACCTCAATCTTTCAAAAAGGAATCTCTTCAATCACATTTCCTCTACCAGACGATACAGCAAAAATCAGATAAAATGTTAGATTACCATACCTGAGGAATAACTGTTTGAATTTCCTCGGGCACCGCCTCCAAGATCTTCTTAAATGATGCAAAATTTGCTTTGCCTCTCATAAGATCCATCTTGTTGACAATTACTACCAAACCACGGCCTTCCTCCACTGCTCGCCTTGCAATAACCACCTCAGCATGTTTCATACTTCTTCTTTCTCTTGCAATCTGGACATCACATAGATCAATATAACAGAAAAGGTACCAAAAAAATGTTCAATTGTAAATCAAACGATTTAAAAGTACTCTCATTACTGTAGTCTACAATTAGTTAATTGTCTTGCGTTGCCAAAAAAAAAATGGATCACGAAAAGAATAATCACCTAGTGATAGGTTTTACTTTGCTTAAAGAAGCTTGAAAATTTAAACCAACTTTCAGGCTTCAGCTCATACCAACAATCTTCGACTTTTCCATGGAAGGAAATTGGTATCGGGCTACAAGTGGTGGATTTAAGCATAGGCTTGCTACCCCATTACATGAATTGGTTCGTGGATGGTCATAAAAAATCATAAGAAAACTAAAGAAGAGAATGATTGTATCATACACCTCTTCTGCATCAAGAACCAAAGCAACCACATGGGCTCTCATCAGATTCTTGGTGGATTGCATGACACTCAAGGATGCTGATCCTTTCTCCTCCTTAGTCCTATTCAACCAACCAGCTGTATCAACCTGAGCATTGCCAAATACCAACATTTAACAATCAGAACTTCATTACCGAAAGTGTTATAGCATAAAGGACTTCTAAGTTCTAACACAGATTTAATTCAGAGTACAAGGCTTCATAAAAAGGAGAAACGTGAAATAGTCAAACTGCCTGCTTACCAAGTATATAGTTCTACCTTCATACTCAAAATGAGCTCTAACTGAGTCCCTTGTTAAACCAGCTTCAGGACCAACCAGAACACGGTCTGTTTGTAATAGTGTGTTCAGCAAGGTTGACTTGCCAACATTAGGTCGTCCAACAATTGCCAACTGTAATGGCGCCTTACTGTCCTGGGTGTCTTCATCCTCGTTGCATTTTGTAACCTGATGGACGTGATCAAGACCACCATTATCTAGGAATTGTCAGAAAACAAAGCTACGTTAGAAGAGTGGGGAGGAAGAATTATGACAAAATCATGTACAATCTGCAAATTAAACTAACGACCAATAGCATAGCTCAATCGGCATAAAGTATAGACAAACATATCAAGTCATGCGTTCGCCCACCTCAATTGTTGTTAACCTCAAAAAATATTATAGCAAAGAAGGCATTGGTGGAAGTTCACAATTGTTCAACATCCAAACCCTACATAAAAAAAGATGGCGTATACTTTTGGAAAAAGGTTATCTAGACAAAGGATGGTAGAAAAGATATACCGTTTGTCCAAAAAAAAATCAACAATAGTAGAATACTTTTTCACTATATCCGAGACAACAAAGTATAGACAGACATATCAAGTCATGCGTTCGCCCACCTCAATTGTTGCTAACCTCAAAAAATATTATAGCAAAGAAGGCATTGGTGGAAGTTCACAATTGTTCAACATCCAACCCCTACATAAAAAAAGATGGCGTATACTTTTGGAAAAAGGTTATCTAGACAAAGGATGGTAGAAAAGATATACCATTTGTCCAAAAAAAAATCAACAATAGTAGAATACTTTTTCACTATATCCGAGACAACCATGTTTGGCCCAAGCCAAGCACCAAGAAACATCGAAGGAATAGAGACACGGGAGGAGTCTACAAATCAATGTTACTAGTAAATCTCGAATTGGGATCTATAGAGGAGCACACCTTTAAAACTCAAGCCTTCGACCACAGTGTCACCAACAATAGTAGAATACTACAATCCAAAAGCTAGACCAATACATTTTGATAAGGATACTAGTATCTAGACATTTTTTAATATACTAGGGGGAGGTGGGGAGTGGAGAAAAGCCATAATAAGCAATCGTGGCACATTAAAAAATTAGTTAAAATTAGCATGAAAAAGAAAATGCAAGCAAAAAAATGACTAAGAAGAGGGGTAAAAAGGAAACAGGTGAAATTTGGAGAATTTTCAAGTGGGACCCAAAGCTCTTGTGAGACCAATTATATAATTTTATACAAGGAAAAAAACGGAAAAGAAAAGGAAGTTGGTTGGTAGTGCGTGTGAAGGGGGATGTGGCAGAGGACTGGACGACCAAAGAAGATGGGTAAAATTAGGGTAGTTGGGTGGCCCGGGAGTCCTTATGTAACGTTTCGGGTTTAGTCTCGAGAGAGAGGAGGTTTGTCACATCTCAAAGTGTCGAGTGATCTATTTGTCTTTAATTTCTATTTTGTGTTTCCAGTTCCTTTATACGATATCACTATATATTGGAAGAGCTACCCATATAATAGTATTTTCAACTTGGCTTCATTGAGTGTAGGATTTGTTAGGTTGTTCTAGGATTGCAAGTTGTGAATCTCATTGAGAACCTAACAACGTGGTATCTTAGTATGTCAACACGAGAGAGAACTCAAGGATGGCTCATCGAGAAACGAAAGAAGGCTCCAAATCATTGCAGACCAAATATAGCAATGACAGTCCATAGAAAACCTTGTGCAGTCAATGAGCGCCCAAATCTAAAAAATCAAAAAGGGGAAATCTAGTTAGTGGGCGCCCAAATCTCAGAAATCACAAAAGGAAAAATTAGTGGGCAATTATTTGGAATTCGTCCGGAAAGCAGCGAGACGGAGACACCGAGAAAACTGTCCTTGACAGTTGACACATGGAAAATTGTCTTAGTAAAGAAAAAGACGGAAGGAGAGGAGAAAGTTCAAGAAATTAGAGATGCATCTATTCTTAGAGGAACGATTGGATTCATGGATATGCAAAGCAGTACTTTGAAATACATGAACTACAAGAAAAAGAAAAGGTCATGGTATCAACGATCAAGTTTGAACAAGATGAAATAGATTGGTTCATGTGGGCTCACAATCAAAGAGAAACTCAAATATGGAAAGAACTGAAGAAGAATCTTCGTGTGATTCAGACCTACTCACGCCAAAAAGGAGTCATATCTGCTAGATTCTAATACGATCCGGACCTTGGAGTTTTAGGAATATTAGTATTGATATTTATTATTTATTAGTTAATTGTTATTTTAATTGTATTGGGCTTGGGCCTATTATTAGTCTTTTATTTAATTAGGGTTTAGGGTTATAAATAGGAGATGAGAAGTCTTTGTTAATCATCTATTAAATTGTCGTCATTGTACTCTGACTCTTTGGGAGATCCTCTCAAGAGATTATCGTAGTTTTAATAATATATTGTGGTGGATTCTATCATTTTGGTATCAGAGCCATTTACCGATCCGGGAATGGTGAGTACTAAGATGGAAACGAGGATGCAAGAATGCGAAGAAGGATCGGCGGAATTGGCAAGAAGGCTGAAGGATGTCGAAACAAGGATGGAATCGTTTGAAGAACGTTTAGGGAAACAGATGGATCTCGAAATTCGAGCGAAGAGATGCGAAGTTCGAGATGATCAACCGAACCCTGCAGATGCTAATGGAATCGAAGCAAGGTGACAAGGGGAAGGGGCTGGCGATCGAGGCGCGGGCAAGGGAGAAGGTGTGGTGGCCACGGGTGGGGCGTTGGTGGCTGGGGCGACGGGCGAGCCAGGCGAGCCAGGGTCGGGCGCGCAGGTCGGGCCTGCGCGGGGTGGCGTCGGGCTGGCGATGGGCGTAGGTGACGCTAGCAGGGTGGGCGGCGGCGTCTGTCCGAGGGGAGCGGCCGGTGGGTTCTGGGCGGGCGGCGCAGCTGTCGGGGCTGGTGCGGGGGTTGGCGCGCCAGGTAGGGACCCGGGGGTCGGCGCGTCGGGCGGTGGCGCAGAACGTGGCGGCTGGGGCCCAAGCTCGGGGAGTGTCGGGCCGAGCGAGGTGGGGCGTCGCTAGGTCTGGGGGGTGTGCGGGGAGAACCGAGGCGGCGTGGGTGCGCGGGGCAACGGGAGCGGGCTTGTGCGCGCGAGCGGGGCGAGCAAGCGCGGTGGGGCGCAGTCGGGCGGTGAAGGCCGGGCGTGTGGCATGGCGCGGCGTGGGGACCGGGCTCGGGCGTAGGCGCGCCCGAGGCTTTGGGTCCGGGCGCGCGTGGGGGGTGTCGGTCGGGCCGAGCGAGGCCGGGCGGTGGGCTTGGGTCAAGCGTGGTGCCGGGCGGAGTGTGTGACGGCAAATGACCAGTGGGGACCGGGTCGGGGCGGGGTGGGCGGGCGGGTCGGTCTGGTCACCGGGTTGGATCAAGAGAGAGCCGCTTTCGATTGTGGGGACCGGATTCGACCGAAGGGGGAACCAAGGTCGATGGTCGAGGCAACGAGTTTACGGAGGAGAGGAGGGTGCGCGCGATCGATTATGATAGGCCGATAGCGCATGACGGTTGGAACGACCGGGATGGGATAATCAATTTCGAGAAGGAGACCGAGAGGGTCGAGGGGAGTGGGAGGATCGTTATGAACGAGGAGGACCGAGAACAGGGCGTAGAGAAGGGCTCGGTGTTAGACAGAGGTTACGGAAACTCGAGATGCCTATTCAAAGGGTTTACCGATGAGGATCCTGGACGGATGGTTGTGTCGAGTAGAACGATACTTTTGGGTAAACCGGTTGGGAAGGACAGAACGGTCGATGTTGCGTACTGTGTATGGAGGGTGAGGCTTTGGAATGGTTGCAGTCGAAAGATCGATCCCCGATCAGGTCTTGGGAAGAATTCCGAGAACTATTGTTGCACCGCTTCCAACCAACGATTAATGACAACAAGTACGCCAATTTGATGAGCTTACAACAAAGTTGGAACAGCTTAAAGAGTATCGACGATCGCTTGAGAAGTATGCAAAGGGAATGCGTGATATTAGTGCAAGTGCATTGGAAGGGAAATGGGAAAGCGGGTTGAAGGCGTAAATTAGAAGTGAAATGAGGAAACTGCGACCTGTTGGGATTCATGATAAGAAGTTTATGGCACAGGTGATTGAGGATGATTTTGCTTTTCAGGCGGCCCAAAATGAGGGAAGTACTTCTGCAACGGTCAAGGTTAAAGCGAGAACGATTGCATCGGAACTGGAAGCACGAGACTCTTTCTCACGGACTACAACCATTCACCCGCGTCTTGTAAAAACTCATCAAGCCGAAATTCGAGCAAGGAAGGACAAAGGGTTATGCTTCCGTTGTGATGAACGATTTGTCCCGGACATCGTTGTCGGAAGAAAGAGCTCCGAACTTGGATGTGTGGGTTGTTCGAGATGTGCACGATTACCGTGGATGTTGATGTGACAGACTTTTCGCCGTAAGACGGAGTCTGCGAGAAGATGGCATCGGAGATGGAACACCTTGAGGACAAGGTGGCTCTTGGGGGGGAAAGTATTGATACGATCCGGACCTTGGAGTTTTAGGAATATTAGTATTAATATTTATTATTTATTAGTTAATTGCTATTTTAATTGTATTGGGCTTGGGCCTATTATTAGTCTTTTATTTAATTAGGGTTTAGGGTTATAAATAGGAGATGAGAGGTCTTTGTTAATCATCTATTGAATTTTCGTCATTGTACTCTGACTCTTTGGGAGATCCTCTCAAGAGATTATCGTAGTTTTAATAATATATTGTGGTGGATTCTATCAGATTCCTAACGATCAAACAACAAGTAATGTTGGGAGAATACACACACAACTTTGAAATTCTTTCAGCATTGTTGACGCATGTAGATGATGACATGTTGGAGAGTATGTACCTCAACAGTCTAACATTCCGCTAGAGGTAGCGACAATTAGCTAAAAATTGATGAGACTCGACCTAATCAAAGAAGCACGATTATTGGATGATCGTGAGCTAACCATGAGAATCATGTTAGGCTTAAGAGGAATGAGCCAAAAGTAAAAAAGAAGTAAACAAGGTGGCTCCAATGGGCCACTTGGGTGACTCTGATCAAGGGAAAAAAATAATTCCAACTAGCATTATCACGATTCCTAAGAAAGCAAACCCAAACCAGTTTGTAAGACCTAAGAAAAGGTTATCTGATACCGATTTCAAACTCAAAAGAGAAAATGATATATGTTTCAAGTGTGATGAGAAGTTATTAGTGGGGCACTATTGCAAACTACAAGAAGCACGAGAGTTAAGGGTGCTAGTACTGACAAGGGCTAGAGAGATAGAGGTCAAAGACATAGATTGGGAGAAAACCCATTGGAAAACATGGGCCTCGAAGTTGAAGGGGTATTCAAACTCGCCATCCCATACGTCGGGTACCGCCACTCCAGTTTCCTGCATCAACCTCGTTTGAATGAAGCTCCGACAGGGTAAAGATGAGTCGAATCCCCACTGTTTTCAGGATCGGGAAGAAAAGGTACAAGATAGAGATGGAAAGAGACTCCAACAAAGTTCAGAATCATCGAAACGACTTTTAACAAAAGTTTCGACGTAGTGCTGGAAAAGAGAATCTTGGGATGGCTTGTGGACTCATTCAACAAGCTTAAAGACCACCCAATAAACCAAAAATTTTGGCATGAAAATCCTTCTTTTGGCATTGTCCAATGGATAGAAAAGATCTCATCCAGAAGGGGTAACTGTGCTGAGCTAGTTAAGATTGGACAAAACGGAGGTACGACAAAGTTAGTCATACTAGTGGGTAACGATGGCAGAGGATGGAGCGAATTTCACAAATGCCTTCAGTGAGGGTTTTTCAACGGTAGAGAGCATAAAAAGCCAAACTGAACAGCTACCATCAGCATATAAAAATCCTATTATAAAGAAAGAGGTAGCCATTATTGCTGCTCCATACCAGATACAGCCCCCAAAAAGGTTCATACACGCAAAAAGGGACAATCTGACTATTCCATCCTTAAAAAACCTTCATCTCGAGATGATGGTCACCATTAGAAAAGAGAAATTTCATGACTCGTGGGTCGAGTTGAAAAGGCTCTCAGAGAGGAATTATCCCCCTTCATACCAAATACAGCCCCCAAAAAGGTTCATACACGCGGTGAGGGACAATCTGACTATTCCATCCTTAAAAAACCTTCATCTCGAGATGACGCTTATCATCATAAAAGAGAAATTCCATGACTCATGGGCCGAGATTGGAAAGGCTCTTAGAGAGGAATTATCTCCCTCCATAGCCATTGCTCCTATGTACCTAGACATAGCATTAATGGCGTGTGAAAGTCAAGAACAAGCTCAAAACATTGGTGCATTGAAGGTTGGTACCTGGTGGGCTCATTTAACGTCTGTTTTTCAATTTATTCGGGAGATTGTCTTCTTAAGGAGCCGAAGACCGCTTTATATGGGCGATGGATTAAATTCCGTGAGAAATGGTCCATGAAAAATTTCAAATTTCTGGGAGATGAATGCGGTGGTTTTTTAGAAGTTGCTAAAAAAACATTAGACCGATATAATGGAAGTTAGCATCAAAGTTAGACAGAACGCCTATGGACTCATTCTAGCCGAGATTTTTATCCCTTCATCATCAAAGAATGGAACAAAGGTTCAGGTTGATCCTCTGTTCAATGGTAAAGTTTACAATGGTTACCATGGCAAAGTACCCGCACTACCTCAGCCATCATGCACTGCACACGCCTCCACTCTCGGGTGGGTTGAAGTTGCTAAACGAAAGGTCCCATCCGCCACCCTATACAATGTCAGGTCTGCTCCCTGTGGAAAATTTCAAATTTTTGGGAGATAAATGCGGTGGTTTTTTAGAAGACTAAAAAAACCTTAGACCGTGAGGATATAATGGAATGGAAGTTAGCATCAAAGTTAGACAGAACACTTGTGGACTCATTCTAGCTGAGATTTTAATCCCTTCAGGCTTCATCATCAACGAATGGAACAAAGGTTCGGGTTGATCCTCTGTTCAATGGTAAAGTTTACAATTGCTACCATATCGGAGTTCTTGGCAAAGTTCCCACACTGCCTCAGCCATCACGCGCTACACACGCCTCCACTCCCATCCGCCACCCTATACAATGTCAGGTCTACTCCCTCTTTCCCAAAACCTGCCTTTTCTTCTCTCTCTCTGACAAACCCCATCACCGAGGAGCATCCAATTGTACGGACTATACCAAAACCCATCATAACCCCACAAAAAACCCAATTGACCAACCTTTTACCCAACAGATCACCAAAAAAACCGAAAAAACCTTTGACAATATCAAACAGACCCACCAAATCATCCCAACCAATCAAAAATACCAACCACAAAAGTCTGACCAAATCAAACATCGTTCAAAAACCCATCCCAAAATTCATTCTTCGCAAGCATGCCTTCTATGTATAGGATGGGGAAACCAATCATCATCAACCATGAAGTTGCTATCCTCATCACTAGGACTAAATTTTCCACTGAAAATCCTCATCCTTTAAATGAATTTGAGAATGGATGTTCATTCCCTGGAGGAACCCCGCGCGGTGATCGATCCTTGATTGCTTACCGGGGGGACTGAAGGGACAAGACCTGGATATCTCTCAATTTGAACAATCAAGCATTAGCAATGAGCATGAGAACCCAATTCCATTGAGGACTGATTTCACATTTGAAAGACAGAGCATGGATGAGCTCGAAAATTTATAGACACTGGCTGGATCATGGAACAACATTTTGGATGTTGATATTCCAGAAGAGACTGCGGCTCTTATCCCACACTTTTTTCCATGGTTGGAAAAAAAAAAGACTCCACATTGCTCCTATGCCTACTTCAAAGGGACAAACTACATCGACCAAGAAAATGAAGAATTGGAGAAAGGAAGTGGAAAATCTAAAGTCCTTGTCCACTATTTCTGATCCTTTGTTTCAAACTAGAGAGCAGGGTCAAGCGAGTTGAAATTATATTTATCTCATGGAATGTTAAGGGGCTTGGATCGTGGCGTAAACGATCTGTCATAAAGGACTATCTAAAGGGACACAACCTGCCATCATTGTGCTGCAAGAAGTCATCACAAAGCCAAAAGTCTCTTGCTAAAGGAAGAAATATCAATGTTGGATGATATGGAAGATGATGGACCTCTTTCTAGCAAAGATTATCAGAGAAGAATTGTAGCCAATGCAGAATTATTAGAGCTTTGTGCTAGAGAAGAGTTTATGTGGAATCAAGATTGCAAGAACCAATGGCTTACGCATGGGGATAAAAATTCTACTTTTTTCCACAAACGTGTTGCTACAAAAAGAAGGAGAAGCACTATTGTTGAGATATTATCTAAATCTGGAAATAGTTTGACTTTTGACAATGACATCGAGCATGAATTTGTTGAGTTTTACAAAAAATCTATACACAAGGAAAAACTACAGAAGCACTTTCCCCACTATTAATGATTGGAGCCCCATCTCCATCGATCAAAGGGAGGCTATGAAGAAATCTTTCACAGATGAAGTGATTCTTTATGCTGTTAATGAGCTAGCTAGCAACAAGGCACCTGGGCCTGATGGGGCACAGCTCATAATTTTTTACAAAATCTTGGAACATCCTCAAGGATGACACAAGAAGGTGTACAAGGATTTTTTTCAAAAACGGTGGTAATAATGCCAGTGTGAATGAAACGTATATCTGTCAGTGTTGTTGAGGCGACTCAAGCACTCGCCTATGGCGAGGGGCGAAGCGATCTGGGGGTAGTGCGCCTCGAAAGAAACCATGGCAAGTAGATTCAGTCGGGCGCTCGCCCGACTGCGCATAGTTGTGCCTGGATGTGCCTTCGCCTCCGATGAAGGCGCGCGCCTAAGCAACCAACTCTTTATAATCAGCAACCTCAAACTTTTCTTCAACCTTTGTAGCTTTTGTTGCTCCCTCCTACTTCTTCGACAACTTCTACTTGGTAAGAACTCGGAATTTATTCCAACGTCACATCAATTTCTTGGGGTTAAACTTGACAATTTCTTCTTTTTCAACTTCTTCTCCATCGAAACTGTGGAAGTTTTTTTTTGCTACTCAAAAGCCTTGCATTTTCGTTCCCATCAACTCATTTCTTCTTCTCAATGTAGTTTGGTCTTCTCAATGCAGTTTCTCTTTTCAATGTGTACTTTGACATAGAAACAGAGTACCTTCCATCTCTTTTAATATATATTTTTAAATGAATTTACATGTTTAAATATTTTTGTTTTATTAAACGTGGCTTGCTCTTATCAAAATGGGAAATGTACTGGAATCAATAGTACACTTTGCTTTCTCTTAATATTATATTTTAAATTCAAAATTGGAAGTGTACCAGCATCCATGATATAATAGTGCTTGCTTTAAAATTTCTATTATTAATTCGTATATGGATTTTTTGTTTTGTTTGAAGGATTATACATAGATTTTTTTTAAACAATGAAATATTGTATATTAAACATTTTTTTAGTAACATTAAACTGTTATTGTATTATGATGATAAATATTTAAAATGCATATGCCTGTGTTTGAATTAGATTTTTTTAGATGTTGAAGTTTTATTTCCTATTTTAGTACTTGATCATTTTAAAGTTATTAGTTTATTTAATTATTTTAAAAATAGAACTTACTGTATCTTACTTGATTTAATTCTTTCTTTTGAGTTTTAATTAATTATGTATTTATTATTTATTTTATATTACTTTATAATTTATATATAATATTTAATTATTGCACCTCGCCTTTTTATTGCCTCTCGGCTTGAGGCAATCAAAGAGAGTGTCACCTTGCGCTTTGAAAACACTGATATATGTGTAATTCCAAAAAAGATTGTTGCTAAATCAATGGGGGATTACAGACCTATTAGCCTCACCACTTGTCAGTACAAAGTGATTGCTAGAGTCCTCTCAAAAAGATTGAAGGTTGTTCTCCCTCATATTATCACCAGACCAGCTATCAATCACCATTTGTTAAAGACTGACAAATCCTTGATGCCTCTCTAATTGCTAATGAATTGATTGATGAGTGGAAAAGAAAGAAAAAATGAGTGTTGTCCTAAAGCTGGATATTGAAAAGGCTTTCGACATGGTTGATTGGGACTTTCTTGATGACATATTGGTTGCTAAAGGTTTCAGAACTATATGGAGAAAATGGATCCGCGATTGCATCTCTTCCACCAACTTCTCTATTATTATCAATGGTAGACCGAGAAGGAAAATTTTGCTACTAGAGGTTTCAGACAGGGAGATTCACTCTCTCCTTTTCTATTCATTCTTATCATGAACGGTTTAAGTAGACAACTTATTCAAGCAGGTAAGTGGGGTATTATAGAAGGTTTTCACTTACCCTCTTCAGAGGGCTCTTTATCAATCACACATTTGCAATTCGCCGATGACACTATTCTGTTCTCCACAACGAAGCAGGGCACTTTTGATCAGCTTATCAATACTATCCTTAGTTTTGAGGAGGCATCTGGACTTAACATTAATTGTAGCAAGTCCTCATTGTTGTCCCTGGGACTTGCCCAGTTTGAAGCAGCATCCATTGCTGGACCCTATGGTTTCCCCATTGAACAGTGGCCATCTACATATCTGGGTTTACCTTTAAAGGGCAACCCCAAGACATTGAATTTTTGGGGACCCGTGATTGAAAAAAATGAGCATAGATTGAATAATTGGGGTAATGATCACAAATTGAAAGGAGGCAAACTTACCTTGATCGGATCTACCCTATCCAACCTACCTTTCTACTACTCTCATTATTTTGCTCCCAAAAAAATCACTAACAGGATTGAGAAGCTCATAAGGATTTTCTTATGGAGAGGAAAGAGTGGTAGCAAAGCTAGCCATCTTGTTAAATGGGAAATTGTGAAGGCTCCATTAGAAGGAAGGCTCAAGATCAACAAAATTTATAAGAAAAACATTTTGCTTTTGGCTAAATGGCATTGGAGATTCTATGAGAAAGAGGCATTATGGAGGAAATGCATCTCCTATAAATATGGGGTCGATAGACATCCTTTGAAATCTGGAAATAGAGGTTTGAAAGGGCCTTGGGGTGATATTGATAGATGGAAACACTTGATATACAAGAATGTTAGTACTAAGCTTAGGAATGGCGAGCATACATATTTCTGGAAAGACGTTTACCTGGGAAACCTTGCTCTTCAATTATCCTATCCCAAGTTAGTATATGATCTATCTCTTGCAAATGATGGTTTAGTTAGCGAATTATGGAGCTTTGTTAACGAGGCATGGAACATCAATCTTCAAAGGAACCTAAAGGAGGAAGAGATAGAAGAATGGGCTGCATTATCTATTTTATTGGACACATACAAACCGAGATCTGGGAAGGACATATGAATATGGAACTTAGAAAATTTGGCCCTCTTCTAAACAAAATCACTGCTCAGTTGCCTGGCATCATCACAGAGCCCTCCATCACCTAATTTTACACAAAACTATGGAAAGGGAAACAACCAAAGAAGATTAAAATTTTCCTTTGGGAGCTCAGTCAAGGTGTGATCAATACTCATGATAAATTGTAGAGGAGATGCCCGAATATGTCCCTATCGCCCCACAGTTGTTCTCTCTATTATAAATCTTTCGAGGACCAGTTTCATCTGTTTAGCAGCTGTGATACCATTTCCCCGATATGGGATCATCAACTTCATGCTTTTAACTGGTAGATGGTTATGCTGGGAACAATCCAAGCCAAGATTTGGTTTATCAATCTTTCTGTGGCCATCCCTTCAAAGGAAGGGAAAGAATCCCTATGGTATCTCTACATTAATGCTCTCTGGTGAACAGTATGGAATGCTAGAAATTATATCATTTTTGACAAAGGGAAGACATCTATACAGCAGATCTTAAATTCTATTATCTTTCACCCAATGTCATGGGCTAAACTTATGAAGCCTTTTTAGGATTATAGCTTTATCTACACTTATCTTGCAATGGACTGATCTCTTATAAGCTCCTATCAATAGGCCTTTTCTGTACTTTTCATTCAATCAATGAAAGTACCGTTTCCTATCAAAAAAAAAATCCCATACGTCGGGTTTTCAACACCGGGCACGATGAAACTAGGGGTTACCAAAGAATCAAAGGAGATAGCCTCGCTAATAGATTGAAAAACTACTCATAATTTCATATCTCAAAGGTTAGTAGACAAAATACCTTTAAGGCTCACTAGAACTAACCACTGTGGGTGATTATGGAAATAGAGGTAATCGTTCAAGGCAAGGGAATTTGCAAGGTTGTGTCAGTTCAATTTCCAGAAATAACTGTGAAGGAAGATTTAATGCTGTTAGAGTTGGAGGAGAGGACGTGATACTCGAAATGTAAGAAGAAGACTAGGCAAATGGGAGTTGACGGGGTACTCTCTATTAGTATTATTCTATATTTAGTGAGTTGTTAGGATTTGCATCATTCTTCTTGTATATATATATGGACATAGTTATATCAATAAAATGTACGACTTCTTTGAGTCCCAAAATATTGCATAACATGGTATCAGAGCCATGCTTAGGGTTTTAAAATATTGAATTTAGGGTTTGGGTGTGTGCTTCTCGGGGTATTCGAATAGTACTCTTGTTGTTCGAGATAGCCGTCGAAAATCTACGTCAGACCGCCAATCTGTCGTAACCATTTGCCGCGCCCGCTTGTACCGGAGTTGGTCGTCACCGCCACCGTCATTCGAAAGCCCGCCAGCCGATCTACCTGCATCTAGAAGATCGCCACCGCACGACGAACAGGGACCTCACACGCGCCGCCGGAAGTTCCAGATCGCCGCCGCAGACGGAGGCGCTTGAGAGCGCGTGGAGGGGTTTTCCGACGAGATTTTTCCTGGGCTTTGAGCGCGACAAGCCTCTCTTCGTGTCTATGTGGTTTGTTTTTGGTTTTCGGCGATATTTTGTCTCGGGATTGAAGTTTAGAGCGTTTTTTTTTTTTGGTAATTTCCTGCTGTGTTTTGTTTAATTCGACGTTGATACCACATTGATAAGGATGAAAACCCTACCCGAATCTCCACATTGATATGATATCGTCCACTTCGAGTCTGAAAGATGATAACTTGTTCATCTACGAAGTTGTTTCCTTCCTGACTCCTAGTTTGCCTCCAACGGAGCCTCCTTCGTCTTGTCCTCCGATTACTCAAGTTTATTCCAGACGGGTACAACAACAGTCTGCTGACTCATGTCCTCCACTAGAAAATGTTTCGTCATCTGAACCACAAGCAGCTAGTGACCTAGACCTGCCTATTGCCCTTCGCAAAGGTAAGCGTTCATGTACTTATCTCATTTCTTCTTATGTTTCTTACTCTCATTTGTTGCCTTCCACATACTCTCTCCTTACATCTCTTGATTTTGTACCTATTCCTAAGAATACTCATGAAGCCTTGTCTCATTCTGGTTGGCGCCAGGCAATGATTGAAGAAATGACTGCTTTAGATGCTAATGACACTTGGGAGCTAGTGGCTCGTCCCCCGCAGTAAGAATGTAATTTTGGGTGTAAGTGGGTATTTGCGCTTAAAGTTAACTCGGATGGGTCCGTGGCTCGCTTGAAAGCTCGCCTCGTGGCCAAGGGCTATGCTCACCATATGGCATCGATTATTGTGATACTTTTTCTCCCGTGGCCAAGATGACGTCGATTCGATTGTTTATCTCGATGGCGACTTCTCGAGAATGGCCGTTACACCACTTTCGATATTAAGAATGCGTTCCTTCATGGCGATCTTCAAGAAGAAGTGTATCTTGAGCAACCACCAGGGTTTGTTGCTCAGGGGGAGAATGGCAAGGTTTGTCGGCTTCGTAAATCCTTATATGGCCTGAAACAGAGTCCGAGAGCGTGATTTGGTAAATTTAGTCAAGCCCTTGAAAAGTTTGGATTGAAGAAGAGTTCGTCTGACCACTCGGTGTTTTTCTGAGGAGATTCAATAATAACATTCTTTTGTTGGTGGTATATGTTGATGATATTATTAATCACTGGCGATGACACAACCGGTATAGTTTTGCTAAAAGAATTCCTTCACAACGAGTTTCATACTAAATATCTGGGAACTCTCAAATATATTTTAGGTATCGAGGTGATGCGAAACAAGAAAGGTATCTTTTGTCCCAACGAAAGTATGTCCTTGACTCATTATCCGGCCGGAAAGTTGGGGGTGAAACCTTGCAGTACTCCGATGATACCAAACGTACAACTTGTCAAAGAAGGAGAACCTTTTAAAGATCCTGAACGATACAGAAGAATGGTTGGGAAATTAAATTATCTGACTGTTACGAGGCCGGATATAGCATACTCTGTAAGTGTAGTAAGTCAATATATGTCATCTCCTACTGTGGATCATTGGGTGGCTGTGGAACAGATACTGAGTTACTTGAAATCTGCTCCTGGTCGAGGAATAGTGTATGAGAGTTATGGTCATATGAGGGTGGAATGTTATTCGGATGTTGATTGGGCAGGGTCAAAAGAGGACAGGAGATCTACTTCGGGATATTGTGTATTTGTGGGAGGGAACTTGGTGTCTTGGAAGAGCAAGAAACAGAATGTCGTTTCCCGTTCAAGTGCGGAGTCGGAATACCGGGCTATGGCTCAAGCCACATGTGAGATAGTGTGGTTGCTCCAATTGTTGACTGAACTTGGGATAGAAAATGTTATACCCGCTAGATTATGGTGTGATAACCAAGCAGCTATTCACATAGCATCGAATCCAGTGTTTCATGAGAGAACTAAACACATCGAAGTGGACTGCCATTTCATTCGAGAAAAGATACATCGAGGGTTAATCTCTACAAGTTATGTAAAGACCGGAGAACAGTTGGGAGATATATCTCACGAAGGCAATCGAATGGAACAAGAATACATTATCTTTGTAGCAAGCTGGGCATGATAGATATCTTTGCTCCAGCTTGAGGGGGAGTGTTAGTATTATTCTATATTTAGTGAGTTGTTAGGATTTGCATCATTCTTAGTATTATTATATATTTAGTGAGTTGTTAGGATTTGCATCATTCTTCTTGTATATATATATGGACATAGTTATATCAATAAAATGTACGACTTCTCTGAGTCCCAAAATATTGCGTAACACTCTCACCATGACCTTTATGATGAATATTGACCTTCCTCCTGAGCAGCTTCGACAAAATCAAATAGAAATTAATCAAATTATACAAAACAACAAAAAGGCAAGTTCTGGAAGGGAACTCATAAAGCTGGATAAACGCATTGATATATTTTTTTTTCTTTGTGCAACCATAGGTATAGGCCAGCGTACACAAACTTGACCTAATTCCATTAAACAAACTACCAAGCTCCACAATTATGGTATCAAGAAACTTCATAGATTGAATTTCAAAATAGACCATTATTATAGTTTGAATACAAAATCTCAATAGGCATCTGGATAAAAAATAAATAAATAATATTTGCCTCTTTTATCAACCTGTGCAGTGGGGATTATTGGTAATGTGCCACATAATATCAAATGATATATTGATTGCTAGATACATTTCTTACCGCTTATAACTTTCAACATATACTTCTCGAGCACAGGTTTGATGGCCCAATAGAGGTCTTGCATGCCAAGCCCAGTCTCAGCTGATATAGGAACTGGATCTCCAAAGCCTAACCTTTGGGCTTCCAGAACAGCGGCCACAAGTGTGCCATTGCTATCAAAAAGCGATTCAGATTTATTCATTGCTACTACAATGTTAATATCAGGTGTATGTTTGCGCAACCACTTCCCAACCTCCAAATCAAAGGAATGAAGCCCAGATCTGCTCACAAACATAGAATCACCACTACTTTAAACTTCAGAACCACACTAAAACGAGCATTTGTCTGCTCTTTCTTACATTGAAAATCAATTTGACGCATTCATCTTAACCAAATTTATAAATAAATAAATTATTAAAAAAAAACATCCACCAATCACCTTGCATCAATGAGGAAAACGGCTAATTGAGACTTGAGAAGAACCTTTTCAGTCATTTTTGCTGTCCTTTCAAGGATAGAGCCAGAAGATGTAGCTGTCTCTAAGCCAGATGAGTCCAATACTACGAACCGCAAATCTCCAAGTTTTGCAACACCTTCACGAATATCCCGAGTAACATGATCATCTGGTGTGTTGTACACCAGAGCCTCCCTCCTTCTAATTAACCTATAGATTAACAACAAAAGCACAAAGAGAATTAAAATTATGGTACAAACCGGCAAGATAATGCAGAAAAAGAATCACTGAGTTCACATTGCACAACATTATGAAATTCATTACTAGAATAACATAAGCATGCAGAGTTTACCGATTAAACAATGCAGACTTGCCAACATTTGGGCGCCCAACAAGCACCACAGTTGGAAGCATATGAATAGGAATTTTGGTGAAATCCAAAGAATTTACATTGATAGCTTGAACTTGATCCGCAGCAACAACACCATCACTCGCATTATCGTTTAAACATTTCTCTGAGTGCCAACCTTCTGAAACCCCACAAAATCCCCGGGCAAAATGAACAGCAGCTAAAGGAATTGTGTTTGAGATGCAGCTATTCCAACCTAAACAAAGGTGTAGAACCCAAGAACAATGACCAAAAGCGTTATCTTAACATACTAAAGGTGAAAACAAATGCAATCATCAAGGGGGTGCTTGGGCCACCAAGAACAAGGGGGAGAATGGGAATGAGGATGATTCTCCGCCATAATCACGTTTTCCAAAAATCACATTTTTTTTCATTCTCCTCCTAACTACTTTTATTCTCTCTCCAACAACTTTTTACACATCACATCACTATGTTTACTCTCATAACTCATTATTTTATTTTTCTCATAATCATTCCCTTCTCCCTAAATATAAATAATTATTCCCCCCATAATCATTCCCTTTACCCCAAACACAAATAATCATTTTCTTTCCTATTCTCCCCCCTCATTCTCATTCCCCCATAATCATTATCATTCCCCTTCCCTCATAATCATTATCATTCCCCTTCCCCCATAATCATTATCATTCCCCTTCCCCCAAACACACCCCAAGTAACAATCAGCAACCACTCCACAGTTGTCACACATGTAAATTCTAAACCTACATGTCCCCAAGGGATAGCCCAGCAATTGAGGTTAAGAACTTCAAGGCATGCTTCCTTGAGAGATCTTTGGTTCGAGGCCGTGGAAAGCGATTAAACTAGAATAACCTTTGAAGTATTCCGGTGCCACAGTCTAGGGACGGACCAATGGTGTCCCGGGTATAGGAGAGCGAAGCTCTGATTTCCCGGTTTTCAAAAAAAAAAAAATCTAGACCTACAGAACCAATCAATAGAAATTGTATCATGAAAGAGAAACCTGATTTGACAAATGAAAGGTTGTATTTATCACTGTCAGGCTTGGGAATGGTAGAAAAATTTGAAGGCGTGTGCCCGTTGTTGCATAAAACCGAGCCACTGAGAAAATTGTAAGATAGAGTGGGAGGCCTTGTTCTACCGATAAGGAAAAGGCCGTTGCCGATGAGCCGACAGCGTTGGGGGAGCAGGGGAAGCCATAAGCGAGACATTGATAAGTCACGGTGGCAATCACAATCGCAACAATCTGTTGGAAGTATAATTATTAGAAGAAAAGAAAGAATAACCAGGGTGTGTGCCTAGCCTAACTCTTTATTTCTTAAAATGAAAATTGAAAAGAATCTTTGAATTGATAGTCTTCCTTTCATGTCTTTCCTCCACTTTTGTCTCAAATTCTCAAATAACATAACCTACACACTTCATGAACTCAAATTCACCAACAATAACCCTCCCTGACCTTTAAACCAACGAAAAGCTGGCTGGACAAAGATCTGCCTCTACCAGTGTTGTCGAGGCCGAAACGATATGGGTTGCCTTGCAACAAAAGGATATAATTAATAAGAACAAAATCAGCATCAATTTAACATTAACCACACAGAAGCATGATCGCCTAATCACTGCCAGAAAACTCATGCCTGGGCACAATCTCAAGCTGTCTTGACGGCAATACAACAGCCGCTGGCCGGAACAGGAACGGCCGGAGAAGATAACGGGCACACCGGAAACGCGAACCCGAAGGAACGCTCCAGCGAAACGCGCCGCCACTCGCCGGCGTTCGACCTGCACGCCCCCGCCGTCGAATACGTGAGGATAAAGCAAAAGCTTACCGAACCTGCCGCTGCCGTCGAAGCCCCTGAGCACGCCGTTGATAAGAAAATGGAGTCTCAAAGAAGGAGATGAAACACAGAAAAATAATGGGGCTTAGGTCAAATCTGCATTTTTTAATTTTAATTCACATTCTCGGTTCGCCGTTAATATGAAATTGTTAAGATTTTTTTTACTTTTTTTTCTCCACAGTTTTTCACACGTTAGCTTTTACTTTATTATATTTTAAAAGATCAATCTCCCATTTTTATTTCAATTTTGTTCACTTTTATTTGATTGGATTTTTATTTTTTTGTTTCTCAATCTATAATTTTTAACTAAATTTTAATTATCTCATAAATTTTATTTTCATTTTTATTTCAAAATTCATTTCTCTTTTTTTATTTTTTTAGATAAAAAAACTTCATTAATCATCAAAACAAAGCCATACAATAATACTCTCTAAAGAGAAAAATCAAAACGAAAAACAGGCGCGTTTGATAATGTTCACATTTCCTCTTTCTTGTTTTTCTTACTTCTTTTGAAGAAATAAACTTATTTGGTAACCGTTCTTGTTTCTTGTTCTAAAAATTTTGAAAAAACATTTCAATAATTTGACTCGAGTTTCTACTGTTCTATTTTTTAAATTTTCCTCTCTGTTATTGGGTGAATTTCAGGTTTTTTTTAATGATTTCGGTGATTTTTTTAACTATTTGTATTTATGTGGTTTTTCTTTGATTTTTTCACATTTTGTTTGTTATCGTCACCTCAATAACCTTCACAATAATCGAACTCAAAAACCAACTCGAAACCTTAATTTTTTTGGTGTTGTGGAAGCTAAAAATAAATATTATATTTATATAATATAGTATTTATAAATACAAATCAGTAATATTGTAAAATTTAAACTACTTTTTTTAGTACTAAAATTTAAACTACTTACACCTTTAGTCATTAATACATTTTAATGATTCATTACAAATACTCATTAACACGGTATTATAAAAAAATACTTGACAATCCTATACTTATTTTCTAGACTTGGTTAGTATTTATATAACCTAATATTGTATTTATAAATAATATTATATTTGTAAATATGCATTAATACTAATTAATACTAGCCAACAAATGACAATTTTGTAAATAAATTCACCTTCAACATAGAGAGTTGCATAGGTGGTGGTGGGTCAATGGCGTTGAAATTGGTGCGCAGCTGAAATGTTTTTTTGGTATTTATTTAGTATGAGGGTACTAATTTAATATTTATACTCAAATAAAAAAAATATAGTACTTATACATCAAATGATCAATATCACAAAAACAACATCAATTCATAATTTCGTATTAATTTATTAATATTTTATAAAAGTTTTTAAGTATTTTGTCAAGATTTAAAAAAACAAGACAAAACGATGATTTTGGGAGATTTTTTAGGAGGCAATTTAGGTTAAAAAAAAAGGAGATTTTTTTTTAAAAAGGTTGTTTTAAAGAGAGAGGGAGGTTATTTGTGTCTTTTTACCTATAAATGATTTTTTTTAATTAAAATCGGTTCGGTTAGTTTTGCTAAATTCTTTAAGGGTTATTCACTTCGTGTAATTCAAAAATCTCATGAGATGGGCATCTCGATTGCACGTTTCTTTTGCATGAATGAAAAAAAAAATCAAACATCCTAGGATGTTCATCAAAGAGTCATTTGGATGCCCTCATGCATCATAGTTTTTAGGATGCCCATGTAGAGGGCATCCTTGAATGACACTTTTGTCCTCACAATTTTGTTTTTTTAATAAAATTTTATATTTTTATCAATTATTCTCTATATTTTGTGTGTAGTTTGTACCTTAATAATAATAATATATATTTGTTAGTACATAATTAATTATGCATTAACAACTAAGCATACTTTCCTAAAAAAACAAATAAGCATACATAATTAATTACCACAAAGTAAACAGCCCCTAAAAGTGAACAGATTTGCAAATTCTAGTCATACTAAACTTATTTTAAAAAAAAACATTTATTATTTAAATTTCAATATATATATATTAATTTTTTATTTATAAAATATCTTAACTAATATAAAAATAGTATTTAGATTTATTTATATATTTAACCGTTTTTATTTATTTCTTAATTTTATTATAGGGATTTAAAATTTTAGAATGTTTAGTATATGTATTTATATCTTATTTGAATTTATTTATTTATGATTTGATTTTAAAAATTTGTAATACGTATATTGTTAAGAGTCTGAGGTCACGCGATGCTACCCTGTTGATCACTTCAGCGAAATAAAATCAAAGTGGATGAATTAAGCGTGCCTAGATCCTAAATTGTGCAAGTATACACAGTCTTTATTGTAGCAAGTATTAAATAAAGTAAAGGTCATCTCCACAAGGTTTTTGAATCATTTTCCAACCTAAGTTATCGTAAGAGTTGAGTTGGTGGAATAAGAATTGTAATGAGCTAACAATAAACTATGACATGAAATGTAATGGGGAAGTGTTAGTAATGCAACGATTCTAATAATAAACTATCACTTTTTAACAAGTATTAGAAGGAGGTTAGGACTTTCAAGCGTTAGACTACAGTGACGGGGTCAATATTAAGAAGCGAAATACTGCTTTTCTCAACACAGGCTCTCTCGAGCTCAAGCATAAAAATGACCATAGAGCAACACTCGTAAAAACCTTAGCGTTCTTTAAATTGCAAGTAGAGCTTAACAAACCTAGTGTATGACATGCAAGTTCCTTTATTCCTTTTCTCTCGAAAGCGAAATAAAGATAATACCACCGGTTATCTAGACTTAATGTATTTAAAGTTAACACAACATGCATTAATAATTCAACATCTCCTTACCCGTTCGCTCAGCGAACTACCCTACTTTCATATTTTCCTTCTGATGATACGATTAGTTACTCGTAACGTAAAGAGAACTGAAAGCAATAAGATAAATCACGTGCATTTTCATTCAATCGCTCAAACGCGTAAAGTTCACTACAAGAAAACGAGTAAAAGATAGAGTTAAGAAAGGCCCTGGTCGGAATCATTGAGTAGCAACTTTGAGAAATTTCGATGAGCTACAAAGCTAAACTTACTCATATAGCTACATTGGAAAAGCTAATGAAAGAACTACAATGAATGGCACAAAGTTCCGGGCAAAACGCTCTAGCATAACTACGTCCAAAACAAGAAAACCTAAACTAAAGTGTTGATCGAAAAACTGAAAAATGGCAAGGAAAAATAATCTCTCGATCTCGGCTCCCTCTAAAATGAAGGAGTTGGCTATTTATAGCTATAAAGACCCGCAATTTCAAACTATGTTTTCCACTTCATGCTGACTCAAAATGGTTATAAATTCATGCAAATTTGAATTTCAAACTTTAAATAAATGCTCATGTTGATTTTATTTCAAAATAATAATAAGTAATTAACAAGCCCTTGGCCAAGGTGTTTACAAAAGTGTTTCAATAAATACTCGGTAAGAACTCCCCAACAGGGATACAATGCACAAAGAAGAACTCATCATGCTAGCAATACATATCTATTATCGTCTCACATAGCTTACTACCTGGCCATGACTTTCGTTACATGTCTTCCTAAATTGATCAACTTACTCTCAGCTGAACTTAGCTTTTTACTTGGTCGCGAGATTCACTGCATGACTTTTCTTGTGAGGCCATCAAGACACTCACCTAAACTTTAACGGTAAAACGAGTTATGAAGTACGTTACACAACTTTCTTGTGAGGCCCTTGAGACACTCACCTAATCCAGGAAAATAATAGGTTATGAGATTCGTTACATAACTCTCTTGTGAGGCCCTTGAGGCACTCACCTGTTCTAGATAATATGACTGGTCATGAGATTCGTTACACGACTATCTACCTCAAACTCAACTTTTCTCTACTGGTGTATTGACGACACCGGTTCAGGTGAGCCATCTACCTGAAAATCGGTACGTGTACGCATACACCACACGGTGTTGGAAACCAGTCAAGTGTAGGCCAACACAGTACTGACCTGGTCCAGGTCGACATGCCTAACGACTCGAAGAAAGGTGTCCACTGAGTCACGATCCTGGAGGCCCTCACCAGCGATCCGAGTCAACCTGCTCACACATATCGCCCCAAGCTAAGACCCTCTCATAGCAGGTGTACACTATGATCAAGGCCTGCCTATAGGGCCACAAACTAGGCATCGCCTGGGGTGGCATGTTACATCACATCCCCGACTATCGGGAGCGGGATTAAAATCTTCAACGACACCAACCTAATGAGACAACAATACGTCGTGTCTCTACAACTTCTAGATGATGAAAACTAAGAGTTCTTCTACAAATGCTTAACAACTCAATCCCAACAGATCACCAAACATGCTCGGTTATTCGCACTCAGCCATCTTAACTGGATACTTCTCATCACTTGATCAGGACTAGCTACATACTAACGCACGTCACCACCAACTCACACATATACCAAAGAACAATAGAACGAGCAACATAAGTAACAACATACTACGACCCCATAATCCTAGCATGTTTGGAAGAAAATATATAAATATGATTAACATACAAGATAGCACCCCGGGACCCCATAATCCCGAAGTACAAAACATGCATAACAAATTAACATTTAAAACAAGATGTAAGGTGGCACCTCGGGACCCCATAATCCCGAAGTGCAAGGCACACAGAAAGAAAACCTAAGAGACAAGCATTTCACCTACATAACCAGCAACAATCCAGGACCCACAATTCATGAACCAACAATTCAACATTAGGTTATGTCCATATCCAACAACCATACATAAAGCAACACAAACAGTTCCGCCCTGTGCAAGGTCCACACAACCCGAGTAGAGAATCCTTACCTGAAAAGAAGATACAGAACAATTCCAACAACCACCAACAAGCGAGAATACGAAACTCAACAACCTACCAATTAACTCGAATCAGAAAGTTTCACCATAAAACAATTATAACAACCAAGGGATTGCATCGAGAGCCTTACCCAAAGCAACGAACACGGTTGTCCAACACTAAAAAGGCGTGAAGAAGCGTCCCCAAGGGGTGGCACAGTCGTTAAAGACTTGAGCTTTAAGGGTATGCACCCCTCAAGGTCTTAGGTTCGAGACTCAGTTGTGGCATTACTCCTTCGATGTCTCCCGGTGCCTAGCCTAGGGACGGGCGTGGTTACCCTTGTTTCAAAAAAAAAAAGGCGTGAAGAATCAAGCAGAATGATAAACACATACTTCAAATCTGCCAAAACTCTACATCAGCAATAACCCACAAAAAAAATCGTTTACCCCTAAGATCGAGGTTACAAAACTACCCAAAACAAACCCGACACGGCACGAGCAAGACGGCTGCTGGAACGAGCCAAACAGGGCTGGAAAACATACGTTGGGCCGCTGGTTTGTCGTAGGTGCACGGCTACAGGGCTAAACGTGGTTGCACGCACGTTGGGTCGCGATGACATGCAAGCCACGACCAAAACGGTGATTATGGAAGAGAATAGCGCTCGAACGAGCTCGCAAACGCGCGCACGACAGGGGCGGCTGAGAGAGGATGTTGGCGCGAGTACAGCTACTGACCGGCTAAATAGGGGCGCGACAGGGTCATCATGAACGGCGGTCGGGCGCTGAAGTCGTGCGCACGCCTGCGCAAGGGATGGCTCGCACGCAGGGCGGATCTGAGTAGGGACGGAGGCTCGGCAGCACACGTCTGCACAGGAAACATGGGCAGGGCTTCTCGTCGAGCTCGTCTGCGAGTCAGGTGGTTGGGCGACGGTGTCGAGCAGGGGCTCGCAAACGCGCGGCTACGACGAGCTGGAGGCACGTGCTCGAGTTTTGGGTTGCGCGGTGATGTGTGGTCAGGCGGCACGATCTGAGCAGCCATGACTCACCCTGTGCGACGGCGGCGGTTAGGATTTAGGGGTAGGGAAGATGAAGAAGAAGAAGAAGGGTAGGGATTTTGACTTGTTTTGACCTTTCCTTTTGTTTTTTTTTCTAATTTTAAAAAATGGGTTTTTCTTTTCTATTTTCCCTTTTCTCTTAAAAATGCTTATTTCCTTTATTTTCCCCTTTTAAAACTCAAATGGGTTTTACATCAAATGCCAATTTCTCATTTTTCTTTCCTTTTAATTAACCAAACTCAATTACTTCAAAACTTCTTTTACAATTCAACCAACCAATTTCCAAAAGTTCTTTAAATGACAAAAATAAAATCCAACATTACTCATTTAATTGCAATAAGGCCTATATGGTTAAAATTACCAAGATACCCATATAATAAACCAACTAGAAACTAACCCGAAAATGTGGGGCATTACAATAGCACAACCGACAAACTCTATCCCACGATTCTCTGCTCTGCCTACTCCACGTCTGACATTCTCTACTCCACTTCATGCGTCGCCTACGCTTGGCATAGCGGTTCGGAAGCGACGGCTAGGATTAAAAATTCATTATACGGATCTTTGACACACATCTTTTCATTTAGATATTTCCCGAGTGCCAATCTCTTGAGATGCCTTCACTTCAGAGACGCCCTCATTGCAACATCATGCTTCCCTCCATGGAATGCTTCAAGAAACTAGAAATAGCATGAGTTTTTAAAACATAACCAAGTTTCACACAATCATGCACATTTTGCTACAACGAACCTATAAAATGGCATCATTATCATAAAACCAAAGGATTTTTCAGTTCACCCTAAACATGATGCTACAACGAAAATATAATCGAATTCTTTATTAAATGTAGCAAAGTTCAAGCGAAATAATATTGCCTTAAGCTATTTAACTCTCTAGCTCTTAATTCTTGAGAGTTATCATATATTTATTATTAATTTTTTTAAGACATTTTGACATTAGTTTAATATTTTACAACCACCACAATATACTTTAATATTTTTAAACCACAATATTTTCCGACCATGTCATTTCTTACGAATGATTTGAGTGAGACATTACATATCAATGTTTTTTTTTTGTTAAATACACATTAAAATTTATTTTTTATTTTTTATTAAAATAATTATTTAAGCTAGAAAATGTTATTGATTTTTAATAATGAATTTTAAAATATTTCAATTCATACATAATTTTTAAGAAATTAAAAAAAAAACTAGAAAAAAGAAGCTATTAGCAACCAAGTTTGTTTCTATTTCTTATTTCTTTAAGCAACAAGAAATAGAAACCGTTACTAAACACATTCTTGTTTCTTATTCTAAAAAAAAGAAACAATAAACAAGAACTAAGAAACATGAAACAATATTGTTACCAAACGAGCCCAAATAAATCCGAAAGAATATCTTGCACTCGACCCACAACTTGAGTGTCGTGGGCTGAACCGACACACAATTTTAAAGAAAATAATAATTAAAGAAGAGTGATGACGTGGCTTGTTCAGAGTTTCGCCCAAGCGAAACTTCAACTTCGTTTCAAGCGGAATGTGTGCGTGATCCCCCAAAGGTTGTGCAAATATACACAGTCTTTGTTGTAGCAAGTTTTAATATAAGTAAAGGTCATCTCCACGGGGATTAGTGATTAATGTCATGTTCAAGCGAAATTAAGAGAGTCAAAGTAACAGGTGAAATAGTTGTGCCGAAATTAAGCTAAGCGAACTAAATGCAAAATAAAACGAACTAAGTGCGATACATCGGAAGGGAAGAAGACATTTTCGGAGAGTTTCGCTTAGGCAAAACTAAGTAAACCTAAGAAGCAACAACTGCATGCTTTCTCTTTAACTCTCTCGAGTTTCAGAAGCTGGCTCTCTCGAGCTCGTGGTTTGGTACTCTCGAACTCAAACGACGCTAGGACTAAGCAAAACAGCATTAGTCGAACCTTATCTATAACTGTTCAGTTAAGATGCAAGTAAACTTATCTCTAAGCAAACTTGGCAGACTTAATGTTAAACATGCAAGATCACTCTATTTCTATTCTCTCAAAGAGAAATAAAGATATACACGCAGTGGATCAAACGTAATGTATTTCGAATTAACACAACATGCATAATGGTTTGACATCTCGCTAAGGCTTCGCTGAGGCGAAAATTGTCCTACTTGCCTACTTCCTTCCAATGATGAACTTAGCTACTCATAACGATAAATAAAAACAAAGCAAAGTAAAAGCAACCGTTCATCTTCATTAAAACGCCAAATAACATTGTTCGTTGAAACTATGACAGAAGTAAAACGAAAGAAATATAAGGAAATGCAGAAAAACAACTAAACTACGACTAACTATGACTAAACTAAGAAATGTTGATTGGAATTAGCTTAACGAAAAACTCTCTAAGAAAATATGATCGACCCCAAGGTTGGTGATAAATTGCTCTGAAGGAGAAGACATCTATTTATACTTCAGCTCCAAGCGACAAAGCCTGCTTCATGATCCTGACACTGTCTAGGCTACTCTGCAATCGCTTTTCAGTTGAAGGACTGCTTTATTCTGACATTTCTGCTCCACGATTCGCATTGTCGGTTATCGTCAGAGCATCTTTAGCTTCACTATCTTCACAACATCTTCTTTCATTGGTAACTTCGCTGTGGCGAAGCATTTGGTAAATTCTTCAAGCTCTGCTGTTGTGCTGGGTATCTTCGAGGCATACTTGGTTGGCTGACGTTAGCTTTGGCGAACTCTTTCTTAAGTGAATTTCGCTTTGCTTCATCAGGAATGCTGCAGACAAACTAGAAAATATCAATTCTTTTTAACATATACAATTTTGCACACATTCACGCATATTTCGCTGCAATGATCCTAGAAAATGCATCCTAATCAGAAAACTAAAGGATGGTTCGCCTACGCGACAATTTGGTATGATGGGGCGAGATTCAATAGTCAATTAATTAAATATTATAAAATTCTTATAAAAATATATTCTTTTAAGTTACTTTAACTGTCAATTATTGAGAGTTATCACACCCCCAAACTTGCATTATTGCTCGTCTCGAGTAATAGCTTCATTTCCAGTGGAGGGAATTTGATTTTTCCTATTTTCCTTCACAACAGCGAACAATGCCTCTTACTTTGTTAAAGTCATCAATAGATCAATCAGAGAATTCAAAAGTATTTCTAAGTAAATCTTTTCTATAACTAAACAATGCTGGGCAAAGCTTTAAAGTTTCAGAAACTCTATTTTACAATTCGCTTTAGCCATTTGTTTGCGAAACTCATTTTGGTTCAGAACTTCAATTTTTTGGTTCTCTTAGTTTTCGCTAGCCAATTGGACTTAACTTTTCGCTTTAAGCTCTTTCACTTCTTTTAACTTTGGTACTTCTCATCTTTTGCCAAAGTGAAAACTCTCCTTTTACAGTTCGATGGGGATTCCTCACTTACGGTATCCTACTATCGTTTGCTCAATTTTCATCGAATGTTTGATATTATGATAGATACGCAATGTTAAAGCAACCGATAGCGGAGAAATAACCCCAGGACTTAGGCTACTAGCCCTTTGATTCACTTCGCTATCTCGAGTAGTTGGGAAAAGTTTTAATTTTTTCATGATTTTATCACACCCAGGGTTTGGCTTGTAAATCTCACCTTTTACTTCAGCGAGTTTTCTACGTTGAATCGCTCTTGAAGCATGTTTCAATTCTGTGCTTTTCACGAGTAATTACATATTTCGCTTTGGCGAACTCCACCCCCAGACTTGAACTTTTCATTGTCCCAATGAAAAACACTCAGCACCCCCAAACTTAAAGTTTGCTAAAAGTTTAAGGCTTGGGTTGAATCGAATTGAGTTCGCTCAAGCTAAAAGAATTCGCGAAATTAAATTTCTAAACTTAATGAATTTTTTAAAACTATGACCTCTACTCATCACAAAATTTCGCTCCAACATCAAGGAGTTATAAAATTAATTTAGGAAGAAATAAAATTGACTTGTACAGAAAGAAAGTTAATAAGATTTTACAACGGTATAGATACAAAACATTCGCTGAGGCGAAGGATAATAGCATTGATATTTCGGATGTTACATGCTTGATTACAAAAAATTATTTACAAACGAAACGAAGGCAAACATGCAATCATACAATACTTAAAAGAAACGAGCGAAGGAAAACGGAAGACTTCCATTACTACTCTTTATCAGGCGGAGCTTCGCTGGAGTCTTCTGGTAGAGGCGAAAGCTCTAGAAACGGCAGAAGGTCGAAGGGGCCACCTTTTAGTCGGCTTAGCACTTGTTGGATGATGTCTGCGATTTTTATCTCTGATTTCCCTCAACATTTGCAGCTGCTCTTTGTTGCTTGAGGTTGATGTAGGGGCCTTCTTCGCTACTCGAGATCTTCGCGCTTGCACCTTAGGAGAAAAATTTAAGCACTTATTCGTTTGAACGAAGGGATCGTTCGGCCTTCCCACTAGTCCCTGATGCAGGCACAACGTGCAGATGGAGTGCGGGAACAATAAGTAGCTCGTTTTTCGTCCCTTCCATTCGCGAATCTCTTTCGTGATGATGTTGCCAATGTTGATGGATATGCCAGACATTATCGCGCAAATCAACAAGGCTCGCGGCACGGTGAGCGTGGACTAGTGAGATATTGGCTGCAGCGAAGACTTCATGAAAGCGGCTCAAATGTGTGCTTCTTCGTTTAGGTTTGTTGTGTGGAACCGATGAGACTGCGGACCTTTGTCCCATTTGTCTCCTTCAACTTCAATTGTCTCGAGACAGAGTTGAAGGTCCTATTCTGAAAATTCGTCCAACAGAATGTCGAACTCGGACTTTTTGTTGTTAAGGCCAAAGAGCGAATTCTACGCCTTGGAAGACCATCCAGTTTCACGATCGCGAACTGAGGCCTTGAATCTCTTAGTATCCAACAGACTGGCGTAGAACTCTATTACCCATTCTCGCCGTGCTGAACTCAACTCTGTACAAAGCTTCTCCTAACCTCGATCTTCGATTTGTTTCACGACCTTCTTTGGAAGCCCTCTAAGGTCGGGGTCTAAAGACTGTTCTGATAAGAACCTCTTTGATTGGTATTCGATGACGTTCTTGTTGATAAGTTCTCGCATCTTTTCGAAAGAGCGGACAAACATAGTCCTTCGCGGCTCTTTTCCTTCGCAAAGAGCTCTTTGCTGGGGCAGCGAAATAGCAGACGAATTGGCTTGTCTTTGGGGTTCTGCGGCTTGTTGGTTCGCTTGCTCTTCTAGTTCGTCGTCTGATGAAGTGAAGAGTTATTCGTCAATTTTAGCGAGATCTTTATCTCTTTTGATCTCCTTGCGGAAAAACCCCTTGTTCTTCCCACTTGCAGACTTGCTGCTCGCTGGATCAACAACAACTTGACCAGTTGTCAAGTGTGCGTCATCTATAGCGACTGGCAAATCCTTGCCCAGCTCACCGACTTCATCTTCGCTTTGCTCAAGGCTCGCGAAACTTTCACGCTCTTCCTCTTCAGCCGCAGGGCTATTAAATTCCACGGTTTCTTCCCTTGGCTCTTCGCTGAGCTCAACCTCGAAAATTTCATCGTCATCATTCGGAACTTCACCCATAAACCTTGCTACTACAAACTACGCTTCTCCCCTCGGCTTGACTTCTTCTATAATGCTCCTCTTGGCCACAAAGGCTGAGGAGCTGCAACTTCCTTGGCGGCAGCCTTCTCCTCCCTATGTTGTTGTTTCGCTGCAGCAGCTGCTTCTTCTCTTTCTTCCTTCTCTTTCCTTTCCTGTCCTTTTTCTCCTTTTCTTTTCTCTTATTCTCCTCCAACATTCGCTGATGCTCAGCCCTTGACTTCGCTAATTTCGCCTCCAGCTCCGTCATTTTCCTCTTCATGGCTAACTGTTCTTCGCTCTCAACCACCTCGGCCACCTTCTTCTCGATCGACTTCTTTCGCTGCAGTTCAGCAGACTTGACTAAACTGGCCTTCGCTGATGCGGAGGCCTTTCCAACAGAAAGCTTTGCTCTTGCCGCCTCTGGCTACTTCGCTGAGCTACATTTCTTCAGCAAAACTTTTCCCTTACCCACAGAGGGCAGTATGGCTGAACTGGATCCTTCTTTGGCTACTTTCTTCAGCACGATCTTTGGCCTGACTCCCACATAATGAGTCTCTGATATCGCGGAGCTCGGTGCTGCTCCTCTTGAGGCTTGTAAGCGAATCTTCACGGCCGCGAGAACGCTCAGCTTCTTGTTCGATTTCTCAGACTTCTTGGATGAGGCGATAGTGACTTGAGTTCTGGAGGTCATTTGAAATTTTTAGGTTAAGGTTGTTTGAAAGTTGCGAAATGTGAAAGCTCAAGAGAATTTTGAGAGTTCGGAAGCGTGAAAAAGAGAAAATGATAATGAAATGTGGAATTTATAGGTTGCAAGGGTTAGGGCAAACAAAGGTCTCGGGCGCGAAACGACGTTCGCCGCGCGGCGAAGTCTCAACCATCTGATTAACTTTCCTGCTGACATATGTCGAGATGAATCAGACGATTAATGCCACGTGTTTATGAGGCATTTTCTTTCTGATGACCTCACAACGTGACCTCACCTCGCTCTTCCGAAATTAATTCTTACCGACGGCCAAATTTTGGACTCGACTTCCTCGATTTAGCGAAAAAAAAATAAAAACAGCAAGAACTATAACTACTTAAATAAAACAAGTAAAGAATAAAATATTTACAAGATAAACTTGACTAACCTGGTTTGGAGAAATGTTTTATGAGATCAAATCAGATAATACCTTTGCTCCAGCGAAACATATTCCAGCGAGAGGCCAAATAATAATCTTCTAGGGTGCCCCATCCTTGATGACTTGCTTTAGCCCTCTTGACTCTTGACTCTTGGTGAATGTCAACTAGAACGTTACTTGACGGTTTTCTAAACGTCAACTATACTACTGTCAAGTAATGTATCTTTACTTAACGGTCGATTAACCGTCAACTATATATATAGTTGACATTCAATGCCTATCAAATGCGCAAGTAGGTTGAGAGTTGTAAAGCGTCAAGCTTAGTTTGATCATTGACACTGCGACAACGTCAAGTATAGTGGGTGGTTTGACAGTTATGGACCGTCAAGTATAAGATATTGGTTGACAATTTAAAAACTGTCAAATGTAGGTATTGATTGACACCTAATAAACGTCAAGTAATCATACGTTTTGAACAATGATTTTTCTGTTTGACAGTTTCTAGTCGTCAAGTATGTGAAATCTAATGACACTTAAGAAACGTCAAGCGATGTATTCTTTTTTTTTTTTAATTTAAAATATTCATTCCACAATTTCCTTATAAACCTGAAAGTATTCCTGCAAACCTGAAAGCATTCTTCAAACTCAAATATTTAACAGATTTCCATAAACCATAATAATAATATATATTTCATCAATCAATTGTTCCACCATGCATGTACACGAAAAAGAATATGAGGATATAATGGACATTTTGTTTCATGTACACAAAAAAGAACCTAGAGATAACTAACCAACCAGAATATATGAAGTAATCGTGTTCCATGTATACAAAATAGAACCTATACCCATCCTTCCAAAAAAATAATATGGATATCTATACCCATCCTTCAAAAAAAATAATATGGATATCTATAAGTTCAATGCATAGAATAAAGTTATCCGAAAAGTTTCTTCAACCACGAAACAATCAATAATATCGCCCAACAAAATTCAAGGACCCAGTTATAAAGTCACAACTTTTTTGGCACTATTAACCCATTTAAACCAACCAGCAAACTAACATTTTAAACATTTTGATTTTGTGGTGTCAACACAACAACATCAACAACCAGGGATCCAAAAAGATATTAAAGATGAATCCACAAAAATATACTTCTGAGTCATGAAGCACAAAAAAAAAAGGATAAGTACAAAAGGAGAAAAGAAGTAGAGAAATACTAACCAAAGATACGAATGATACTCATGAACACAGGCTCCTCAGTAAACCCACGAACCCGGACACCCAAACGATCGAAGAATCGCTAGCTACAACAAAGTAAATATCTTACTAAGTTCTAATTAAAAACATGTTCTATATGTCTACTAATGAAATGACTGAAGAATCTAAGTGCTTGTGTACAACAAAAGGTAAAAAACTAAAGGAACCACAGATCAACTCATAAATAAAAAAATTGAAACGAAAAAAAAATTATTTTTTTTGTTTTTTAATATTCATAGATGTTGTAGGCTAGTTTTTCGTTAGATCTTTTGGGCTTTTGTTGTTAAATTCTAAGTGAAAATTATGAAATCCTTAAACAAGAAGTAAAACAATGATGTCAAACCCGAATGAAGGCTTATAAAAAAGCTTATCTAAAAATCAACCCCATGATTAATTTGCCTAAGTTATTTGTCACATAAAAAAAAATAAACTAGAAATACCCTACACCATTGAGAAAACTTGAAGTAAAAGAATTTTTTTTTAAGTTCCCTCAATCCTACCAACCAAGCTACTGAAGCTTGGCCTAATGATCAAAAGAATTTTAAGGAACCAAGAGAAATGAGTTTGTTCTACGACGATCGTCTATTTATGAATTAATTTTTTATAATTTGTTTTGACAACCCAAAATAGTATGATCAGACGGTTGCCCTATTAAGACTAGTCGTGGTGCGCATAAACTAGTTTGAAGACTCACGTGTATAAAAATGACAACTGAGCAAGAAAAACCACTTAACCAGCATGTGAGATGACCACTGATAAACAAAATGCCATGTTTATAGACTTGTAGAATTTTTGTAAAAGCATGTGTAGTAGCATCATGCGATTTCCAAACTTCTGTAACATTTTTCACCACAACTTGTTATTGTAAAAAATCAATGGATGCATTAGAATTCTAAATATGAACCTACAAAGCATTCTTACTTTCTCTTCTATAATAACTTTTTGGGAAAATTGCACAAACAACCCTAAAGTATGGTGTTTATAACAATTAACCTCCTAAAGTTTTAATTTGCAAACAATCCCTAAAGTATGGCGTGTGCAACAATTAACCTCCTAAAGTTTAAATTTGATCAATTACCACCCCTAAAATCTAAAAAGTCTTGCAATGAACCCCATGAGTTGAATTTGACAGAAATTAGAGAGATTCTCAAATGGTAAAATTGTCTTAGGAAATGAATGAAAATTTCCCTTTTTTTCTCAAGCTCTGTAACTGTTATAATGCCATTTACTTTATTTATCAACAAATAAACCCAATCCTAAAAAATATCAACCAACAAACCCAAATCTCAATTTTGAATCTTCAAATGTGGAAAGCCCCAAAAGTAGCCACAATTTAAATTGGAAGATTTGTGATGTTGGATAATAAATAGGAAATGAATTTCATCCATGAATGAGCTTTGGTAAAATTCTTCAATATACAATGAAATGTATGATCATATCAGAAATATACATCCTCTTCAATCCAATCATCTTTGTGTTCATCATCATCATTTTTCCCTTTTGAAAATACAAAGATTCTAATGCCATTAAACCTCCAAATCACTACACTCTCCAAATCACTACCAGCTTCAGTGTCTCCATAAAAGCTTGAAACCAAAAAATCATCATCTTCATTCAAATTCTCTTTAATTTTCCCCATCCTCCATCTTTTGGGCACTAAATCTTCTTCTGCAACATCCCTATTTTAAACCCAAATCATGGAACCCATAAATCTGCATATCTACCCAATGCACCATCACGACCCTCAACCACAATAGCCCTCAAATTACCTTCATTAGTCATCCTCAATATCTTAGAGAAATCAGAATCATGAAAAACAAGAATAAAGTATATGACACTAGAGAGTTTGAGAAAAAAATGGTTTTCATTATAAAAACCCTAAACCCTAAGAAGAAAAATAAAAAAACACAGACCTTGACAGAGGAGCTACGTGTATAGACCTCGAAGGCAGATGAAGCAAAGCTAAGTCTTTTTCGGCGAAGAAGAAAACCCAAGCAGTGCGGCGAAGATGGGCGTTCAGCGTGCGACGGAGCTTGGAGTTCAGGGTGCGACGGAGTTGGGCGTTGAGCGTGATGTGGGCGAAGATTTTTCGGCAAAGGGGTTGTTCAACGTAAATGGTAGAAATTGAAAGAGTAAGGGTTTGTCGGAAAGGAGAAGTCACCTAAAAAAAGAAATGTTATTTTAATCATTATTTTTATTTTATGCATTTTCTATCTTTAATTTATTTTTTTTATACTGAAAGGCTAACTAAAGGCAAGAGAATGAATTTAGAGCTTTATTGGTTTAAAAAATGATGAATAGAATGAGCGCCAATAATCCCGCCCTTCAATCAAATTCTTTTTTAATTCATTTGACATTTGGTGAGTGTCAAGCACTGTTGTGTCACGCTTGATGCTTTTGGAACATCAAATATTGTAAACAATTAAAAACATGGGATTGTGGAAGGAATTTGATCCTAATTAAAACTATACTTGACGTTTTTGTTAGAAAGTGACTCATTATTTGACGTTTTTAACCTAAAATGTCAAGTATTTCAAAAGAGGTAGTGTCAAATAATGTCTTTTTTGTAGTAGTGCCCATCCTTGATGACTTACTTTAGCCTTCTTTGAAGCTCATATAATTTCGCTTCTGCGCCCTTAATCATAGAGATCATGAACAAACTTCTGAGTGCGCATTGAACCACATTGTCTTCTTCGATCGTCAAGGCTTTCGCTTGAATTTCTCCATTCGCTTGGTATTACTCCACTTCAACATTGTCATTGCTCACTCCATTATTTCCCCTAATCGTCAATTTTTGCGGGCATGGAAGTGGTGGAATTTCAAGCGTGGTGAAATTCTCCTTGGATCCTTCTTCAAATTGAGGCCCTTGAAATAGATCTTCAATGATGAAATCTTTTTCCTCTTCGATAGACTCTTGATCAGAATTCGCTTTGGCGAAGGTGCCCAGATTTGATTCTTTCATTATTTCCCCTTCATTAAAATGCTCATAGTATTTCAATATTATAGCGAAAGTTTCCTCCTTGGGCTTGTCTTCGAGATTTTTCTCAGAGTTTGTTTCGATCATGCATCATCGAAAGTTTATTATAATGAGAAAATTGTTGTACCTAAAAAATTATATACAAAATAAATCAAATACAACTTCGTAACACCAAATTTGAATATACACTTTATGACTGCTTAATGAAGTTCAAATGGATTTCATGTCTGTCGAAAGAACTCAAATAAAAAACAATACTTAATCTACTATTTATAAAAGTATCATACGTCATCTTTATAAATACTAGATAAAATGTTATTGTTTGAGTTTCAAACGGTTCGCTCGCTCTTGCACTTGCACCTCATCATTTTATTTCCAGTGCCCACACATTCCAAATCTTCACCAAAATATTTTTATGTGTATTCTTGTTTGAATAACATACGATCATATCATAATGGACTTATAAACTAGTAGACAAACTTACATTAACATACCATAACAGAATATACGAAATGTATGTACCAACAAAAGAAAGATCTTCAGTATATTATATAATTCATTGAATATGTCTTTCTATTTTCCTTTACCTGTAAATGTAGCTAAATAGTCAAACTAAGGTGTATCTTGACAAATATTAAGACAGTATAAAGCATGCTCAGCTTATTATACTAAAAATTAAATGGTTGCAAGTTGTACTTTTGTCAAAGAGGAAAATCATTCTCAATATAGTTGTTAGAAGAAAAGTAAACGTCACTCAAATCTTTGTAAGTAAAAAATGAGTATCAATACTTTCTAAACCTCTTCTTGATTGAGAATAATAGAACAAAGTCTTAAATTCTATTCATTTCCATATAGTGTATAATGTATGAGCACTTACCATTTCATAGCATTCTTCAAGTGTACTTTAAACTTTCTATTGGGCATCCAATAAATTGGCTTAGCTTGCTTTCATTTAGACTAATAACATCGACATGGTCAAGCAGCTCTTGTAGATAAAGCCCGATTCCTCAAGAATCTAAAATTATTGGAAACGCAACACTCTTAGCCTGCAACCAAAACCATTATAGCCTTATTTCAAGTAAAATATTGAGAAAATTGTGCATTATAATAGCTCCAATAGCAATGATGAAACATTAATCTTAAAACAAATAAATTATTCTTGGGTATGTACAAAAAAATGAGCAGACTGAAAAAGCAGTAACAAACAAGGAGGTAAAAATGTGCCGACCTCAAACCAAAAGTTTAATTAAGGTGACCTTACTGTACCAAATAGGATTGAATGAGAGATCAAATCAATTGCAAGAACAATTTTTTAATGTTTAAACATTATCAACCATTACATAATTAAAAATTTAAGCTTACTAAATTGCTCTGCTCAACAAGAAGTAAGAAGACATATATCCTACAAAGTTAATAACAAAGCAATACACATACGCGCACACTGCATGCTCCTGCAAATTGGATAAATGTAGGCATACACAAACTATGCCGGTTCAGGTGCACATGCCTATGACTTGGAAAGATGTCCACTGATCCACAACAGGCGAGAGGCCCTCTGTAAGGGACCGACCCGAATGGGGCACTAAATGGGCCCTTACCCCAATGCATGCATTCAAAGTAAAGGACATTTAAACAGACATGATTTCGGATTCCAATTAAAACAAAACATTCAAAATAACCCCTTTAAAAACTAGACATTTTCCCTGAAACCTGTCCCTGTTTCCAAGCACCTGTTCCAGGATAAATACATTTCCAAAGTTTACTCTGATCAGAGATTTACTAAAAGCCATTCAAAACCTGTTCGGATACAACATGCTTTGAATCCACAAATATTTACAAACATCCTAGGGCTTCGTGCCTGCTACATGCATTCAGGGGGAAAACAAAAACACACGAGAGTCATAATACAAAAATCGAGTTGGAAGATCGGGCCCCATGATCACGCCTCCTCCTTCGCATCCGGTCGCGCACCACGATTACCTCGTGGAAAACCACAGACAAGGGTGAGTAACGAGTTACTCAAGAAGAATCCCCAACCGGGGTACAATACGATATACATGGTCATCTCGATGAGCGTATGCAAGCTATGAATATAACACGAGAATAGAACACATAGCTTAGCCCACACTTGGGCCTCGGATGCCAACTCGGTGGCTTAGTCCGAATAAAATCATCACACACCAATACATAAGTCGCCCTATACGAGAAACAAGTCCCGGCCTCACCGCCTCTCTCGTCGACGAAAAGGTACACTGGCTCAAGATCTCGAGGAGCTCTCCGGTCGGCGCCAGTAATGAGCGTAAACATGCACCGCGTGCTCTGCACTGAACCATGGGGTGCCGGGTCTAGAGGCAAGCTGCCCATGTCCAATCCACCACGCCTAACTAAATCTTTGGATCGGTGTCACCGACATAGGGTGTGAGACTCGACACGTAAACTATGTCACTGAACCACCGCACCGAGGCTAAGGAAACGGGTCGTGGTAGGCTTACACCAGGAAGCCGCCCTTACCTTAACAGGTGGCAATCAGGGGCTACGGCCGAACACGCTGAGGACGTGCCGACTATCGGGGACGAGGCAATGCCAAGTCATCATCCCGACGGTTGGGGCATTTAACGATCGCCACCCTCACCCAAGATTGCGGGGCCTACCGCTCGGGTTAGCTAATCCTCACGGGGTCCAGGGGATCGGAATGACTTGCTCGACGTCCCCGCCATGGATGCAAGGTACTTTATGCATCAGGCCCGGATGATGCTAACTACCTGCAACTCTAACCTGCCCTAGCAAACAACAAACAATTCCATAAAATCCAATACGTGCTCAATAAGAATACAACGAGCCTAGCATGATACTACGAAGCAAGGAACAGATCACGAGCATGCGAGAAAGGAACAACCTAGCATGGATTAACATGAGAATTAACCAAGAAATCATGCTAGCCGAATTCAGATTGAAGCACCTAGCTACACATGTCAATAATCACAAACAAGCAATCAATCAACAATCACATATAATATCGCAGGTCCACACAACTCCGGTAAGAAATCCTTACCTTGGTCGGGACGGTTTGGCACGAAATCCTAAGTCGCGAACAATCTCGATCTAGCTACCGGAACCTATCAATCATCACAAAAATCACACAATAGGCCTAAATGCAATAAAATAAATGAGGCTCACCGGAGCAACTCACGAGGCACGACGAACGCATTTAACGAGCCGATTGCACGAACGGGCAAAGAACGGGGCTCGGCGGGCGCTGTGGCGCGTTGCGTGCGCCTGCCAGGCGCGACGCCGCGCGAGATGCAGAGGCGAACGAAGCTCGGGCTGGGCGCTCGCTGGCACGACTCGGCGAGCGGGGGCTCGGGCGACGCGTTGCGGAGTCGCCGGCGAGGCGCGCGTCGCGCGACGACACGGACGGACGCGCACGCTGGCGAGCTCGACGAACAGGGCTCTGCTTTTGCGCGCGAACGAGGGCGAACAATAAGGTCAAAAATCAAGCAATCCACGGGGATTCAAGCTCGATTCTTTGAAGAAGAACTCCCTACACTAGCCGCACAAAACCCATACTTCAAATCGCCTCAACTCGGCCGATGAACGGAATCGAAACTAGGGAGAAGAAATCGAATTCTTTTGATAGAAAAGTGAAAAAGAAGCTTACCACCGCTCGGGGATGGAAGACGACCTCAAATTGGAGGCAAGACTTGGTCGAACACTACCGGAGAAGGAAGAGATCGGAGAACTTGGCCGGTCGGTCGGGGTTTTCGCGAGGAAGAAGAAGAAGAAAATGGGGCGAAGCTCGGGCGAGCTGCCTTTTAAATCAAAACAGGGGACGAGCAGACTTATATAATAGAACGCGCGTTTAGATTAACAAACGCGCGCGGTGGCTCGGCTGGCTGTGCCCTTTGCCTAGCATGCGACACGGCCCTGGTTCGATTCTTGCTCGATGCGCTATTTAATTCCCTATTTAATTTTACTCTTTCCCAAGCCCAAATACCTTCACCAAAAATCCCGATCCTATTCAAATTGACTCGTAATTATTCCGGCAATTTTAAATTTCAAAACCGGCCAGACCCAAAATTACAAAAATGCCCCTGGGCCTCCCGGGAAGGCCGGGATGAAAATTCCGGGCCGTTACACCCTCGGCACCATAATGTGGTAGCCTGTTCACACCAACGCCTAAAGCTAAGGTCGTCCCAAGGCAGGCTTACTCTAAGGAAAGAACCCCGCTTTAGCATGTCACAGACTAGGCCTATGCCGGGGTGGTAGCTACTCCACACCTGACTACCGGGCGTAAGGAATCTGTCATCACAGCTCGACCGATGGGAACTCGTATGTTGGTCCACTCTCAGCCTCTGAATGATGGAAACCTAACATGAGCTAACTAAGATGAAGCACCCTAGAGCTAACAGAGTTCAACATCAATAACATTGCACAACAACAGACAGAATGCCAACAGTCATAATTTAGCAGTCACTGTAAACAGAAAAGTGCAATCCAGGGGACAACATTCTACATGCTAGGTTCTATCAGGCAAGCCATACAATCATATCCACTAACAAGTTCATACAACAGATAACTTGCAAGAGCCTATCCACTAACATGTATATCAAACATGCATTAAACAAGCAAGGCCTATCCACTAACAAGCTTATCAATAATAATATTATAATATTCAAAGTTACCATTAGACACAATGTATAATAATATTATAATATTCAAAAGTTTCATTTGGACAAACACATAAAAGTAGTATGACAACATATAACTTTCTTTTCCTTTTAAGAAAGTTACCGTTAGACATATCCTCAAATAATAATATAATAATGCACACTTTCATTTTCATTTTTCTTTTACTTTCCTTTCACCTTGACTTTTTAAAACACAAAAAGGTCTCATGTGTCAAACATCCAAGGCTCCACATGTTGCTCTTAGATTGGCCAATTTTTGCTATGTCATCAAGTTGGGATTTACCATTCAAAATCGTTTAGGCCGTAACTTTTTCGTTGCAACTTTGATTTGAGTAATTCAAAATGTGTTTGAATTTTTATTTCAAGCTCTACATAATGGATACTTCAAAAACTAATTTTTTTACCAAATAAATTTTAAGTTTGTTATCATCAAAGCATTAATTTATTAATTTGGGATGGCCAAAAAGCCAACAATTGTATATTTAGTTTGAGGTTACAAACCTTGGCCCGAGCATTGGTTACGAGTCCAAGGTCTTTCAGAAGGACAATAGTTTGAAATGGGGTAGTTATCTATGTTTTCATAGCACACATGATACTGGATGGTCGGTTCTCTATTAGAATCAGGATCATTTTTTCGTTAGTATGATGATGAGATGAGGTTACTCTATAGAGTTATCATGCATGTTTAAGAATTTTTCCCTCCATATTTTAGTGCATTGTTACTTTAATAGACAGTTATTATTTGAAGGTAGTCCCCATAGATATATCGAGTTGCATTTTATAGTTGTTACCAAGATACTAAGTGTGAGCTTAGAGGATGATTAGTTGGTTTCTATGCGTAGTAAATGTCGTATTTGTACATTAGTTGAAATGAATGGTAGTTTGTAGTTTGACCCGGTTGTTGGTGAAGTTTGAGCAGTGATAAGTTTGTTCTACTCTATTAGTTAGGCTAGGTGCATTCGATGATATGATAAAGATAAGTTTAGTTTCTATGGGAGTAGTGTGACTCCATTTTAAGGTTGAGGTTTAGTTTTCCGAAGTTGTAGTCATCTGGGTAGATGCAAAGAAGGATTAGGTTTGCCTTTCCGGAATGCTACTTATTGTATATTGATTTACTCACCCTTCCTCTATGTTGCTTCTTTTGCAGGATGGCGAGATTAAAGTGATGAGACTTGCTTGTGTTCGTTGGGGTTATGCGAGTCGATTTAAAGGGCAAACCCTGTATCTCATTTGATGAGGTTGATATTACAAATTTTATTTTCTCCGTGTTACAAGATTTCTTGTACTGTTGCAAGAAATTGAGTAATAATTACTCATCCCCAAGGACTAAACTAGCTAATATAATAATTGAGAGAGTTTCCTCCTCTCCCAAACATGCATAATTTAAATGATTCGGTAATGGTTTCATTTCTAGCACGAAGGTCCCATTGGTGGGTTCACTCTCTCCCCTAAATCTAGGTAATCAAATTGGTTCATCATAGTAGAATGCTACTAACCTTCATTTCTTTTCCTTATCCAATGCTATCAACTCTTCTTCAACTAATCTTTGGGATTTCAAAGGATATTCTTTGAATTCACTCTCAACCATCAAAGTGCTAGAATATCTCTAACTTTGCTAGTACTTTAAAAAAAAATTATAATTATTAAGGTCCCGTTTGATAACCATTTCGTTTTTTGTTTTTGTTTATAGTTTTTCATTTTTCATTTTTTGTTTTAAAAAATAAAAATCGTGTCTGTTTGATAATTCATTTTAATTTTATGTTTTTAAAAATGAAAAACCAAAAAACATGTTTGATAAATGTTTTTTGTTTTCAATTATCACATTTTGTTTAGATTTTTTTAGTAAAAACTTGTTTTTAAAATCTACTTTTTTTTTTAGTTTTTAGAATTTCTTTAATATTTTAAAAATATTTTTAAAATTTTAAAAGCAAAAACTAAAATTGGTTGTCAAACAAACCTGTTTTTAAAAAAGTAAAAACAAAAATAAAAAACAAAAACGAAATAGTTATCAAACGGAGCCTAAATTATTTTTAAACAAATCTTATGTTAGGTAACTGCAATCAAATAGCCAATAGAGCAATAGTTCAAGTAGCATCTATGTACACCTAATGACTTAAAGGTCTTAGGTTCGAGTCTCTCCCACCCCCTAATTGTTGTAATCTCAAAAAAAAAAAAAAAAAAAAAACCAAATACCAAAAACAAAATTTAAAGAATGTTTGAAAAATACAGTCGCATATAAGGAAAGATTCTCAGACACATTGATTACTCTAATAACATACAATTTTAGAATAGGTGTTAATATGCAGTCTTGGTTTTTCTTTTTGTTTGTACTAACAAACATAAAAATGACTTGGGCTTTGAGGGTATGCTCTCCTCAAGGTCCTGAGTTCGAGTCTTCTCTGTGTATTACTTTTTCGATATCTCTGGTGCCAGACCTAAGGACGGGCATGGTTACCTTTATTCAAATAAAAAAAAAACATGCAATTTGTATTCACTTTGTGAATTACCAAAGATAACTTCCTCCATATAAATTTTGCTATGTCACTTAAAAAAACTGGAAATGATAAAAAATAAAAAGAAAAAAGAAAGTAATATGTCTAAACTTGGTTCGAGTTAAATTAACTTATCATCAAATATGAAATTGATATCTATATAATTTTAAAATTTCAATATCTGGTAGGTTCTAAAATTTAAAAGAGATTAAACATATCAATACACATTTCGGAATCCATAAACAAATTTTTTTTAGAAAAAAAGAATTTATTGAATAAACTCTAACGTTTGTAATATTTGTTTTAAGAATTTTTTTAAAAGTGACTCAATAATTTCGAGCACTCAAAGTCAGTTATTTTGAAAAAAATTATATTTTTAGTTCATAGATTTAATGTGTAGTTTCTATTTAGTCTTTATACTTTAAAATCAAAATTTTTATCTTTAATATTTTAATAATACTTAATTTTAATTTATCTTAATTTTAATCTTCTTAAAACCTTAAAGTGTGGCTTGAGTAGAAGAATCATTTTTTGACCAATATGTCTAATAATTGTTTTAAAATTTCAAAGATGTCACTCTATATTATTATTTAAATATTTATAAATGCCAATAAATTTTAATATAAATCTTTAGGTTTTTCTTTTCATTTAATGTTTTTAATTAAATAGGAGTTTTTTTTTTTTGAGAAACAAATAGGAGTTAATTATACATGAGTGAATTTGTAGGTTTTTTTCTTTTCATTTAATGTTTTAAGTTATATAGGAGTTTTTTTTTGGAGAAATAATTATATAGGAATTATATAACCAACTTTACATCTTCTCATGTCTATATATAAATATATGATAAATGAAAGAGTTAGAATTGGAAAAGTTATATATTTAATTCTATAACTTATTTTCCTTATAATTTATTTTTTAATGGAGAAAATTCAAAAGTTTTGTAACTTTTTTTTTCTACCACTATATAAAGAGCCTTTTTTTCAACAATTTTTTACAACAATTTAAGTCTCATATGCTCTTTTTTTAACTTATTATTCTTTATCTTGCTTTCTTATCATTTTTGTTGAATAATTTTGTATAGGCTTTGTTGAATTACATTATATATATATATATATATATATATATAAAAGTTTCGTTGAATTACCTAATATAAGTTTTTTTTGGAGAAATAATTATATAGGAATTATATAACCAACTTTACATCTTCTCATGTCTATATATAAATATATGATAAATGAAAGAGTTAGAATTGGAAAAGTTATATATTTAATTCTATAACTTATTTTCCTTATAATTTATTTTTTAATGGAGAAAATTCAAAAGTTTTGTAACTTTTGTTTTCTACCACTATATAAAGAGCCTTTTTTCAACAATTTTTTACAACAATTTAAGTCTCATATGCTCTTTTTTTAACTTATTATTCTTTATCTTGCTTTCTTATCATTTTTGTTGAATTATTTTGTATAGGCTTTGTTGAATTACATTTTATGTATATATATATATATATATATATATATATATATAAGTTTCGTTGAATTACCTAATATAACCTCAATCTTACTCTCTTTTGTAGCAATGTTAATCATTTGTAATGGACAAAAAAAGGTTAAAGATATGTAACAACGACGATGATATACTGCCATTTGAAATTAATCGTAAATATATTTCAAATTACATTTATATGTATTGTCTCTTATAAACATAGTTAGCTTAGTAAAATTTATGAAAAATTATATGTTTATATGTGTATATGTCAATTTCTTCCTCATTTTATTTATATACATTCATATATTTATTAACTTATCAAAAAGTGGCTACAAGAAATATTTATATTGGTCAACATGTTGTAAAAGATGTTTATGTTGATGCGTTCAAAATTTCAACCAAGATAACTATTCTTGAAGCAGTATACATATTGATACTTCAATCGAGAATCAAACGTTGTAGATTCGTTTTAAGGAGAGCCAAATTACATTTATATATAGTTCCTTATAAGTATATATGTGACGAACCCGACCCAAAACATGGCCCTAAACTGGGGTTCTCACTCAGCATGCAAGTTAAATATGATAACAAGCGGTTTAGTGCTCATATTAAAAAAAACTCTTCAAAACATATGAGAAGGGGGAACCCTTAAAACATAACCATCAATTTTCATTTAAACAATCCAACGAAGTAAAACAACCTGGCCAGTGTTTATAAAACATACAATACAATTTAAACAACTTTTTAAACAATGTTCCCCTAGGACTCTTGTCCATCTACATGCTGAATAAACAATGCAATAATAAATGACAGAGTGTCGGCAGCTCCCATGATCAATCAGCTCCCTCCGCTAGCCCTCCTGGTGTTGTCCCAAGTTACCTGAAAGATAAATAAGGGTGAGTATGTAAAGACCCGACCCAAAAGGGGCTCTAAATGGGCCTTTACCCCAATGCATGCATTCAAAATAGAGAACAATATGAAAATATGATTTGGATTCCAATTAAAACTTAAAACATTCAACATTCAAACAAAAATCATTACAGATTTTTTTGAAACACATTTCTGTCTCCAAGCACTGCTTTGAGACAAATACTTTTCCAAAGTTTACTCTGATCAGAGATTTATTAAAATCATTCAAAACCTTCTCAGATACAACAATGCTGGAATCCACAAAACATTGAGAAAAACATCCTAGGGCTCCGTGCCCGGCTACATGCATTCAGGGGAAAATAAAAGACAAGAGTCATAATATAAAAGAAGTCAGAGATGACAAAGAGTTCCCATGATCACAAACTTTCTCCTTCAAACCATCCTGTCTCGCCCCTTGGTTACCCGTGGAAAACCACAAAATAAGGGTGAGTAACGAATTACTCAAGAAGAATCCCCAACCGGGGTACAATACGATGCACATGGTCATCTAGATGAGTGTATGCAAGCTATGAATATAAACACAGAATAGAGCACATAGCTTAAATCCACAAATAATCTTCGATGCCAACTCGTGGTCTTAGTCCGAATAATCCACACCACACAATATGCCCTATACGAGAAACAAGTCTCGGCCTCGGCACTGTCTCACGCCGATACGAAAGATGTACTAGCTCAAGATCCCGAGGAGCTCTCCGGTCGTGTTTGTAATGAGCGTAAGCGCACACCGCATGCTCTGCTGCAGACCATGGTGGGTGCCGGGTCTAGTGGCAAGTCGCCCATGTCCAATCACCATGCCTAACTAAATCTCCGGATCGGTGTCACCGACATAGGGGTGTGAGACTGACACGTGAACTATGTCACCAACCACCACCGCACCGAGGCTAAGGAATCGGTCGTGGTAGGCTTACACCAGAAGCCGCCCTTGCCCTAACAGTGGCAATCGGGGGCTCTTGCCGAACACGCCGAGGACGTGCGCGGCCGCCGGGGGAGGCAATGCCAAGTCATCATCCCGACCGTTGGGGCATTTAACGATCCGCCACCCTCACCCAAGATTGCGGGGCCTCACGGGCCGGGTTAGCTAAACCCTAACGGGTCCAGTGGACTGAGTACTACCTCGTACGTCCCTGCCAAGGATGCAAGATACTTTATGCATCGGGCCCGGATGATGCTACCTACCTACACTCTAACCTATCATATCAATAACATACAATCCAATACAATCCAAAACGTGCTCAACAGATACAACGAACCTAGCATGATACTACGAAGCAAGAATGAATACGAGCATGCCAGAACGGAACAACCTAGCATGGACTAACATGAGAGAACAACATACGAAGTCATGCTAGTCAGGAATTCAGAACAGAGCACCTAAACTATACATGCTGATAATCACAAACAAACATACAAACAACAATCACATAGAACATCGCAGGGTCCACACAACTCCGGTAAGAAATCCTTACCTAGATCGGGAGGCTTCTACACACAAACTCCTAAGCTGCGAACACTCCCATGCTTCTTTGGCAGTCAGTGCGGCCGGGTCACCTCTCGGGCGCGCGCGATTGTGCGATTGGTCGCGCTGCCGGGCGCTGGCTGCGGCCAGCGGCAGCGCGCGGACGACAGCTACTGGGACACGGCGCGGGCGAGGGCGCGAGGGCGCTGGGCGAGCGAAGCGGACGAGGACGAGCGGCTGGACGCGCGGGCGTGCGGCGCGAGGCGACGGCTGCGACAGGGGCCTGGCGCGCGATGGCTGCGACTGCGTGCGACGGACGGAGGGCTGGGCGACTTCAGGCGACTTGGGCTCGCTGCTGACCGGCCTGGCGTGCGACAGGGGCTGCTTCGGCAGATCTGGGCAGCCTGCAACAAACACACTCACACAAGCACTCCTTCTTACCTTCGGCCTGCAAAAACTCCCGATCGAGAAGAGGAAGAGGATGAAGACTTACCCAGGATGACGAACGAACTTCGGAGCTGCAAAGAGGATGAAAATCGGCTAGAGAAGGCTATGAAGACAAGCTTGGACGGCAAGGGGGGTGTGTTGGAGAAGAAGAACAAAACCTAATTTCTTTTTCATTTAACCAAAAGCACCAAAAACTCCAAAGATCCAAGGGTAACTAAGATATGACGTGGAAAGAGTAACAATAACACCTGGTGGCTCACTTGGCAAGGCTCTCCTCTAGCGCACAGGGGCCCTCTAGCTCGAACCCCGGCTGCAACACAATTTCCTATATTTTTACTTTGGCATCTATCCTTGCTCAAACCCATCTACAAAGCCTCAAAAACCTACATAAACCCATCAAATAATTTTAGCAACTGGAAAAAGACATAAACGGCCCTGACGACCCGACCAAATTACCAAAATACCCCTAGGGCATACCTCGAAGACCGAGATGAAAAACTTGGGCCGTTACAGAGTATAAACATACTCAGTAAGAATCCCCAACCGGGGTACAATACGATACATTAGTCATCTAGCACCTCAACATGCAAGCAAACAGCTATCAACACAGATCATAGCTCAACGAGCTCATAATACAAGATCTGGAGCCATCGGAAGTCTCCTACTTCCGGCCTAATGATTGGTTACCCTGACCAATCCTGGGACATCACCGAGGTATCTTTCACTCGGAGGACCTGTAACGACCCGACCCGAAGGGGTTCTCAAATAGGTCGTTACCTCAATGCATGCATTCAAATCTAAAGAAAATTCGCAAGATGGTCTTCGAATTCTAAGTAAAAACTAAAACATAAAACATCCATTTAAAAAGTTAACATAATTTCCTGAAACCTGTCCATGTTTCCAAGCACCTGTTCCAAGACAAATACATTTACGAAACTTACTCTGATCAGAGATTTATTTAAAACATACAAACTTTACAATAGTTACAACAATGCTAGAATCCGGAAATACATTCAGAAAACACCCTAGGGCTCCGTGCCCAACTACATGCATTCAGAGGACATTTAAATCATAAACATAAAACTCAGAGTTGAACAACGGGTTTCCATGATCACAGCTCCTCCTCCAGCCATCTTGTCTCGCACCATGGTTACCTGTGGAAAACCACATAATAAGGGTGAGTAACGAATTACTCAGTAAAAATCCCCAACCGAGGTACAATACGATATACATGGTCATCTAGCAGAAAGGTATGCAAGCTATGAATATAAACACAGAATAGAGCACATAGCTTAGCCCACACTTGGGCCTCGGATGCCAACTCAGGGTCTTAGTCCGGAAAAACTCACCACACAATACGCCCTATACGAGAAACAAGTCCCGCCTCGGCCGCTGTCTCGCGTCGACGAAAGGTGCAATCGCTCAAGATCCCGAGGAGCTCTCCGTGGGCGCTTATAATGAGCGTTCGCGCACCGCGCGCTACTACTGCAGACTATGGGGGTGTCGGGTCTAGTGGCAGCCGCCCATGTCCAGTCACCACTCCTAACTAAATCTCTGATCGGTGTCACCGACATAGGGGTGTGAGACTTGGACACGTGAACTATGTCAGCCTGAACCACCGCACCTGAGGCTAAGGCACGGGTCGTGGTAGGCTTACACCAGGAAACTGTAACAGCCCAGTTTCCTATTCTAGTTTTCGAGGTGCCTTCGGGTCAAGATTCGGTTGTTTGGTTGGGTCTTAGAGCGGTTTTGACCCTTGGGGGTATTTTGGTCTTTTGGCTCCCCGGGCAGGATTTGTGGTTTTTCAGGGCTTCGAGGTAGCTCCTACTTTTGTCGAGGCTTGTTTGTTGTTGGTTTCGAGTCCCGAGGTGTTTGGGCTAGTCGGTTGGATGCTCGGTTATGGTTTGGGCTTTGGCTAAGTGATGGTTGGTTGTGTGCTTCCTTTGGGATTCGAGCCCGGGCCCTTAGTGTTGATTTGGGAGCTTGATTTAAGTGAGATTTATTGATTGGAAAGGTTGCTTCAGTCGGGTCTCGAAGGAGGAAGCCGGGAAATGGGATTTTAAGGTTTTAAAAATTGGATTAAAGTGGATAAGGATGGAAAAAAGGGATAAAATCCCCATTTTCCTTTTAATTTCCCATTTTCCCTTTTCTTTTCTAAATTCCCATTTTTTTCTTTTTATTTTTCTCTTTTTCTCTCTCTCTCTCTCTCTCTCTCTCCCTGAGCCCCCACCTAGCCCGAGTAGCCCTAGCCCGAGCCAGCCCTTGCTCGCCCGAGCCTCGCCCTGCCCTGCCCAGGTCGCCAGCCCGCGCCATCGCGCAGTGTCGCGTCGCCGCCGAGCCTCGCCCGCACAGCTGCGGCGCGCCCGAGCGAGCCCCACCGCCCAGCCGCCTCGCTTATGTCCGTGTCGAGCGCGCTGTCCCCTCAGAGCTCGCCGTGCCAGCCCGCGTCCCCTGTAGCCTTGGCGTCGCGTCGCCCCGCGCGCGTCCCTAAAGCTCGTCGAGCTCGCGCCCGCGCGCCATCCCTGTGCCGAGCCGCGCCCGCGCGCCCCAGTGTCACCCAACGCCCTTTCGCGCGCAGTCAGCGCGCCCAGCGCCCGAGCCCGAGTCGTCGGCGCCCATCCTCGCGCTGTCTGCGCCCACCGCTTGCCTGCCTGCAAATGCGGCTGGCTCGTTCGCGTGTCAGCCGCGCCTCGTGAGTTGCTCCCGAGCTGAGCCCTATTTATTTTATTATTATTTAGGCCTATTGTGTGATTATTGATGTGTTTGTGTGATTATTATTAACAGCTGAGGAAACTGGGGTGTTAAACAACAGTAGGCTTGCAAGGGGGCAAAGATGTCTCTACATGTGCCTCAAGCCACTAACACGACAACTTCCCAATCAATCGGGCGACTGGTGGAGACTCTGCTAGTCCACCTCTCACAAGGGACTTCCACCACCAAATCTGCTGTGTACCAAGCAAAGACAGAACGGCACACCTCGGCCTCTGAACAGCAGGGCATCCCAACACACGGATGCTAAACTCAAACCTGGCCAACCGTTTTACTACTAGCAGCAGGATTACTAAAACATCGAGCCCTACAGGCATCCACTTGCCAAACTGGGAGGCTCCATCATCGCCAACAATCTCATCTGAATAAACCTGCTGATCATGCCCACCCGGGAACCTCCGGGGCTACAAGAGCTACTAGGGGAAAATGCTGAAACACTCTGTCAGCGGGGCTATCTGTGCCCGGGATTCTTCACTACGCGCTACGAACTGCGCCTGGGTCTCCGCTCTCTGATGGCTAAAGACCTGCCATCCAATCTCTCATGGCTGGAGCACACTCTGCCCAAGGAGTCACACTCTGAGGCGTGCTAGCCTCTACCCCCTCCTCTAGGCAACTCAACTGCCAGGGCCAACTCTGGCCAACGGGCCTAACAACCCTGGACGCGGCCTCAACATCAACACGATCAGTCCAACTCCTCGGTCAGACATGCCAAGCGTCCTGCTCCTCTGAGTGCGATCATGTAAGAACCCGACCCAAAACATGGTCCTAAACCTGGGATCTTACTCAGCATGCAAGATAAATATGATAACAAGCGGTTTAGAGCTTATATTTAAAAACCTTTCAAAACATATGAGAAGGGGGAGCCCTTAAAACATAACCAACAATTTTCATTTTAAACAATCCAACAAAGTAAAACAACCTGGCCAGTGTTTAATAAAATGTACAATACAATTTAAGCAACGTTTTAAACAATGCTCCCCTAGGACTCCTGTCCATCTACATGCTGAATAAACAATGCAATAATAAAAGACAGAGTGCCATGGTTCCCCATGATCAATCAGCCCCTCCGCTAGCCCTCCCGGTGTTGTCCCAAGTTACCTGAAAGATAAATAAGGGTGAGTATAAACATACTCAGTAAGAATCCCAACCGGGGTACAATACGATACATCAGGTCATCTAGCACCTCAACATGCAAGCAAACAAATTATCAACACGCATCATAGCTCAACGAGCTCATAAAACAAGATCTGGAAACATCGGAAGTCTCTTACTTCCGAATCATCGGAAGTCTCCTACTTCCGGCCTAATGATTGGTTCTCATAACCAATCCCGGACATCTCCGAGGGTCTTTCTCCCTCGGCCAATTGATCACTCAAAAACCGATCCCAAAGATGTCCGACACCCTCGAGGGTCTTTCTCCTCGACCATATGATCAACTCAAAAGCCGATCCCAATGGGTGTCCTCAAGGGCCTCTTACCCTCGCTTATAAATCGACTATCGGAGAGTACCCAAGTCCGCTCTAAACAAGAAGGAACCGTGTACTCACGAACATTAGCCCGGGAGCTCTCCGACCGGCTATTAACGCGTGTCTGGCGCGCACACGCATGCTCTTCTCGCAACCGGCGTAAATGCGGGGCCTAAGGGCAAACTACGCGGGCCAGCAAATACGCATGCCTAAGACTCGAAACGGTGTCACCGAACACGAGAGTGCGAGGCCCTCGGCACTCATCTGTGCACCTGTACCACCGACTGAAGCTAAGAACCGCCAAGGCAGGCTTGCACCGCTGGCGGGGTTCCGCTCTAGCAGCTACAAACTAGGCTTATGCCGATGTGGTAGCTACATCCACATCGGTCGCGGGGAAGCAATGTACGTTATGCTTCGCTCTACTCCCGACCGGTGGGGACAAAGTACATTATGTCCGCTCTCTCACTGATGATGACAAACCCTACTACTCTATCCAAGAATACCGAGTAAATCAATGATTCTGGCTAGCAAGCAATGACCGACATCAATCACGCTTTACCTAGCATGATACTACAACTTAAACAGAATCACAAGCATGCTGGGAGAACAAACCTAGCATGGCACTAACATGTAAAATCAACAAACATGCTAGCAAGAGATCAAACAAAGCTACCTATCACTATCATGCTCATAACAATCAAAGAAACATACAAGGCACAATCGAGACATATCGCAGGGTCCACACAACCACTGTAAGAAATCCTTACAGGACAAGCGAAAAAATAATCACAAATCAACCAAGCAATCCTCGAGCCTCTAATCAAACCCAAACAACCTAAACATAAAATAAAGCAAAATTTCAAATCAAATACATAAAATGTTCCCAAATAAATCCCTAAACAAAGACCAACAAAAATCGGGGCCCAACGAAGAAAAGACTCGGAAAATACCATCCGAGAAGCCACAGGTTCTCGGCCAACCAAAGACACAACAGTGCAGCTGGCGCGCAGAGAGCGCAGCGGCCGGGCGCCGGGGCACAGGGGCGCAGGCGGGGCGCTTTAGCAGCACGCGCGCCGCAGGCGGGGCGCTGGCGCAGCACGCGCGCGCTGGGCGGCAGCAAAGGCGCGCGGCGCGCGGCTCGAGTTCGGGCTGGCGACGACACACACTGGCGCGCTTGACAGAGGACGGCGCGCGACGGCGCGCGCGCGGCGACTCGACGCGACGGGCTCGGGGGCGCTCGCGAAGGCACGACGACCTACAAGGACGAGCGACTTCGGCGACGAGACGGCCCGGGCGATGCCGATCCGGGCTCGGCGCGACTAAGGCGAGGCGAGCGCGATCCGACTCGCGCGACCAAGGCGACACGAAGATGGCTCGGGCGATCTGAGATCTGGGCTCGCGCGACTAGGGCGAGGGGCGACGCGATCGGCGCTGGGGTGGCTCGGCACGGCTAGGGCGAGGGCGACGCGATCGGGCGCTGGGGTGGCTCGGCACGGCGCGGCATGGGTGAGCTGGGCGGCCTGGAGCGAGTGCGCGGCTAGGGCTGGACATGGGCGACTAGGGTCTGGGCATGGTGCGCCAAGGGGCCGCTCGGCCGGAGGAGAGAGAAAAGGGAGAGAAAAAGGAAATTTGGGGATTTTGGAAAATAAAAGGGAAAAAATAAAAGGAAAAAGGGAATTAAAAGGAAAAATGGGATTTTATCCTCCTTTCCATCCTTAACCAATTTTCTTTCCAAATTAAATAAGCCTTAAAGTCCTTAAATCCCATTTCCCGCTTCTTCCTCCTTCGAGACCCTACTGGCAACCTTTTCCAAACAATAACTCTCACTTAAACAAACTCCCAAATCACTCTAAGGGCCTGGGCTCGAATCCCAAAGGAAACACCCAAACAACGATCACTTTGCCCAAAACCCAAATCACAACCGAACTCCCAAACGGGTACCCCAAACATCTCGGGACTCGCAGACCACCAACATACAAGCCTCAACAAAGGCGGGAGCTGCCTCAAGCCCCGAAAATCCACAAATCCCGCCCGGGAGCAAAAAGACCAAAATACCCCTAAGGGTCAAAACAGCTCTAACGGCCCAACCGAACCATTGAATCCGAACCGGAAGCACCTCGAGAACTGGAATAGAAAACTGGGCCGTTACAGATCAACATACTAACGATCTGCACAAAGCACCTCCACCCTCTCACTAGGGGAAAAACAGCAACTGGGCCACAAATGGCCCACGGGAGTCTAAGCTCTGCCTCACTCGGGGACGACGTCCCAGGGGCATCCGAATCTACCTGGATACCTCAACAAGCTGCTAAATAATGCTCGCACTGCGGAAATTTGGCATGATGGCTCTCTAAGCCCAAACCAACAATGAGTCAGAACCTGCTCGTCTCCGCTCCACAAACTCTACACAAGGCAAACACTAGATGAGTATTGTAAATTCTTACCCCTTTCTTTAAAACAAGAAGAAACATAGGCGTACTGATGACCGCCGCTTGAGTCTTGATGATCATGGAAAAACGACCTACAACAAAGGTCAGTCTACAGAATCTATGACTCTAAGCTCTGATACCAACCTGTAACGACCCGACCCGAAAGGGTTCTAAAATAGGTCGTTACCTCAATGCATGCATACAAATCTACATAAAATTTGCAAGATGGTGCTCGGATTCTAAGTAAAAACTAAAACATAAAACATCCATTTAAAAATCAACATCAATTCCTGGAACCTATCCCTGTTTCCAAGCACCTGTTCCAAGACAAATACATTTACAAAACTTGCTCTGATCAGAGATTTATTTAAAACATACAAGCTTTACAGTAGTGCTAGAATCCAGAAATACATTCAGAAAACACCTTAGGGCTCCGTGCCCAACTACATGCATTCAGAGAACATTTAAATCATCAACATAAACATAAGACTCAGAGTTGAACAACGGGTTTTAATGATCACAGCTCCTCCTCCAGCCATCGTGTCTCGCACCATGGCTACTTGTGGAAAAACCACAAAAATAAGGGTGAGTAACGAATTACTCAGTAAGAATCCCCAACCGGGGTACAATACGATATAATCAGTCATCTAGTACCAAAGCATGCAAGCAAACAACTACCAACACAGATCATAGCTCAACGAGCTTACAAAGAAAGATCTGGAGTCATCGGAAGTCTCTTTCTTCCGGCCTAGGGATTGGATACACTGACCAATCCTGGACATCACCGAGGTATCTGTCACTCGGGGGGGAATACACTGATCCCTAGAATGTCCTCGAGGGCCTCCTTGCCCTTATACTAAACTGGACTTACGGGAGAGTACCCGAAGTCAGGCTCTAACGGAAGGAACGGTGTACTCACGACATTAGCCCGGGGGAGCTCTTCGAACCTGCAACTAACGCGTGTGCGCGCACACCGCATGCTCTCTGCAACCGGCGTAAATGCGGAGGCCTAAGCGCAAACTACGCGGGCCAAGTATGCATGCCTATGACTCGGAAGCGGTGTCACTGATCACAGTAGCGCGAGGCCCCCGGCGCTCATCTGTGTAGCATGGTCCACCGACCTGAAGCTAAGAACCGGCCAGGGCAGGCTTACACCGATGGTAGGGTTCCGCTCTAGCAGGCTACAAACTAGGCTCATGCCGAAGTGGGTAGCTAATTCCACAGCCGGCGGGTCGGGGGGGGGGGGAAGCAAGATACGTTATGCTGCGCACACTTTACTCCCGACCTGAGCTAAATCCACCTTGGCGACCGGGGGGGAAGCAAGATACGTTATGCTGCGCACACTTTACTCCCGATCAGTGGGGACAAAGTACGTTATGTCCGCTCAGCCTCTGGATGATGACAAACCCTACAACTCTATCTAAGAGTACAGAGTAAAATCAATGATTCCTGGCTAGCAAACAATGACCGACATCAAACACATTTACCTAGCATGATACTACGAGCTTAAGCAGGAATCATAAGCATGCTGGCAGAACAAACCTAGCATGGCACTAACATGTAAAATCAGGCAAACATGCTAGCAAGAAATCAATCAAACAGCTCTATCTCTAACATGCTCATAACAGTCAGCAAACATACATGGCATATCATGAAAATATTGCAGGGCCCACACAACTCCGGTAAGAAATCCTTACCTTGTCAGAAGGCAACAACACACAATAAAATTAACTGCGATCGAACCCGAGCAACCTATAACGAGCCAAACAAACACATCAATAATCACACAATAGGCCTAAATAATAATAAAATAAACAGGGCTCGGCTCGGGAGGAACTCACGAGGCGCGGCTGACACTCGGACAGGCAAGCTGCACGGCGGGGCTGCAGTTGGGCGCAGGGGCTGAGTGCTGGGCGCAAGCTGCGCGCGACGAGCGGCGGCGCAGGCGCAGCCATGCGCGGCGGCGCTAGCTTCTCTACTGGCGCCGCAAAGCGGCGCGGCTCGACAAGCTACAGTGCGAGGGCGCTCGACACGGGCTGGGACGAGCGACTCGGACCTGGGCTGGGCGAGAAGGGCTCAGGCTGGGCTACTTGGGCGAGCTGGGGCAAGGCTAGGCTCGGGCTGGGGCTGCTCGGGCTAGGTGGGGGCTGGGGGAGAGAGAGAGAGAGAGAGAGAGAGAGAGAGAGAGAGAGAGAGAGAGAGAGAGAGAGAGAGAGAGAGAGAGAGGGAAATGGGAATTTTGAAAAGAAAAGGAAAAATAAAAGAAAAAATGGGAATTTAGAAAATAAAAGGGAAAATGGGAAAAATAAAAGTAAAATAAGGATTTATCCATAAATCCATCCTTATCCACTTTTTTAAAACCTCAAAATCCCATTTCCCGGCTTCCTCCTTCGAGACCCAACCGAAGCAATCTTTTCCAATAAATAAAACTCACTTTAATCCAACTCCCAAATCAACACTGAGGGCTCGGGCTCGAATCCCAAAAGAAACACCCAAACAACCATCACTTTGCCAAAGCCCAAAACACAACCGAGCATCCAACGAACTAGCCCAAACACCTCGGGACTCGCAGCCAACAACAAACAAGCCTCGACAAAGGCAGGAGCTACCTCGAAGCCCTGAAAACCACAAATCCTGCCCGGAGAGCCAAAAGACCAAAATGCCCCCAAGGGTCAAAACCGCTCTAATGACCCAACCAAACAACTGAATCTTGACCCGAAGGCACCTCGAAAACTGGAATAGGAAACTAGGCTGTTACACTCTCTCCACGAGCTAGCCCAGCCCGAGCCTAGCCCAGCCCCTACTCGCCCAACCCCCTCCCGAGCCCTAGCCCAGCTCGCCCAGCCCTAGTCGTCAACCCGAGCCTCGCCCATCCCGAGCCCCACCGCTCGGTCGCGCCCACCCACTGCCACCCACTCGCGTGAGCCCGAGCCCCCGCTCGCCAAAGATGTCGCGTCGCCCGAGCCCCCGCCGCATTGTCGTCGCGCCGCCCACCCCACAAGACGCGCGCAGCGCCGCGCCCCACCCTCGCGTCGCCCGTTCCGTCCGCGCCCGAGTCGCCCAGATCCAAGCTCTTCGTGCGATCGCGACGCCTCGTAGCCAGCCTCGCGCGTCCCGCCGCGCCTCAAGGCTCCTCTCTGCGCGCCGCGCCGCCCGCGCGCGCGCCCCCTGCCTAAGCCGCGCGCCATTGCCCAACCGAGCTCGCGCGCCGCGCTCGCGCCTCAGATGTCGCCCAGCGCGCTCACATGCGTCACGACCCAGCGCAAAGCCAGCCACACCTCTGCGCCAATGTTGCCTCGCCCGTGCAACCGGCCCGTTCGCATGTCAGCCGCGCCTCGTGAGTTTCTCCCGAAACGAGCCCTGTTATTTTGTTATATTTAGGCCTATTTTGTGATTATTTTTGTGTTTGTTAGGTTCGCTTTAGGTTGCTCGGGTTCGATCGCAGCTTAGGTTTCTTATGTGTTGTTGCCTTCCGACCAGGTAAGAATTTCTTACCAAGGTTGTGTGGACCCTGCGAATAATTGATAGTATGCCATATCTTGTGATTGTATGAAATTCTAGTGGATAGGTTACATGTTTTCTCTTGCTTCCAGGTTTGTGTTGTACTGGTGTTTCCGTTATATTAGTTACAGGCTAGGGTCTTTTATCTTGGCATATTCTTGTTCCTGTTATATTCTGATAGTTCCATGTTAGTGCTTGGCAGGTGATCCATAATGTAGGTAAGTCCCCGATGGGCACTGCACTGTTCCCTTGTGTGTAAGTCCCCGATGGGCATCATAAGGCTGCTTAAGAGTGTAAGACCCCGATGGGCATCTCAGTGATCCTAGCTGGAGTAAGGCCCCGATGGGCATCCTAGGTGTGTAAGACCCCGTTGGGCAGCATTGATAGCTAGAGGTGTAAGACCCCGATGGGCATCATTGATAGCTAGAGGTGTAAGACCCCGATGGGCATCCGTATGTTTAAGACCCCGATGGGCATCTTTGTGATCCTAGCTGGTGTAAGACCCCGATGGGCATCCTAGATGTGTAAGACCCTGTTGGGCAGCATTGATAGCTAGAGGTGTAAGACCCCGATGGGCATCCGTATGTGTAAGACCCCGATAGGCATCATTGATTGAGATGTAAGACCCCGATGGGCATCCATATGTGTAAGACCCTGATGGGCATCATTGTTTAGAGGTGTAAGACCCCGATGGGCATCCTTGTGTGTAAGTCCCCGATGGGCATCATTGTGTCATTGTATCCTAGGTTGTGCAAGACCCCGATGGGCATCCAGGTGTAGAACCTAGGATAGGCTGTAGTTGAAAGCCCTTGATAGGCTAGCTCTAGTGTTAGCACATAGCCTAAACCTACCGTTTTGCTCTAAGTCATTGTATGGTTGCATGTCGGTGTGCTAAATGAGATGTTTTCGTATTGTACCCCGATTGGGGATTCTTACTGAGTAATTCGTTACTCACCCTTCTTTTTGTGGTTTTTCCACAGGTAACCATGGTGCGAGACAAGATGGCTGGAGGAGGAGCTGTGATCATGGAAACCCGTTGTTCAACTCTGAGTCTTGTTTATGTTTATGTTTTAAATGTCCTCTGAATGCATGTAGTTGGGCACGGAGCCCTAGGGTGTTTTCTGAATGTATTTCCGGATTTTAGCATTGTTGTAACTATTGCAAGGCTTGTATGTTTTAAATAAATCTCTGATCAGAGTGAGTTTTGTAAATGTAATTGTCTTGGAACAGGTGCTTGGAAACAGGGACAAGTTTCAGGAATTTTATGTTGACTTTATAAATGGATGTTTTATGTTTTAGTTTTTACTTAGAATCCGAACACCATTTTGCAAATTTTTTGTAGATTTGAATGAATGCATTGAGGTAACGGCCTATTGTAGAACCCCTTTCGGGTTGGGTCTTTACAGTTTCCTGGTGTAAGCCTACCACGACCCGTGCCTTAGCCTCAGGTGCGGTGGTTCAGGCTGACATAGTTCACGTGTCCAGGTCTCACACCCCTATGTCAGTGACACCGATCCAGAGATTTAGTTAGGCCTGGTGACTGGACATGGGCAGCTTGCCACTAGACCCGGCACCCCCCATAGTCTGCAGTAGCACGCGGTGCGCGCGCACGCTCATTATAGCACCGACCGGAGAGCTCCTCGGGATCTTGAGCCAGTGCACCTTTCGTCAACAGTAGACAGGCTGAGGCCGGGACTTGTTTCTCGTATAGGGCGTATTGTGTGGTGAGTTATTTCCGGACTAAGACCCTGAGTTGGCATCCGAGGCCCAAGTGTGGGCTAAGCTATGTGCTCTATTCTGTGTTTATATTCATAGCTTGCGTACCTTTCTGCTAGATGACCATGTATATCGTATTGTACCCCGGTTGGGGATTCTTACTGAGTAATTTGTTACTCAGCCTTATTATGTGGTTTTCCACAGGTAACCATGGTGCGAGACAAGATGGCTGGAGGAGGAGCTGTGATCATGAAAACCCGTTGTTCAACTCTGAGTTTTTATGTTTATGATTTAAATGTCCTCTGAATCCATGTAGTTGGGCACGGAGCCCTAGGGTGTTTTCTGAATGTATTTCCGGATTCTAGCATTGTTGTAACTATTGTAAAGTTTGTATGTTTTAAATAAATCTCTGATCAGAGTAAGTTTTGTAAATGTATTTGTCTTGGAACAGGTGCTTGGAAACAGGGACAGGTTTCAGGAAATTATGTTAACTTTTTAAATGGATGTTTTATGTTTTAGTTTTTACTTAGAATCCGAAAACCATCTTGCGAATTTTCTGTAGATTTGAATGCATGCATTGAGGTAACGGCCTATTTTAGAACCCTTTTGGGTAGGGTCGTTACAGGTTCGTATCAGAGCTCTGAGTCATAGATTCTGTAGACTGATCTTTTGTTGTAGGTCATTTTTCCATCATCATCAGCACTCCGACAGTCATCAGGTACGCCTAAGTTTACTGTTTTAAAGAAAGGGGTAAGAATTTACAATACTTTTCATCTAGTGTATGCCTTGTGTAGTGTTGTGGAGCGGAGACGAGCAGGTTCTGACTCGTTGTTGGTTTGGGCTTAGAGAGCCATCATGCCAACTTTCTGCAATGCGAGCATTATTTAGCAGCTTGTTGAGGTATCCAGATAGATTCGGATGCCCCTGGGACGTCGTCCCCGAGGGAGGCAGAGCTTAGACTCTCGTAGGTCACGTGTGGCCCAGTTGTTGCTTTTCCCCTAGTGAGAGGGTGGAGGTGCTCTGTGCAGATCGCCAGTATGTTGATCGCACTCAGAGGAGCAGGACGCTTGGCATGTCCGACTGTAACGACCCAGGTTTTTCTTCCCGGTCTTCCAGGTATGCCCTAGGGGTAATTTGGTAATTTGGTCGGGCCGTCATGGTCGTTTGTGTCTTTTCCAGCTACTAAAATTATTGGATGGTTTTGTAGGTTTTGGAGGGGTTTGTGGTTTGGTTTGAGCAAGGTTTGTTGCAAAAGTAAAAATAAAGGAAATTGTCTTTGCAGCCTGGTTTTGAACCCGGTCTCCCTGGAAGCTTGTAGAGAGGTGTGCCAATTGAGCCATTAGGTGCTCTTGTTGCTCTTTCTGCATCACATCTTAGTTAACCTTGGAGTTTGGAGTTTTGGTGCTTTTGGTTAAATGAAATAGAATTAGGTTATTCCATCTTATTCTCCAAAAACACCTCTTGGCCGCCCAAGCTCTCCATCTCCATAGCCTTGCCGAGTTCTTCATCCTTGCATCTCCTTGGGTTCGATCATCATCATTCCGGGTAAGTCTTCGTCTTCTTCATCTTCTCATTTGGGTGTTTGTTGGCCGAATGTAAGAAAAAGGGGTGTGTGTGTGTGTGTGTTGTGCAACAAATGAGAGGAGCAACCATCATCCCCACCCACCAGACGCCCAGATCGGTCGAGCCAGCCCTGCGCACGCCGCCCGGATCGGTCGAGCCACCCACTGTCGCGACGCCCCGATCGGTCGAGCCACCTGCCGCGACGCCCAGACTGTCCCAAAGAAACCTCGCCGTTCGCCCAGCGAAGCGCCGATCGCCCGATCGCTTCGCAGACGCCAGAGGTCCTCGCCAGCGCCAGCAGCGTCCAAACGATCGCTCGCGACGCCCTCGCCGTGTCCGCTTGCCGAGCCGCTTGCCGCGCGCGCTTTCGCTCGGACGTTCGCCGCGCGCGCTCGTTCTGCCGAGTTGCTCGCCGTGTCGCGCATCGCACGCCAGGCGCCGCCCGCCAAATACGTGTCCTGCCGTGCGCAGCGCACAACCGCCGCCCAGCCTTGCCGAGCCAGCTTGCCGCAGCTTTCAAGCTCGTGTCGTCGCGCGCGTGAGTTCCCCGAGCCGAGCTTGCTGCTTCTATTGTTGTTTAGATATTTTAGATGCTTGATTATTGTTGGTTTGCTAGGTTCCCGCCGCTAGCTCGGGATTGTTCCAGCAGCTTAGGATTTGTGTGTAAAAGTCTTCCACCAAGGTAAGGATTTCTTACCGGGGTTGTGTGGACTTCTGCGGTATATTTGTGATTGTTGTTTTGTATGCCCGTGTATGTTTACTAGCATGTTTAGCCTAGGTGCTCTGTTTCAATTCTCGATCGCATGAACTCTTGTATTGTTTCTCATGTTAGCCCATGCTAGGTTGTTCTATTCTAGCATGTTCGATATCCGTTCTTGCTTCGTAGTATCATGCTAGGTTCTTTGTATCCGATGAGCACGTATTGGACCGCATTGATTGAATCGTTATTATTGTTAAGGTTTAGAATTGAGGTAGATAGAATCATCCGGGCCCGATGCATAAAGTATCTTGCATCTATGGCAAGGACGTTCGAGACAGCTTCTCCGCCCTTGGACCCCGTGAGGGATTAGCTATCCCAACCGGTAGGCCCCGCAATCTTGGGTGAGGGTGGCGATCGTTAAATGCCCCAACGGTCGGGATGATGACTTGGCATTGCCTCGCCCCCGGCGATCGACACGCCCTCGGCGTGTTCGGCCGTAGCCTTTGATTGCCACTGTTAGGGCAAGGACCGCTTCGTGTAAGCCTACCACGACCGGTTCCTTAGCCTCAAAGTGCGGTGGTACAGCCGACATAGTTCACGTGTCCAGTGTCTCACACCCCTATGTCGCTGACACCGATCCGAGATTTAGTTAGGCATGGTGATCGAACCTCGGGCGGCTTGCCACTAGACCCGGCACTTCCCGAGTTTGCGTAGCATGCGGTGCGCGCTTACGCTCATTACGTCGCCGATCGAGAGCTCCTCGATCTTGAGCCAGTGCACCTTTCGTACGATGGATGAGACAGCCGAGGCCGGGACTTGTTTCCGTATAGTGCGTTTAGTGTGTTGTGGTATTTTTCCGGACTAAGACCACGAGATGGCATCCGAGGTCCAAGTGTGGACTTAGCTATGTGCTCCGCTCTGTGTTTGTTCTCATAGCTTGCATACATTCTTCTAGATGATCATGTATATCGTATTGTACCCCTGGTTGGGGATTCTTCTTGGGTAATTCGTTACTCACCCTTATTCTGTGGTTTTCCACAGTAATCAAGGCGGGAGACAGGATGGTGAAGGAGGAGCTATGATCATGGAACTCTTTGTCATCTCTCGATTGTTTTATTTTAATTATCATGACTCTTCACTTTTTATTATTTCCCCAATGCATGTAGACGGGCACAGAGCCCCGTGATGTTTTCTTACGTTTTATGGATTCCAAATATTGGTACTTGTGGATTGTTTTAATGGTTTAAATAAATCTCTCGATCGTGAGTGTGCTTTTAGAAATGTATGTTTTGGTTGTTGAATGTTTCGCTTTTACTTGGAATCCGAAATGTATTTTTCATAATGTCTTTTATTTTCACTACATGCATTGGGGTAAAGGCCCATTTAGAGCCCCTTTTGGGTCGGGTCTTTTAGATTGGTATCGAGCTCGAGTCATAGATTCTGTGACTCGACCTTTTGTTGTAGGTCGCTTTCCATGATCATCAAGACTCTGGCTACCATCAGTACGCCTAGATTTATTGTTTTAGAAAGGAAAAGGGTTAAGAATTTACAATACCTATCATCTAGTGTATGCCTTGTTTGGTGTTGTGGAATGGTGACAAAGTGTTTTGATTCGTTGTTGGTTTGGATGTAGATCGCCAAAGATGCTACCACCCCGCATCGGGAGAGGAGGTTCGAGAGCGTGTCGGGGTATCGTGGATCGGATCTGATCATCGCAGGACATCGCCCCAAGCCGACACCGATGGCATTCCACCAGCCAGCTCCTCCTCGTACGCCTAGAGCGGGCGTTGAGGCGATCGAGCGCCGTGAGATCGCTCCCCGAGCAGAGTTTGCCGAGTCTATGAGGGCTTTTATGGTCGCGCATGTTGAGTGACCAGAGGCGCGAGACCTGTGCCTTGTTGGCGCCAAGCAATGGGAAGAGTCCCGAGCCCAGATCGAGCAAAAATGACTCGATTGGTTCAAAGAGAGCTCGAGAGCACCTCTCCACCTCCACAGAGCAAGTAGCCCCGAGGCGGATATGGCGAGGGTGCCGAGGAATTGGGTAGGTGGTCAAGGATTTTGTGAAGTGGAAGCTTTGAGAAGTTTGATGCCACCGGTGATGCGTTAGCGGCAGCCGTGTGGATTGCCCATTTGGAGTACACCTTCCCGATCATGGTGTGCCCCGATATTCGTGAGGCCGAGATGTGCGGCTCATGTGCTAGGAGGCACAATGAGATGGTGGTGGGAGTCCACCTTGAGCGAGAGACCACCGGGTCTCCACCCGCTACTTGGGAGTTCTTCAAGGCCGAGTTCAAGGTAAAGTTCATCGCTGATGAGGCTCGGGAGAAGATGGTGGAGCTCTTCCGCAACTCAAGCGTGGTTCCGATTCCATTGAGGAATATGAGCGCAAGTTCTCGGAGTATGGATATTTTGCTCCTCGCCTGATTGCCACCCCGGAGTCAAGATTCGGAAGTTCATATCCGGATTGAGGCGGGTGTTTCCGTGATGTCGTGGCTCGTGCCCCCGACACTTATGCTAGGGTCGTCCAGCTTAGCCACGATCTATAATGGGAAGTATCCTCGCCGAGCGGGTTGTTGCCGCTCTGCCCAGCCATTCCCCGTCCCAGCAGCTTGCTTGGGGCGTAAGAGGAAGTTTGACTTCGGGAGGCGGCCGCGCCGCGCGGCGATTTGAACGAGATCGGCGGAGAGCTCCATCCGTTTCACTCCAGCAGCGAGGGAGGACCTGTGCGCTTTCCGCTTGTGCTACTTGTGGGAAAGTCCACGCCGGAGCTTGTCACCGACCTAGATTGTGCTTCCGTTGTGGTAGAGAGGGTCACATGGCCCGCTTTTTGTGATCACCACCTATGGCAAACTCGGCCAATGCAGCGAGCAGGGTCGAGTGTTTGCTACAACCCGTCAGAGGCCGAGCGTGCGGATGCCGCCAAGGCGGTGCACGCTTCTTGTTTTAGATCACTGCGCATTTGTCTTGTTTGATTCTCGTTCCACGCATTCATTTGTATCTGTGTTGTTTGGTTTGAGCATGCTAAGTTAAGACTAGAGCCTCTAGGTTTTGAGTTATCTGTTGCAACTCCTTCGGGAGTTAGTATGTTGGCTAGAGATAAGATTAAGGATGGCCGGATCGAGATATCCGAGAGAGTTGCTTGTGGCTACGCTCATAGTTCCGCCTATGAGCGGTTTTGATGTGATTCTTGGTATGGAGTGGTTAGTCACTAACCACGCGCTGATTGACCGCCACCGAAAGAAGTAGTGTTCAGCCGCCGTGTCGCCCAAATTTTAAGTTTCGTGGAGTCCAGGTGGAGTTTGCCCGCCGATGGTGTCACCGTGAAAGCTCGTCGTTTGCTAGCTCATGGAGCTTGGGGCTATCTAGCCAAGTTGTGCGGGAAGAGCGCCCCCGCTTTGTCTGCGATCAAAGCCGGGCGTGCAAGAGTTCGCGGATGTGTTTCTGAGGAGTTACTGGGGTTGCCCCCAAAGAGAGAGTTGACTTCAATATTGAGCTCGAGCCGTGACCCTCCCTATCTCGAAGGCTCCGTGACGCATGGCGCCAGTGAGTTAAAGGAATCAAGATTCAGCCAGGCAGGAGATGTTAGACCGAGGGTTCATCCGCCCCAAGTGTGTCCCCGTGGGAGCACCGATTCTGCTTGTGAAAAAGAAGGATGGTTCTATGCGCTTATGTATTGATTACCGCGAGCTTAATAAGGTGATGAAGAAGAATAAGTATCCGCTGCCCCGTGATCGATGATTTGTTCGATCGCCTTCGTGGAGCTTCGTGTTCTCCAAGATAGATCTGAGATCCGGTTACCATCGATTGCGGATCGGGGATGCCGACATTCCTAAGACGACTTTTTCGTGTCCGATATATGGTCACTATGAGTTTGTGGTTATGTCGCTTGGATTGACCAATGCCCCACCCGTTCATGGACATGATGGATAGGGTGTTCAAATCATTTTTGGACAAACTTCGTCATCGTGTTCATTGACGATATTCTGATTTATTCGAGGTCTAAAGAAGACCATGCAGAGCATTTGAGACGAGTATTGGCAGCTTTGAGGAAAAACCACTTTTATGCGAAGTTTTCCAAATGTGATTTCTGTTGGAGCAGTGGCCTTCCTAGGCCACGTGGTTTCGAGAGATGGTATAGCCGTGGACCCCGCGAAGATTGAGGCCGTGAGTTCATGGGCCAAGCCGACTTCAGCTTGCCGAGATTCGCAGCTTTCTGGTTTGGCGGTGTTACTACCGTCGGTTCACAAGAACTTTTTCGCGAAGCCTCACCCCTCACTCGTCCGACGAGGAAGGGTGTCGAGTTTGTTTGGGACAAAGAGGTGTGATGAGAGCTTTGCCAGTGCTCAAGCGTAGTTTGACTTCAAAGACTGTTGGCATCCGGAGGGGACAGTGGTTTCGTGGTCTCACGATGATGCTTCCAAGTTTGGATTAGGTTGTGTGTTGATGCAAAGACGGGAAGGTCATTGCCTATGCTTCCCGTCCACCGGCCGTATGAGCGTAACTACCCGACTCATGATATGGAGTTGGCAAAGCAGTGGTGTTTGCATTGAAGATTTGGAGGCATTACTGTATGGTGAGCGGATTCGATATGTTTACCGATCACCGAGCCTCAAGTATCTCTGCTTACTCGTAAGGAGTTGAATATGAGGCAGAGAGATGGTTAGAGTTGGTAAAGGATTATGATCATGAGATTTTGTACCATCCGGTAAAGCCAATGTAGTGGCCGATGCTTTGAGCAGAAAGACGCCGCACTCTGCGGCGTTGTTGAGTTCCCAGCCGGTTTGCGAGAGAGAGTTCGAGCGGGCCGAGGTTGCAGTGTTGTTGGGAGAGGTTACCGCCAGGTAGCTCACTTGATTAGCTCACCGGCCGTCGATTCGGAAAATGGATTATAGATCGCCAGCTGGGTGACCCCGCACTTAAGAGATTGGTTGACAGAGTTAGTGCTTGACGGTGACTTTGACTTTGTATATTCACCGACAGGTGGGTTGACTTATAGAGGCCGGTTGTGTGTTCCGACACATTGCGAGTTTGCGAGCAGAGTTGCTCTCCTGAGGCCCACTGTTCCCCTTTTGCTTGGCACCCCGGGTACCAAGATGTCGTGACCTTAAGCGACCTTCCGGTGGATGGGAATGAAGAGAGATGTGGCAGAGTTTGTCACCCGGGTGTCTCACTTGTCGCAAGTGAAGGCACCCAGCAGAGGCCAGGTTTGTTGCAAATGACCGAGTGTACCCCAAAGGAAATGGGAAGAGATCTCTATGGACTTTATATCCGTTTGCCAAGGACTCCGAGGAAGTTCTCTCGGATTTGGGTGATAGTCGACCGTTTGACCAAGAGCGCACACTTCATTCCGGTAGGGACACTTATACCGTGGAACAAAGCGCAAATTGCTTTTGGAGCAGATCATCCGTTATCATGGTGTGCCGGTGAGGATTGTGTCGATCGTGACTCGCGGTTCACTTCTCGCTCGAGAGCGCTCCGTATGGGTTTGGGCACAGAGTGCGCCAAAGACAGCTTTTTCACCCTCGCACGGATGGTCGGACCGAGAGAGTGAATCGATTCTCGAGGATATGTTGAGGGCTTGTGTGTTGGATTTCCCGGCGATTGGGACCAAGATTCAGATTTCTTGATGGAGTTTGCCTATAACAATAGTTACCAATCGACGATCTGGATGGCTCCATTCGAGGCATTGTATGGTAAGCGTTATCGGTCCCCCGTGTTCGGGAAGAGGTTGGTGATAGACGTGTTTTGGGTCCCGAGTTACTGCGATTGACCAATGGTGCAAAGGTCACGAAGATTAGAGCTCGTATGTTGACACTCGTGAGCAGTGAGAAGAGTTACGCCGATGTTCGGCGTCGAGATTTGGAGTTTGAGGTTGGTCAGCATGTGTTCCTTAAGGTTGCTCCGATGCGAGGTGTTTTGAGGTTTGCAAGCGAGGGAAGTTGAGTCCCCGCTTTGTTGGTCCGCTCGAGATCCTAGAGAGGATTGGCGAGTTGCTTACCGGTTAGCCCTCTCTCCGCTACTATCGCTAGAAGGCATAGTGTTTTCCATGTATCGATCTTTGAGGCAAGATGTGCCGGACCCGTCGCACATCGTGGACTTTGAGCCTTTGCAAAATTGAATGAGGATTTGAACTTCGAGGAGAAGCCGGTGAGGATCCTTGCCTTTGAGACCAAGACGTTGCGTAATCGCGAGATTCGTTTGTAAAGGTTCAGTGGAAGAATCGGGTTCTGAGGAAGCCACTTGGGAGCGGGAAGACGAGATGAGGTTGCATTACCCTCGAAATGTTTCTGTCTTAAGGACTTTCGAGGACGAAAGTCATAAAAAGGAGGGAATATTGTAACGACCCGTGTTTTTCTTCCCGGTCTTCCGTGTATGCCCTAGGGGTAATTTGGTAATTTGGTCGGGCCGTCATGGTCGTTTGTGTCTTTTCCAAATACTAAAATTATTGGATGGTTTTGTAGGTTTTTGGAGGGGTTTGTGGTTTGGTTTGAGCAAGGTTTGTTGCAAAAGTAAAAATAAAGGAAATTGTCTTTGCAGCCCGGGTTTGAACTCGGGTCTCTGGGAAGCTTGTAGAGAGGTGTGCCAATTGAGCCATTAGGTGCTCTTGTTGCTCTTTCTCGCATCACATCTTAGTTAACCTTGGAGTTTGGAGTTTTGGTGCTTTTGGTTAAATGAAATAGAATTAGGTTATTCCATCTTATTCTCCAAAAACACCTCTTGGCCGCCCAAGCTCTCCATCTCCATAGCCTTGCCGAGTTCTTCATCCTTGCATCTCCTTGGGTTCGATCATCATCATTCCGGTAAGTCTTCGTCTTCTTCATCTTCTCATTTGGGTGTTTGTTGGCCGAATGTAAGAAAAAGGGGTTGTGTGTGTGTGTGTGTTGTGCAAACCAATGAGAGGAGCAGCACCATCATCCCCACCTCACTCGCCGACGCCCAGATCGGTCGAGCGGCCCTGCCGCGACGCCCGGATCGGTCGAGCGAGCCCCATCGCCGCGCCCAGATCGGTCGAGCCACCTGCCTGACGCGCCCGACTGTCCCAGCCGGCCTCGCGCGTTCGCCCGCCAGCCAGATCGCCCGATCGCCACGCGCCGCCCGAGGTCCTCGCCAGCGCCAGCGCGCCCAGCCGATCGCTCGCCGCCCGCCGCCGTGTCCGCTTGCCGAGCCGCTTGCCCGCGCCTTCGCTCGACGTTCGCCGCGCGCTGCGCTCGCTGAAGCGAAGTTGCTCGCCGTGTCCGCATCGCACGCCGCGCCACGCGCGCTCGCCAGACGCCAGACGCCGCGCGCGCGCGCCGCCAGAGACGCTAGCGCGCAAGCGCGTCTCAGACGCTCGCCCGCAATACAGTGTCCTGCTGCGCCAGCGCCAGCAGCCACCAAACCCTTGCCGATTGCCAGCTTGCTGCCAGCAGCCCCAAGCTCGTGTCGTCGCGCGTGTTCCCGAGCCGAGCTTGTCGTTCTATTGTTGTTTAGATATTTTAGATGCTTGATTATTGTTGGTTTGCTAGGTTCCCGCCGCTAGCTCGGGATTGTTCCGCAGCCTTAGGATTTGTGTGTAAAAGTCTTCCGACCAAGGTAAGGATTTCTTACCGGGGTTGTGTGGACCTGCGGTATATTTGTGATTGTTGTTTTGTATGCCTGTGTATGTTTACTAGCATGTTTAGCCTAGGTGCTCTGTTCGAATTCTGATCGCATGAACTCTTGTATTGTTTCTCATGTTAGCCCATGCTAGGTTGTTCTATTCTAGCATGTTCGATATCCTGTTCTTGCTTCGTAGTATCATGCTAGGTTCTTTGTATCCGATGAGCACGTATTGGACCGCATTGATTGAATCGTTATTATTGTTAAGGTTTAGAATTGAGGTAGATAGAATCATCCGGCCCGATGCATAAAGTATCTTGCATCTATGGCAAGGACGTTCGAGATGCTTCTCCGCCCTTGGACCCCGTGAGGATTAGCTATCCCAACCGGGGCCCCGCAATCTTGGGTGAGGGTGGCGGATCGTTAAATGCCCCAACGGTCGGGATGATGACTTGGCATTGCCTCGCCCCGGCGATCGACACGCCCCTCGGCGTGTTCGGCCGTAGCCCTTGATTGCCACTGTTAGGGGCAAGGACCGCTTCCTGGTGTAAGCCTACCACGACCGGTTCCTTAGCCTCGGTGTGCGGTGTACAGTGACATAGTTCACGTGTCCGTCTCACACCCCTATGTCGCTGACACCGATCCGCAGATTTAGTTAGGCATGGTGATCGAACACGGGCAACTTTTTGCCACTGGACCCGGCACCCCCGTAGTTTGCGGTGAGCATGCGGTGCGCGCTTACGCTCATTACAACGCCGATCGAGAGCTCCTCGGGATCTTGAGCCGCACCTTTCGTGACGACGATGAGATGGTGAGGCCGGACTTGTTTCCGTATAGTGCGCGTTAGTGTGTTGTGGTATTTTTCCGGACTAAGACCCCGAGATGGCATCCGAGGTCCAAGTGTGGACTTAGCTATGTGCTCCGCTCTGTGTTTGTTCTCATAGCTTGCATACATTCTTCTAGATGATCATGTATATCGTATTGTACCCCTGGTTGGGGATTCTTACTGGGTAATTCGTTACTCACCCTTATTCTGTGGTTTTCCACAGGTAATCAAGGCGAGACAGGATGGTCAAGGAGGAGCTATGATCATGGAACTCTTTGTCATCTCTCGATTGTTTTATTTTAATTATCATGACTCTTCACTTTTTATTATTTCCCCGAATGCATGTAGACGGGCACAGAGCCCCGTGGATGTTTTCTTACGCTTTATGGATTCCAAATATTGGTACTTGTGGATTGTTTTAATGGTTTAAATAAATCTCTCGATCGAGTGTGCTTTTAGAAATGTATGTTTTGGTTGTTGAATGTTTCTGCTTTTTACTTGGAATCAAAATGTATTTTTCATAATGTCTTTTATTTTCACTACATGCATTGGGGTAAAGGCCCATTTAGAGCCCCTTTTGGGTCGGGTCTTTACACCGACCGAGGAGTTGGACTGATCGTGTTGATGTTGAGGCCGCGTCCGTGGGTTGTTAGGCGATTGGCGAGTTGGCCCCGGCGATTGAGTTGCCTAGAGGAGGGGGTAGTAGCTAGCACGCCTCAGTGAGACTCCTTGAGCAGGTGTGCTCCAAACATGATGAGAGATTTGATGGCGAGTCTTTAGCTATCGAGAGCAGAGACCAGCGCGCAGCTTTGTAGCGCGCAGAGTGAGGAGTCCTGAGCACGAGATAGCCCAGCGGACAGAGTTTGTTTCAAATTTCCCCAGGTAGCTCTTGTAGCCCCTGAGGTTCCCGGGAGGGCATGATCAGCAGGTTTATTCAGATGAGATTGTTGGCGATGATGGAGCAGCCCAGTTTGACAAGTGGATGCTCAGAGAGCTCGATGTTTTAGAAAGTCCTGCTTGCTAGTAGTAAAGCGGTTGGTCGAGTTTGAGTTTAGCATCCGTGTGTTGGGATGCCCCGCTGCTCGAGAGGCCGAGGTGTGCCGCCTCTGTCTTTGGTACAAAGAGCTTGGTGGTGGAAGTCCCTTGAGAGAGGTGGACTAGCGAGTCTCCACCACGCCCGATTGATTGGCAAGTTGCCGTGTTAGTGGCTTGAGGCGGATGTAGAGACATCTTTGCCCTCTTGCAAGCTTCTTTGTTGTTTAATGTTCCCGATTTCCTCGTGATGTTTGGTAGAGTTGAGCACTCTTCCTTGGTGAGCTCCTAGAGTGGAGCTAGTTCTTTGCATGTTGAGAGATCCGGCGAGTTTTGTTGAGCATCATGTGGAGATGCAAGAGTAGGCTGTGAGCCTTCGGTTTGATGAGATGCCATAGGCATGGTTGTTTGAGTTTGAGCCCTCGTATGCCTAGCCAGAGTTGTTGTCACTTGAGGTAGTGACCTTATTGGCCCCATCTGTAGTAAGATGTGGATTTGGTAGTAGTAGCACAAGAGGTGCATTGGTTGGTGTGCCACTTTGGCACTAAGTCTGATTCAGGCTTGAGTTTGGCATGGGCATAGCTGATGGTTCTATGCCTTCCGGAGTTTAGCGCACTCCTTTAGCCTTGGATCCGTTTATGGCAGTTGCACCTGTTTAGGTCGTGCCAGAGGGCTAGTTCAGTGGTAGTCGATGGACTACAAGCGAAAGGATGCTCGAGAGGAGCCGGAGCCTCTTCCCAGTGTTTCTGGAGGTTGAGCTAGTCAGCAGGTTGGCGGTTGGTAAGTGTTGGTGCCCGTGAGTCTCGCGCTAGTGTTAAGGCCAAGAGATTCCTTGTGGTTGGTAGTGCAGTCAACTACCTTCGAGTGCCTAGATCTGAGAAGAGTTGAGCATCGTAGATGCGAGATTGGTCCAGCAGAGGGACCTTGAGTTGGATGCTCATGAGATGAGTTGGATGCTCATGACATGAGCTGGATGCCTATGAGGCGAGTTGGATGCCTATGAGGCGAGATGAGTTGATGCCTTGCGAGAGGATTTGGATGCCTTATGGGTAAGTACCCTTGGTAGAGGCTTGGTATAAAGTGAGTTCGGTTTGGCACGGTTATGCTTTTGTAGAGCAAGGTTGCCACAACTTTGAGCATCGTGTGGAGATGGAACTTTTGGTGTTCCTTTGGTTGGAGTTCAGTTGGAAACTGAACAAGAGCGGTCGTAGCAAAGCCGCGCAGTTTCTGCTCGCCTTGGCTAAAAGAGTTGTTTGGATCCTTTCCTTGGGTAGAAGCCTTGTTGTGGCTGATGTTTGCGTAGGAGGACGACGCATTCGGTAGCGTTTCGGGTCCTCTTGGTTCCCAAGGAGTTGGAGTTGGCCAGCATGGTTGAGATACTAGGGAGAGTTGTGCCTGTTCAGGCAGTTGGCTGTTAGCTCGTTTGTCGACAGTGTGTGTCGAGGGTTGCCGAAGAACCCTAGGTTGTGGAGAGCCTCTTTAGAGCTCAGTCAGACCCAGGCAGTGTTCCTTGGGTGTGTTGCTGGGAGTCTTGGTAGACTAGCAAGCCAGTGTTTGTTTGGAGCAGAGTCTGGATTGGTTCCGGTGCGGTGGCAAGTTGGTGCTTGGTGTTGACCAAGGTGTGGTTTGGAGCTGCTAGAGATTATTTTTGCTCGTGGGGCGAATGGTTCGTGCCCAGTTGGTTGTTTTCCTGTTTCCAGGATGTTGAGAGTTGCCCCGTTTGGCATTTGGAGGTTCAGTCTGTGGTGGACCCCTGTTGTTGCCCCGTGAGATTTAGATGTTGTTGCTCTAGTGGAGCAAGACAGTGAACGTATGTGGAGCTCTCTGTCCTTCGGTTGTCTGCTTGTAAGAGCCGTTTCCTTCTGGGAGTTGTCAGATTTCTCCCTTGGTCTTTGAGTTGATGGTAGAGGTGCTAGCAAGAAGGAAGAGTTTGTTGGCTGCTTGGAAGCAGTTGTTTGTCCAGTTAAGCGGACTCTTGGATGGTGTTCTAGAGGCTGCAGTAAAGGTTGTTCTACCTCTTGTGAGTGTTTGGTCCTCTTGTTGTTTCGAGAGCTAGTTCGGTTCTAGCTGAAGGGCGTTGCCCTGAGGTCTTATTCCTAGGCAGGAAGTTTCGGGAGTTGACCTGTAAAGACCCGACCCAAAAGGGGCTCTAAATGGGCCTTTACCCCAATGCATGTAGTGAAAATAAAAGACATTATGAAAAATACATTTCGGATTCCAAGTAAAAACAGAAACATTCAACAACCAAAACATACATTTCTAAAAGCACACTCTGATCAGAGATTTATTTAAACCATTAAAACAATCCACAAGTACCAATATGCTGGAATCCATAAAACGTAAGAAAACATCCTGGGCTCTGTGCCCGTCTACATGCATTCAGGGAAATAATAAAAAGTGAAGAGTCATGATAATTAAAATAAAACAATCGAGATGACAAAGCAGGATTCCATGATCACAACTTCCCCTTCACCATCCTGTCTCCCGCCTTGATTACCCGTGGAAAACCACGTAATAAGGGTGAGTAACGAATTACCCAAGAAGAATCCCCAACCGGGTACAATACGATATACATGATCATCTAGAAGAATGTATGCAAGCTATGAGTACAAACACAGAGCGAGAGCACATAGCTAAGTCCACACTTGGACCTCGGATGCCATCTCGTGGTCTTAGTCCGGAAAATACCACAACACACTAAACGCTATATACGGGAACAAGTCCCCTCGGCCACTGCTTCTCATCGTCGATACGAAAGGTGCACTGCTCAAGATCCCGAGGAGCTCTCCGATGGCGCTTGAATGAGCGTAAGCGCGCACCGCATGCTACCGCAAACTCGGGGTGCCGGGTCTAGTGGCAAGCCGCCTGTGTTCGATCCACCATGCCTAACTAAATCTCTGGATCGGTGTCACCGACATAGGGGTGTGAGACCGGACACGTGAACTATGTCACTGCACCACCGCACTTTGAGGCTAAGGAACCGGCCGTGGTAGGCTTACACCAGAAGCGGTCCTTGCCCTAACAGTGGCAATCAAGGGCTACGCCAACACGCCGAGGACGTGTCGATCGCCGGGGCGAGGCAATGCCAAGTCATCATCCCGACCGCTGGGGCATTTAACGATCGCCACCTCACCCAAGATTGCGGGGCCTACCGGTTGGGATAGCTAATCCTCACGGGGTCCAAGGACGAGAATCGTCTCGAACGCCCTTGCCATAGATGCAAGATACTTTATGCATCGGGCCGGATGATGCTATCTACGAATTCTAAACCTTAACAATAATAATAATAACAATTCAATCAATGCACCCAATACGTGCTCAATGATACAAGGAGCCTAGCATGATACTACGAAGCAAGAACAGATATCGAACATGCTAGAATAGAACAACCTAGCATGGGCTAACATGAGAAACAATACAAGAGTTCATGCCAATCAGAATTGAAGATGCAGAGCACCTAGGCTAAACATGCTAGTAAACATACACAGCATACAAAACAACAATCACAAATATACCAAGTGGGTCCACACAACCCCTGTAAGAAATCCTTACCTTGGTCGGAAGACTTTTACACACAAATCCTAAGTCATGAACAATCCCGAGCTAGCGAGCGGAACCTAGCAAACCAACAATAATCGGCATCTAAAATATCTAAACAACAATAGAAATGCAAGCTCGGCTCGGGAACTCACGCGCGCGACGACACGAGCTTGGGGCCGCTGGCAAGCCGGCACACGGCAAGGACGCTGCTACCGGCCGCGCTACCGGCATCGGCAAGGACGCTACATTGCCGCTACCGCACGGCACGGCGACGGCGACGCGCGCGCGCGGCGAGCGTCGGGCGGCGCGCGGCGCGCGTCGGCGAAGCGCGCTGGCGGCGCGCGGCGCGCGTCGCGATCACGGACACACGGCGGCTTCAGCAGGACGGCAGCGCGCGCGAACGCTCGGGCGGCGCGCGCGCGCGCGAGCAGCGGCGATGCTTGACACGGCGAGGGCGTGCGAGCGATCGGACGACGCGGCTTGCTGGCGAGACCTCTGGCGTGGCGAGCGATCGGCGAGCGATCGGGCATTGGCGACGCGAGCTGCGCTGGCCTGACAGATTCAGTCTGGCGTCGCGCGATCGGTGGACCGACGAACGCGCGAGCCGCTACTGGCCGATGATCTGGCGTCGGCGACGACGACAGGGCCGCCGCTGAGCGGAGCCGGCCGATGCGATGAGCTCGTGTCTTTGGACCTCCCTACCGGGCCGCACAACACACACACACACAAACCCCTTTTTCTTACATTCGCCAAAGAAACACCCAAATGAGAAGATGAAGAAGACGAAGACTTACCCGGAATGATGATGATCGAACCCAAGGAGATGCAAGGATGAAGAATCGGCAAGGCTATGGAGATGGAGAGCTTGGGCGGCCAAGAGGTGTTTTGGAGAAGAAGATGGAATAACCTAATTCTATTTCATTTAACCAAATGCACCAAAACTCCAAAATCCAAGGTTAACTAAGATGTGATGCAGAAAGAGCAACAAGAGCACCTAATGGCTCAATTGGCACACCTCTCTACAAGCTTCCCGGAGACCCGGTTCAAACCCCACTGCAAAGACAATTTCCTTTATTTTTACTTTTGCATCAAACCTTGCTCAAACCAAACCTCAAACTCCTCCAAAAACCTACATAAAACCATCCAATAATTTTAGTAGCTGGAAAAGACATAAACGACCATGACGGCCCACCAAATTACCAAATTACCCCTAGGGCATACCGGAAGACCGGAAGAAAAACACCGGTCGTTACAATATTCCTCCTTTTATGACTTTCGTCCTCGAAAGTCCTTAAGACAGTAAATTTCTGGGTAGTGCAACCTCATCTCGCCTTCCCGCTCCCAAGTGGCTTCCTCGAACCCCGATTCTTCCACTCGAACCTTTACTAAACGAATCTCGCGATTACGCAACGCGTCTTGGTCTCAAAGGCAAGGATCCTCACCGCTTCTCCTCGAAGTTCAAATCCTCATTCACCGCAAAGGCTCAAAGTCCACAATGTGCGACGGGTCCGGCACATACCGCTCAACATCGATACATGAAAAACACTATGCACCGCCGATAGTGACGGAGGTAGGGCTAACTGGTAAGCAACTCGCCAATCCTCTCTAGGATCTCAAATGGACCAACAAAACGGGGACTCAACTTCCCACGCTTACCAAACCTCGTAACACCTCGCATCGGAGCAACCTTAAGGAACACATGTCGACCAACCTCAAACTCCAAATCTCGACGCCGAACATCGGCGTAACTCTTCTCGCTCTCGCTTCCTGAGTCACAACATACGAGCTCTAATCTTACTCAGATCGCACCATTGGTCAATCATGCGAAACTCGGGACCCAAAACTCGTCTATCACCAACCTCTTCCCGAACACGGGGGGCCGATAACGCTTACCATACAATGCCTCGAATGGAGCCATCTCGATCGTCCGATCGTAATCGTTGTTGTAGGCAAACTCCATCAAGTATGATCTCGGTCCCAATCGCTCGGGAAATCCAACACACAAGCCCTCAACATATCCTCGAGAATCGATTCACTCTCTCGGTCGACCATCCGTCTGAGGGTGAAAAGTCATCTTTGGCGCACTCGTGCCCAAACCCTTCTCGAGCGCTCTCGAAACGAGAAGTGAACCGCGAGTCACGATCGGACACAATCCTCACCGGTACACCATGATAACGGATGATCTGCTCCCAAAAGCAATTTGCGCCATCTGCTCCACGGTATAAGTGTCTCTACCGGGAATGAAGTGTGCGCTCTTGGTCAAACGGTCGACTATCACCCAAATCGAGAGAACTTCCTGAGTCCTTGGCAAACCAGAGATAAAGTCCATGGAGATCTCTTCCCATTTCCACTGGGGTACACTCGATGGTCGCAACAAACCACCGGTGGCCTCTGCTGGTGCCTTCACTTGCCGACAAGTGAGACACCTACCGACAAACTCGCCACATCTCTCTTCATCCCCATCCACCGTAAGGTCCGCTTAAGGTCTGATACATCTTGGTACCCCGGTGCCAAGCAAAAGAAGAATGTGGGCCTCGAGAGCAACTCGGCTCGCAAACTCGCAATGTCCGGAACACACAACCGCCTCTATAAGTCAACCCACCATCTCGTGAATACACAAAGTCAAAGTCACCGCCAAGATCGACTCTGTCAACCAATCTCTTAAGTGCGGGTCACCCAACCGGCCGTCTATAATCCATTTCGAATCGATTTAGCAGTCCAATCGAGCTACCTCGCGGTAACCTCTCCCAACAACACTCGCAACCTCGGCCCGCTCGAACTCTCTCGCAAACTGGCTGGAACTCAACAACGCCGCAGAGTGCGACGTCTTTCTCGCCAAAGCATCGGCCACTACGTTGGCTTTACCGGATGGTACAAAATCTCGCAGCCATAATCCTTTACCAACTCTAACCATCTCCTCTGCCTCATATTCAACTCCTTCTCGAGTAAACAGATACTTGAGGCTCGTGATCGGTAAACATCTCGAATCCGCTCACCATACAGGTAATGCCTCCAATCTTTGGTTGCAAACACCACTGCGCCAACTCCATATCATGAGTCGGGTAGTTCTCGCTCATACGGCTTGGTGACGGGAAGCATAGGCAATGACCTTCCCGTCTTTGCATCAACACACAACCTAATCCAAACTTGGAAGCATCATCAGAGACCACGAAACCACTGTCCCCTCCGGATCGCCAACATCAGTCTTTGAAGTCAAATCGCGCTGAGCACGCAAAGCTCTCATCACACTGCTGTCCCAAACAAACTCGACACCCTTCCTTGTCGACGAGTGAGGGGCGAGGCTAAAGCGAAAAAGTCTCTGACGAACCGACGGTAGTAACTCGCCAAACCAGTAAAGTCGCGAATCTCGGAATCGAAGTCGGCTTGGCCCATGAACTCACGGCCTCAATCTTCGCAGGTCCACGGCTATACCATCTCTCGAAACCACGTGGCCTAGGAAGGCCACCGCTCCAACCAGAAATCACATTTGGAAAACTTCGCATAAAGTGGTTTTCCTCAAAGCCGCCAATACTCGCCTCAAATGCTCGCATGGTCTTCTTTAGACCTCGAATAAATCGAATATCGTCAATGAACACGATGACGGCCGTCCAAAAATGATTTGAACACCCTATCCATCATGTCCATGAACGCGGTACCGGGCATTGGTCAATCCAAACGACATAACCACAAACTCATAGTGACCATATCCGGACACTCTGAAAGTCGTCTTAGGAATGTCGGCATCCCCGATCCGCAGAATCGATGGTAACCGGATCTCGATCTATCTTGGAGAACACGAAGCTCCTCAAGGTTGATCGAACAAATCATCGATACGGGCAACGGATACTTATTCTTCATCACACCTTATTAAGCTCGCGGTAAACAATACACAAGCGCATAGAACCATCCTTCTTTTCACAAATGCGGTGTGCTCCCACGGGGACACACTTGGACGGATGAACCCTCGGTCTAACATCTCCTGCAATCGAATCTTGATTCCTTTAACTCACTGGCGCCATGCGATACGGAGCCTTCGAGATAGGGAGGGTCCTGCTCGAGCTCAATAATGAAGTCAACCTCTCTCTTTGGGGGCAACCCCAGAACTCCTCGAGAAACACATCCGCGAACTCTGCCACGACCGGCACTGATCAATCAGAGACAGGAGGGCGCTCTTCCCGCACAACTTGGCTAGATAGCCCCAAGCTCCATGAGCTAGCAAACGACGAGCTTTCACGGACACACCATCGGCGGGCAAACTCCACCTTGGACTCCACGAAACTTAAAGTCAGGCGACTGGCGGCGCTGAACACTACTTCTTTCCGGTGGCGCTCAATCAACGCGTGGTTAGCGACTAACCACTCCATACCAAGAATCACATCAAAACCGCTCATAGGCGTAACTATGAGCGTAGCCACAAGCAACTCTCCGGATATCTCGATCCGGCCATCCTTAATCTTATCTCTAGCCAACATACTAACTCCCAAGGAGTTGCAACAGATAACTCAAAACCTAGAGGCTCTAGACTCAACTTAGCATGCTCAAAGAAACAACACGTATACAAATGAATGCGTAGAACCGAATCAAACAAGACAAATGCGCAGTTGATCTAAAACAAGAAGCGTGCACCGCCACGTGCGCATCATCCGCACGCTCGGCCTCTGACGGTCGTAGCAAACACTCTGACCGCTGCCGGCTGGCCGAGCCGCCATAGCCGGGTGATCATCACAAAACGCCATGTGCCCCTCTCTACCACAACGGAAGCACAATCTAGGTCCAGCCGACAAGCTCCGGCGTGGACTTTCCCACAAGCAGCACAAGCGGAAATCGCACAGGTCCTCCTCTGCTGCCGAGGCCGAAACGGATCGAGAGCTCTCCGCCGATCTCTGCTGCAAATCGCCCTTGACGGCGCCGCCGCCTCCCGAAAGTCAAACTTCCTCTTACCCCTACACCGCTGCGACAGATGGCCCAGAGGCGGCAACAACCCGCCAAAGCAGATACTTCCCATTATAGATCGTGGCTAATCGACAGGCCCTAGCATAAGTGTCGTGGGCACGAGCCCGACATCTGAAAACACCTGCCTCAATCCGGATATGAACTTCCGAATCTTCACTCGGGTGGCAATCAACCGAGGAGCAAAATATCCATACTCGAGAACTTGCGCTCATATTCCTCAATGGAATCGTAACCCCGCTTCGTGTTCGGAAGAGCTCCACCATCTTCTCCCGAGCCTCATCACCGATGAACTTTACCTTGAACTCACCTTGAAGAACTCCCAAGTAGCGGGTGGAGACCACACTGGTCTCTCGCTCAAGGTGGACTCCCACCACCATCTCGCCAGTGCCTCCCAAAGACATGAGCCGCACATCTCGGCCTCTCTCGAATATCGGGGCACACCATGATCGGAAGGTGTACTCCAAATGGGCAATCCACACACCGCCGCTAACGCATCACCGGTGGCATCAAACTTCTCGAGCTTCCACTTCACAAAATCCTTCACCACCTACCCAATTCCTCGGCACCTCTGCCATATCTGCCTCTGGGGCTACTTGCTCCTGTGGAGCCGGAGGTGCTACCGAGCTCACTTTGAACCAATCGAGTCACCGCTCGATCTGGGCTCGACTCTTCCCGCCGCTACGCCAACAAGGCTCAGGTCTCGCCCTCGGTCACTCAACATGCTGACCATAAAAGCCCTCATAGACTCGGCAAAACTCTGCTCCAGAGCGCGATCTCACGGCGCTTCGATCGCCTCAACGCCCGCCTAGGCGTAACAGAGGAGCTCGCCGGTGGAATGCCATCGATGTCGGGCTTTGGGACGATGTCCTGCGCAGACGATCGATCGATCCACGATACCTCGACTCGCTCTCGAACCTCCTCTCCTGCAGACGGATCGCATCTTTGGCGATCTACATCCAAACCAACAACGAATCAAAACTCGCTCACTACCATTCCACAACACCAAACAAGGCATACACTAGATGATAGGTATTGTAAATTCTTAACCCTTTTCCTTTCTAAAACAATAAATCTAGGCGTACTGATGACTCGCCAAGTCTTGATGATCATGGAAAACGACCTACAACAAAAGGTCGATCTCTGAGAATCTATGACTCTGAGCTCGATACCAATCAGAAAGACCCACCTAAAAGGGGCTCTAAATGGGCCTTTACCCCAATGCATGTAGTGAAAATAAAAGACATTATGAAAAATACATTTTGATTCCAAGTAAAAATGTAAACATTCAACAACCAAAACATACATTTCTAAAAGCACACTCGATCGAGATTTATTTAAACCATTAAAACAATCCACAAGTACCAATATGCTTGAATCCATAAAACGTAAGAAAACATCCTGGGGCTCTGTGCGTCTACATGCATTCAGGGGAAATAATAAAAAGTGAAGAGTCATGATAATTAAAATAAAACAATCGTAGATGATGCAAGAGATTCCATGATCACGCCTTCCCCTTCACCCATCCTGTCTCCCGCTTTGATTACCCGTGGAAAACCACGTAATAAGGGTGAGTAACGAATTACCCAAAGAAGAATCCCCAACCGGGTACAATACGATATACATGATCATCTAGAAGAATGTATGCAAGCTATGAGTACAAACACGAGCGGAGCACATAGCTAAGTCCACACTTGGACCTCGGATGCCATCTCGTGGTCTTAGTCCGGAAAATACCACAACACACTAAACGCGCTTATACGGAACAAGTCCCGGCCTCGGCTGTCTCATCGTCGATCACGAAAGGTGCACTCGCTCAAGATCCCGAGGAGCTCTCGATCGGCTACCCAGAATGAGCGTAAGCGCGCGCACCGCATGCTACCGCAAACTCGGGGTGCCGGGTCTAGTGGCAAGCCGCCCGAGTGTTGATCACCATGCCTAACTAAATCTCTGGATCGGTGTCACCGACATAGGGTGTGAGACTGACACGTGAACTATGTCACTGTACCACCGCACTTTGAGGCTAAGGAACCGGCGTGGTAGGCTTACACCGTGAAGCGGTCCTTGCCCTAACAGTGGCAATCAAGGGCTACGGCCGAACATGCCGAGGACGTGTCGATCGCCGGGGGCGAGGCAATGCCAAGTCATCATCCCGACCGTTGGGGCATTTAACGATCCGCCACCCTCACCCAAGATTGCGGGGCCTCACTGGTTGGGATAGCTAATCCCTCACGGGGTCTAAGGACGGAGAACTGTCTCGAACGTCCTTGCCATAGATGCAAGATACTTTATGCATCGAGCCCTGATGATGCTATCTACCCGAATTCTAAACCTTAACAATAATAATAATAACAATTCAATCAATGCGATCCAATACGTGCTCAACAGATACAAGGAGCCTAGCATGATACTACGAAGCAAGAATGTATATCGAACATGCTAGAATAGAACAACCTAGCATGGGCTAACATGAGAAACAATACAAGAGTTCATGCCATCAGAATTCGAAACGAGCACCTAGGCTAAACATGCTAGTAAACATACACAGCATACAAAACAACAATCATAAATATACCGCGAGGTCCACACAACCCCGTAAAGAAATCCTTACCTTGGTCGGAAGACTTTTACACACAAATCCTAAGTCATGGAACAATCCCGAGCTAGCGGCGGGAACCTAGCAAACCAACAATAATCAGCATCTAAAATATCTAAACAACAATAGAAACGCAAGCTCGGCTCGGGAAACTCACGCGCGCGACGACGACGAGCTTGGGGTCGCTGGCAAGCCGGGCATGTGCAAGGCAAGGCCTTGTATTGCTACACGCACGCACAACAGACGCCGCTGCCGCCGCTACCGCACGCACGTGCACGCAACAAGGAGCGCTTGCGCGAGCGTCGGCGTCGGCGGGCGGCGCGCGAGCGCGTCGGGCGCGGCGCGGCGCGCCGGCGCGGCGATCACGCGACACGGCGAGCGGCTTCAGCGGGAGGACGCGCGCGCGCGCGAACGCTCGGGCGCGGCGCGCGCGCGCGAGTAGCTCGGCAAGCGGACACGGCGAGGGCGTCGAGCGACGGGCTGGACGTCTTGTGGCGCGCGAGACCTCTGGCGTCGCGAGCGATCGAGCGATTCGCGCTGGCTGGCGAACGGCGACGCGCTAGCTGCTGGAGCGATGAATCTGGCGCGGCGAGCGATCGGCCGGACGAACGCGCGCCGCGCTTCGCTGGATGATCTGGGCGTCGCGACGACGAGGGTATTGCCGTTGACGGAGCCGGGCCGATGCGATGAGCTCGGGTCTTTGGACCTCCTCGGTGGGTGCACACACACACACACACACAAACCCCTTTTTCTTACATTCGGCCAAAGAAACACCCAAATGAGAAGATGAAGAAGACGAAGACTTACCCTAATGATGATGATCGAACCCAAGGAGATGCAAGGATGAAGAATCGGCAAGGCTATGGAGATGGAGAGTTTGGGCGGCCAAGAGGTGTTTTGGAGAAGAAGATGGAATAACCTAATTCTATTTCATTTAACCAAATGCACCAAAACTCCAAAATCCAAGGTTAACTAAGATGTGATGCGAGAAGAGCAACAAGAGCACCTAATGGCTCAATTGGCACACCTCTCTACAAGCTTCCCAGAGACCCGGTTCAAACCCTACCAGAAAGACAATTTCCTTTATTTTTACTTTTGCATCAAACCTTGCTCAAACCAAACCTCAAACTCCTCCAAAAAACCTACATAAAACCATCCAATAATTTTAGTAGCTGGAAAAGACATAAACGACCATGACGGCCCGACCAAATTACCAAATTACCCCTAGGGCATACCTGGAAGACCGGGAAGAAAAACCTGGGTCGTTACATGACCCCTCCCTCGGCAGTTGAGCAAGTGCTGTTAGTTTCGAATTGGTGATCCGATTGGTTGAGTTTTCCCTTGGGTGTTGCTTCCAAGAGAGTTGGTTGTTGTTGCCTTGGGTTTGAGCAAGTCAGCGAGCGTGTGTGGAGTTCGCTGCCCTTCAGAGTTTGCTTGCTGGGAAATCAGGAGTCAGCTTAGCTCCTGAGTTGTGTAGTTGATCCGAGTAGCGCAGTGGTCAGCCCAGCGAGAGGGTCCCTGCTTTGTGTTGTTAGCAAGCAAGAGTTGTTTGTCCCCGCAAGGGCGGTGGCCAGCCAATAAGAGTTGTTTCTGGCAAGTTGTTGGTTCTTTGGGGATTGAAGTTTTCCCTTTCCCCCTAGTCTCGGTGGTGGTTGAGTTGCTCCATGGATGCCAGCCTCGAGTGTTAGCTTCTGAGGTAGTTTTGCTGATTCGTGTGGCTCAGGATCCGTAAGCTTTGAGGTTGTCGTTATCCGTTTTCCTCGTGAGGTTTCGGGAGTGGAGCTTCTGGTTGGAAGTTGAGTTAGGCTTAAGCTAAAAGGAGAAGTCATTTGAGTAGCCAGTTGGATCTTAAGAGTTGAGTGGTAGCTTGGAGGAGAGCTTTGCTCGTTATAAGTTTGGGTTGAGTTCTGCTGAGCAAGCCCTTCTCGGGCTTTGCTCCTAGTTGTTGTGCGTTCGCAGTTGGCGATAGCGGAGCCTTGTTTGAGTGAGTTGGCACAGAGGTGCCGTGGCTTTGGTTGGTAAAGCCGTTGAGCTGTTTTCCTCAAGTGTTGTGCCGTAGAGAGCTGCGTGATGGTTTAGTCCTTGCAGCCCGAGATTCCTTGAGAGGAATGTTGGTGGTTTTCTTGCCTGGCAATATTCTCTTTGGCCAGTTGCTGGTAGTTTTGCTCCGAAAAGTTTGCATTCGGCCGATGAGGAGTTCTAGTTTGTTGGTTTGGCCGAGTGGAGCATGTGCTTGGCCCTTGTCTTTTAGAGGTGGTCGTAGCTGAAGTTTCAGCTGGTGTGAGTGTTGTTAGTCGTCTAGTGTACCAGGATGGTGCCCCTTGCCTTTTTTATCAGTCGCCAGTTGGTGATTCGATTGAATTTTGTTAAGGCTGTAGGCAAGGTTTGAGGTTCGCTAGTCTCTGTGAAATAAGAGTAGGCCGTTTGGTTTTCTAGAACCTGGAAGGTTCAGTTGTTTGGCCAGTTTGTTGTAGGGTTGAGGCTGCTTGTTAGCAGCTGTGAGCTTCCATAGTAGTTTTGCCAGTGCGTGGTGTAGAGTTTCAGAGCTTGTAGCCAGTCCTCGAGTTTGCTGAGAGTAGCACCGTTTGAGAGTTGGTGCGAGTTGAGGATGTGGTTGCCGTCTGTTCCCTTCGGAGTTCAGTGTATGCCCAGTCTTGGTTGAGATTGGTTGTGGCAGTCTGGATGGCATTGTGGCCTTGAGTTTTGAGAACCCAAGAGGGTTTGGTTTTCGAAGAAGGTTGGTGTTGTTGGCCGAGAGGTTCAGTTGGCTGGATCAGTGGAGTTTTCCTAGAGCTGTTTCGTCTTAGGACTTTCGAGGACGAAAGTCTTAAAAGGAGGGAGTATTGTAACAGCCCAGTTTCCTATTCCAGTTTTCGAGGTGCCTTTGGGTCAAGATTCGGTTGTTTGGTTGGGTCTTAGAGCGGTTTTGACCCTTGGGGGTATTTTGGTCTTTTGGCTCCCCGGGCAGGATTTGTGGTTTTTCAGGGCTTCAAGGTAGCTCCTGCCTTTGTCGAGGCTTGTTTGTTGTTGGTTGCGAGTCCCGAGGTGTTTGGGCTAGTCGGTTGGATGCTCGGTTGTGGTTTGGGCTTTGGCTAAGTGATGGTTGGTTGTGTGCTTCCTTTGGGATTCGAGCCCGAGCCCTTATGTTGATTTGGAAGGTTGATTTAAGTGAGATTTATTGATTGGAAAGGTTGCTTCAGTCGGGTCTCGAAGGAGGAAGCTGGGAATTGGGATTTTAAGGTTTTAAAAATTGGATTAAAGTGGATAAGGATGGAAAAAAGGGATAAAATCCCCATTTTCCTTTTAATTTCCCATTTTCCCTTTTCTTTTCTAAATTCCCATTTTTTCTTTTTATTTTTCTCTTTCTCTCTCTCTCTCTCTCTCTCTCTCTCTCTCTCTCTCCACGAGCCCCCACCTAGCCCGAGCAGCCCCAGCCCAAGCCAGCCCCTGCTCGCCCGAGCCTCGCCCAACCGAGCCCTACCCTACCCAGGTCGCGCCGTCGCCCAGCCCAAGTGGCCAGACCGCGCCATCGCGCAGTGTCGCGTCGCCCGAGCCCCGCCCGCACAGTGCCAGCGTCGCCAGCCCGAGCCCCAGCGCCCAGGCCGTCTCGTCCGCATTCGTGCGCGCGCCCTCGTCCTTGTAGCTCGCCGTGCCAGCCCGCGTGACCTGTAGCCGTCGCATCGCGTCGCCCCGCGCTCCATCACTGTGCCGAGCCGCGCCGTCGCCTAGCCGAGCTAGCGCCCGAGCCCAGCGCGCCAGTGCCCATCCCTACGCCTGTCTGCGCCCATCAACTGCCTAGTCCGTGCAGCCAGCTCGTTCGCGTGTCAGCCGCGCCTCGTGAGTTGCTCCCTAGCTGAGCCCTGTTTATTTTATTATTATTTAGGCCTATTGTGTGATTATTTATGTGTTTGTTTGGCTCGCTATAGGTTGCTCGGGTTTGATCGCAGTTAGGTTTGTTGTGTGTTGTTGCCTTCCGACCAGGTAAGGATTTCTTACCGGAGTTGTGTGGGCCCTGCGATATATTATGTGATTGTTGATTGTATGCTTGTTTGTGTTTATTGACATGTTTAGTGATAAGTGCTCTATTCTGAATTCCCGACTGGCATGATTTCCTATATTGTTTCTCATGTTAGTCCATGCTAGGTTGTTCCTTTCTGGCATGCTCGTATCTGTTCTTGCTTCGTAGTATCATGCTAGGTTCGTTGTATTCTTTTTTAGCACGTATTGGATTGATTGGATTGTTTGCTGATTGCTATGACAGGTTAGAGTTCAGGTAGATAGCATCATCCGGGCCGGGTGCATAACGAACCTTGCATCCCCGACAGGGACGTACGAGATGGAGCTCCGTCCCTGATCCCTTTAGGGACTAGCTAACCCTAACGGCGGGCCCTGCAATCTTGGGTGAGGGTGGCAGACTATTAAATGCTCGAACGGTCGGGATGATGACTTGGCATTGCCTTGTCCCCGACAGTCGGCACGTCCTCAGCGTGTTTCGGCGGTAGCCCTTGAGTTGCCACCTGATAGGGCAAGGACGGTTTCCTGGTGTAAGCCTACCACGACCCGCGTGCCTTAGCCTCAGTGCGGTGGTTCAGCCGACATAGTTCACGTGTCCGTGTCTCACACCCCTATGTCGCGGCTGGCCGATCCGTAGATTTAGTTAGGCGTGGTGGATCGGACATGGGCGGCTTGCCACTAGACCCGACACCCCCATAGTCTGCGGTAGAGCACGCGGCGTCGCGCGCACGCTCATTATAGCGCCGACGAGAGCTCCTCGGGATCTTGAGCCGATGCACCTTTCGTCGACGATGATGCAGTGAGGCCGGGACTTGTTTCTCGTATAGGGCGTATTGTGTGGTGAGTTATTTCCGGACTAAGACCCTGAGTTGGCATCCGAGGCCCAAGTGTGAGCTAAGCTATGTGCTCTATTTTGTGTTTATATTCATAGCTTGCATACCTTTCTGCTAGCTGACCATGTATATCGTATTGTACCACGGTTGGGGATTCTTACTGAGTAATTCGTTACTCACCCTTATTATGTGGTTTTCCACAGGTAACCATGGTGCGAGACAGGATGGCTGAAGGAGGAGTTGTGATCATGGAAACCCATTGTTCAACTCTGAGTTTTTATGTTTATGATTTAAATGTCCTCTGAATGCATGTAGTTGGGCACGGAGCCCTAGGGTGTTTTCTGAATGTATTTCCGGATTCTAGCATTGTTGTAACTATTGTAAAGTTTGTATGTTTTAAATAAATCTCTGATCAGAGTAAGTTTTGTAAATGTATTTGTCTTGGAACAGGTGCTTGGAAACAGGGACAGTTTTGAGAAATTATGTTAACTTTTAAATGGATGTTTTATGTTTTAGTTTTTACTTAGAATCCGAAAACCATCTTGCGAATTTTCTGTAGATTTGAATGCATGCATTGAGGTAACGGCCTATTTTAGAACCCTTTCGGGTCGGGTCATTAAAGAAACCGTCCTTGCCCTATCAGGTGGCAACTCAAGGGCTACCGCCGAAACACGCTGAGGACGTGCCGGCTGTTGGGGACAAGGCAATGCCAAGTCATCATCCCGACCGTTGGGGCATTTAACAGTCTGCCACCCTCACCAAAGATTGCAGGGCCCGCTGTTAGGGTTAACTAGTCCCTAACGGGATTAGGGACGGAGCATCATCTCGTACGTCCCTGTCGGGGATGTAAGGTTCGTTATGCACCCGGCCCGGATGATGCTATCTACCTGAACTCTAACCTGTCATAGCAATCAGCAAACAATCCAAACAATCCAATACGTGCTCAATAAGAATACAATGAACCTAGCATGATACTACGAAGCAAGAATAGATACGAGCATGCCGAAAGGAACAACCTAGCATGGACTAACATGAGAAACAACATAGGAAATCATGCCAGTCGGGAATTCAGAATAGAGCACCTATCATTAAACATGTCAATAAACACAAACAATCATACAATCAACAATCACATAATATATCGCAGGGCCCACACAACTCCGGTAAGAAATCCTTACCTGGTCGGAAGGCAAAAACACACAACAAACCTAACTGCGATCGAACTCGAGCAACCTATAGCGAGCCAAACGAACACATCAATAATCATAAAAATAGGCCTGAATACAATAAAATAAATAGGGCTCCACTCGGGAGCAACTCACGAGGCGCGGCTGACACGCGAACGAGCCGGCTGCATGGGCGAGGCAGCTAAAGGGGCTGGCTGGGCGCGCTTTCTCGGGCGCTGGGCTGCGCGGGCGCGAGCTCACCGACGATGACGATACGCGCGCCTGTGCAGCTCGGACACGAGGGCGGCGCGCGAGCGCGCAGCGACGCGCCGCGCGCTATAGGACGCGCGATCTGGCCGACACGGGCGCGGACGACACGGGCGACGCTAGGGCTGGGCGGCCTGGCACTGTGCGCGGCTAGGGCTGGGCGACGCGACACTGTGCGGTTGGGCTGGGCGAGCAGGGGCTCGGGCTCGGGCGACGCGAGTTGGGCGACGCGTCACGGCTCTAGGCTCGGGCGAGGGGCTCGGGCTGGCGACTTGGCTCGGGCTAGCTGGGCTGGGCGAGCTGGAGGGACTGGGTCGGGCTAGGGAGAGAGAGAGAGAGAGAGAAAAAAAAAAGAGAAAAATAAAAGAAAAAATGGGAATTTAGAAAATAAAAGGGAAAATGGGAAAATAAAAGGAAAATAGGGATTTTAATCCTATTTCCATCCTTATCCACTTTTTATCCAAATTAAAACCATAAAATCCCATTTCCCGGCTTCCTCCTTCGAGACCCGACTGAAGCGACCTTTTCCAATAAATAAAACTCACTTAAATCCAACTCCCAAAGCAACACTAAGGGCCCGGGCTCGAATCCCAAAGGAAGCACACAACCAACCATCACTTAGCCAAAGCCCAAACCACAACCGAGCATCCAACCGACTAGCCCAAACACCTCGGGACTCGCAACCAACCACAAATAAGCCTCGACAAAGGCAGGAGCGACCTCAAAGCCCAGAAAATCCACAAATCCTGCCCGGAGAGCCAAAAGACCAAAATACCCCCAAGGGTCAAAACCGCTCTAAGACCCAACGAAACAACCGAATCTTGACCCGAAGGCACCTCGAAAACTGGAATAGGAAACTGGGTTGTTACAATACTCCCTCCTTTTAAGACTTTCGTCCTCGAAAGTCCTAAGACGAAACAGCTCCAGGAAAACTCCACTGATCCAGCCAACTGAACCTTTCGGCCAACAACACCAATCTTCTTCGAAAACCAAACCCTCTTGGGTTCTCAAAACTCAAGGCCACAATGCCATCCAGACTGCCACAAACTACAACCAAGACTGGCATACCCTGAACTCCAAGGGAATAGACGGCAAACCACATCCTCAACTCGCACCAACTCTCAAAGGGTGCTACTCTCAAAGAAACTCGAGGACGGGCCACAAGCTCAAAACTCTACACCACACACCGCAAAACTTCTGCAGGAGCTCACACCATAACAAACAAACCTCAACCTTACACAGTCGGCCAAAAACTGAACCTTCCAGGTTCTAGAAAACCAAACGGCCTACTCGTATTTCACAAAGACTAGCGAACCTCAAACCTTGCCTACAGCCTTAACGAAATATAATCGAATCACCAACTGGCGACTGATAAAAAAGGCAAGGGGCACCATCCTGGTACACCAGACGGCTAACAACACTCACACCACCAAACTTCAAACTCGACCACCTCTAAAAGACAAGGGCCAAGTACAGGCTCCACTCGGCCAAACCAACAAACTAGAACTCCTCATCGGCCAAACGCAAACCTACTAGCAACTGGCCAAAGAGAATAGCCAAGCAAGGAAACCACCATCCTCTCAAGGAATTTCGGGCTGCAAGGACTAAACCATCACGCAGCTCTCTGCGGCACAACACTTGAGGAAAACAGCTCAACGACTTTACAACCAAAGCCACGCCACCTCTGTGCCACTCACTCAAACGAGGCTCCGCTATCGCCAACTGCGAACGCACAACAACCAGAATCAAAGACCGAGAAGGGCTTGCTCTGCAGAACTCAACCCAACTTATTACGAGCAAAGCTCGCCTCGAAGCTACCACTCCCGAAACCTCACGAGGAAAACGGATAACGACAACCTCAAAGCTTACGGATCCTGAGCCACACAAATCCGCAAGACTACCTCAGAAGCTAACACTCGAGGCTGACATCCAGGGAGCAACTCAACCACCACAGAGACTAGGGGGAAGGGAAATCTTCAATTGCCAAAGAACCAACAACTTGCCAGAAACAACTCTTCTTCGGTGGCCACACCGCTCTTGCGGGACAAACAACTTTGCTTACTAACAACACAAAGCAGGGACCCTCACGCTGGGCTGACCACTGCGCTACTCTGATCAACTACACAACTCAGGAGCTAAGCTGACTCCTGCTAAACGGGAAACGATTTCCCAGCAAGCAAACTCTGAAGGGCAGCGAACATCACACACGCTCGCTGACTTGCTCAAACCCAAGGCAACAACAACCAACTCTCTTGGAAGCAACACCCAAGGGAATACTCAACCAATTGGATTACCAATCCGAAACTAAGAAAACTTACACAACTGCCGAGGGAGGGGTCAACTCCCAAAACTTCCTGACTAGGAATAAGACCTCAGGGCAACGCCCTCCAGCTAGAACCGAACTAGCTCTCGAACCAAATCTTGGCCAAACACTCACAAGAGGCAGAACAACCTTTACTGCAGCCTCTAGAACACCATCCAAGAGTCCGCTTAACTGGACAAACAACTGCTTCCAAGCAGCCAACAAACTCTTCCCTCTTGCTAGCACCTCTACCATCAACTCAAAGACCAAGGGAGAAATCTGACAACTCCCAGGAGGAACGGCTCTTACAAGCAGACAACCGAAGGACAGAGAGCTCCACACACGCTCACTGTCTTGCTCCACTAGAGCAACAACATCTAAATCTCACGGGGCAACAACAGGGGGTCCACCACAGACTGAACCTCCAAATGCCAAACGGGGCAACTCAACATCCTAGAAATAGGAAAACAACCAACAGGGCACGAACCATTCGCCCCACGAGCAAAACTAATCTCTAGCAGCTCCAAACCATACCTTGGTCAACACCAAGCATCAACTTGCCACTGCACTGGAACCAATCCAGACTCTACTCCAAACAACCACTGGCTTGCTAGTCTACCAAGACTGCTAGCAACTCACCCGAGGCTACAAACTACACGCCTCCAACTTGCCAACTGAAACTCACTACCTAGGCTGGCTGAGCTCTGGAGAGGCTCTCCTCAACCTAGGGTTCTTTGGCAACCCTCGACACACACTGTAGACTAACGAGCTAACAGCCAACTGCCTGGACAAACAACTCCATTTTCCAGCATCACAACCATGCTGGCCAACTCCAACTCCTTGGGAACCAAGAGGACCCGAAACGCTACCGAATGCGTCGTCCTCCTACTCAAACAACAGCCACAACAAGGCTTCTACCCAAGGAAAGGATCCGAACAACTCTCTTAGCCAAGGCGATCAGAACCTGCGCGGCTTTGCTACCACCGCACTTGTTCAGTTTCCAACTGAACTCCAACCGATGAAACACCAAAAGTTCCATCTCCACACGATGCTCAAAGATGAGGCAACCATGCTCTACAAAACCATAACCATGCCAAACTGAAACTTACTTTATACCAAGCCTCTACCAAGGGTGCTTACCCATAAGGCATCCAAATCCTCTCGCAAGGCATCAACTCATCTCGCCTCAAAGGCATCGAACTCGCCTCATGGCATCCAACTCGCCTCATAGGCATCCAGCTCATCTCATGAGCATCCAACTCAGGGTCCCTCTGCTGGACCAAACTCGCATCTACGATGCTCAACTCTCCTCAGATTAAGGCACTCGAAGGTAGTTGACCGCACTACCAACCACAAGGAATCTCTTGGCCTTAATACTAGCGCGAGACTCACGCGCACTGACACTTACCAACTGCCAACCTGCTGACTTACACAACCTCCAGAAACATTGGGAAGAGGCTCCGGCTTCTCTCGAGCATCCTTTCGCTTGTAGTCCATCGACTACCACTGAACTAGCCCTCTTGCAAGACCAACATGTGCAACTGCCATAAACGGATCCAAGGCTAAAGGAGTGCGCTGAACTCCGGACGGCATAGAACCATCTGCTATGCCCATGCCAAACTTAAGCCTGAATCAGACTTAGTGCCAAAGTGGCACACCAACCAATGCACCTCAAGTGCTACTACTACCAAATCCACATCTTACTACAGATGGGGCCAGTAAGGTCACTACCTCAAGTGACAACAACTCTGGCTAGGCATACGAGGGCTCAAACTCAAACAACCATGCCTATGGCATCTCATCAAACCGAAGGCTCACAGCCTACTCTTGCATCTCCACATGATGCTCAACAAAACTCTGGCCGGATCTCTCAACATGCAGCAGCTAGCTCCACTCTAGGAGCTCACCAAGGAAGAGTGCTCAACTCTACCAAACATCTCGAGGAAACTGGGTCATTAAACAACAAAGCGGAGCTTGCAAGGGGGCAAATATGTCTCTACATCTCGCCTCAAGCCACTAACATGGCAACTTGCCAATCAATCGGGCGATCGGGTGGAGACTTTGCCATCCACCTCTCTCAAGGGACTTCCACCACCAATGCTGTGCCAAACAACACAGAACAACACACCTCGGCCTCAATAGCAATGAGGCATCCCAACACACGGATGCTAAACTCAAACTCAAGCAACCGCTTTACTACTAGCAAAGCAGGACTTTCTAAAACATCGAGCTCTCTGAGGCATCCACTTGTCAAATCGGGCGGCTCCATCATCGCCAACAATCTCATCGTAATAAACTCACTGATCATGCCCTCCCGGAACCTCCGGCTACAAGAGCTACTGGGGGAAATGTTGAAACAAACTCATCACCGGGGCTATCTATGCCCGGACTCCTCACTACGCGCTACAAACTGCGCCTGGGTCTCCGCTCTCTGATAGCTAAAGACCTGCCATCAAATCTCTCATGGCTGGAGCACACTCTGCTCAAGGAGTCTCACTCTGAGGCGTGCTAGCTACTACCCCCCTCCTCTAGGCAACTCAACTGCCAGGGCCAACTTTGGCCAACTGGCCTAACAACCCTGGACGCGGCCTCAACATCAACACGATCAGTCCAACTCCTCGGTCGGACATGCCAAGCGTCATGCTCTTCTGAGTGCGATCAACATACTGGCGATCTGCACAGAGCACCTCCACCCTCTCACTATGGGAAAAGCAACAACTGAGCCACACGTGGCCTAGGGGAGTCTAAACTCTGCCTCCCTCGGGGACGACGTCCCAGGGGCATCCGAATCTATCTGGATACCTCAACAAGCTGCTATATAATGCTCACACTGCGGAAAGTTGGTATGATGGCTCTCTAAGCCCAAACCAACAACGAGTCAGAACCTGCTCGTCTCCGCTCCACAACACTACACAAGGCATACACTAGATGAAAAGTATTGTAAATTCTTACCCCTTTCTTTAAAATAGTAAACATAGGCGTACGTGATGACTGTCGGAGTGCTGATGATCATGGAAAAATGACCTACAACAAAGGTCAGTCTACAGAATCTATGACTCTGAGCTCTGATACCAACCTGTAACGACCCGACCCGAAGGGGTTCTCAAATAGGCCGTTAGCTCAATGCATGCATTCAAATCTACAGAAAATTCGCAAGATGGTGTTCGTATTCTAAGTAAAAACTAAAACATAAAACATCCATTTAAAAAGTTAACATAATTTCATGAAACCTGTCCTTGTTTCCAAGCACCTGTTCCAAGACAAATACATTTACAAAACTTACTCTGATTAGAGATTTATTTAAAACATACAAACTTTACAATAGTTACAACAATGCTAGAATCCGAAAATACATTCAAAAAACACCCTAGGGCTCCGTGCCCAACTACATGCATTCAGAGGACATTTAAATCATAAACATAAAACTCAGAGTTGAACAACGGGTTTCCATGATCACAACTCCCTCCAGCCATCCTGTCTCGCACCATGGTTACTTGTGGAAAACCACATAATAAGGGTGAGTAACGAATTTTTTCCATTTAAAAAGTTAACAAAATTTCCTGAAACCTGTCCCTGTTTCCAAGCACCTGTTCCAAGACAAATACATTTACAAAACTTACTCTGATCAGAGGTTTATTTAAAACATACAAACTTACAACAATGCTAGAATCCGAAAATACATTCAGAAAACATTCAGAAAACACCCTAGGGCTCTGTGCCCAACTACATGCATTAAAAGAACATTTACATCATAAACATAAATAAGACTCAGAGTTGAACAACGGGTTTCCATGATCACAGCTCCTCCTCCAGCCATCCTGTCTCGCACCATGGCTACCTGTGGAAAAACCACATAAATAAGGGTGAGTAACGAATTACTCAGTAAGAATCCCCAACCGGGGTACAATACGATATAATCAGTCATCTAGTACCAAAGCATGCAAGCAAACAGCTACCAACACAAATCATGGCTCAACGAGCTCATAAAACAAGATCTGGAGTCATCGGAAGTCTCTTTCTTCCGGCCTAGGGATTGGATACACTGACCAATCCTGGACATCACCGAGGTATCTGTCACTCGGGGGAATACACTGATCCCTAGAATGTCCTCAAGGGCCTCCTTTCCCTTTCACTAATCTGGACTTACGGGAGAGTACTCGAAGTCAGGCTCTAACGGAAGGAATGGTGTACTCATGACATTAGCCCGGGGGAGCTCTCCGAACTGGCAACTAACGCGTGTGCGCGCACACCGCATGCTCCTCTGCAACCGGCGTAAATGCGGGGGCCTAAGGGCAAACTACGCGGGCAGTGCACATGCCTATGACTTCGGAGCGGTGTCACCGATCACGATGGCGCGAGGCCCTCGGCGCTCATCATGCGGCACTGATCCACGCACTGGTTAAGAACCGGCCAAGGCGAGCTTACACCGTTGGCGGGGGTTCCGCTCTAGCGAGCTACAAACTAGGCTATGCCGAAGTGGGTAGCTAATTCCTAACCAACCGGTGGGTCGGGGGTAGCAAGATACGTTATGCTTCGCACACTTTACTCCCGATCAGTGGGGACAAAGTACGTTATGTCCGCTCAGCCTCTAGATGATGACAAACCCTACAACTCTATCTAAGAGTACAGAGTAAAAGCAATGATTCCCGGCTAGCAAACAATGACCGACATCAATCACAATTACCTAGCATGATACTACGAGCTTAGCAGAATCATAAGCATCTTTGTGAGAACAAACCTAGCATGGCACTAACATGTAAAATCAAGCAAACATGCTAGCGAGAAATCAATCAAAGCCGATCTATTACTATCATGCTCATAACGATCGACAAACAAGCAAGGCATAATCATGAAAATATCGCAGGGGCCCACACAACTCCTAAGAAATCCTTACAGTGGGAAGGCAACAACACACAATAAAAATAATCTGCGATCGAACCCGAGCAACCTATATCGAGCCAAACAAACACATCAATAATCACACAATAGGCCTAAATAATAATAAAATAAATAGGGCTCGGCTGTGTGAGCAACTCACGAGGCGCACCGACACGCTGTGAACGAGCCGGTGCCAAAAAGGGTGGCCGGGCGCTACTGGGCCGCAGGGGACTCGCTGGGGCGCTGGTCATGCAGCGAGACAGCGCTGTGGTGCGGGCGCTTGCTCAATCAGGCGATGGTGCGGCGCGCGCGGCGCCTGAGGGGGCAGGCAGCAGGTGTCACGGCGACACGACGCGACAGGCGAGCTCGGGCAACACGAGCGCGGACGCGACCTGGCGACACTTTGCGAGGCTCAGGCGACACGAGCTGGGCGAGGCTCGGGCGAGCTGGGCGACGCGACTGCCTGGGCGAGCTCACCACACAATACGCCCTATACGAGAAACAAGTCCCGGCCTCAGCCTGTCTATTGTCGACGAAAGGTGCACTGGCTCAAGATCTAGTGGCAAGCTGCCCATGTCCAGACACCACGCCTAACTAAATCTCTAGATCGGTGTCACTGACATAGGGGTGTGAGACCTGGACACGTGAACTATGTCAGCCTGAACCACCGCACCTGAGGCTAAGGCACGGGTCGTGGTAGGCTTACACCAGGAAACCGTCCTTGCCCTATCAGGTGGCAACTCAAGGGCTACCGCCGAAACACGCTGAGGACGTTCCGACTGTCGGGGACAAGGCAATGCCAAGTCATCATCCCGACCGTTGGGGCATTTAACAGTCTACCACCCTCACCAAAGATTGCAGGGCCCGCCGTTAGGGTTAGCTATTCCCTAACGGGATCAGGGACGGAGCACCATCTCGTACGTCCCTATCGGGGATGCAAGGTTCGTTATGCACCCGACCCGGATGATGCTATCTACCTGAACTCTAACCTGTCATAGCAATCAGCAAACAATCCAAACAATCCAATACGTGCTCAATAAGAATACAACGAACCTAGCATGATACTACGAAGCAAGAACAGATACGAGCATGCCAGAAAGGAACAACCTAGCATGGACTAACATGAGAAACAACATAGGAAATCATGCCAGTCGGGAATTCAGAATAGAGTAACTATCATTAAACATGTCAATAAACACAAGCAAGCATACAATCAGCAATCACATAATATATCGCAGGGCCCACACAACTCTGGTAAGAAATCCTTACCTGGTCGGAAGGCAAAAACACACAACAAACCTAACTGCGATCGAACCCGAGCAACCTATAGAGAGCCAAACGAACACATCAATAATCATAAAAATAGGCCTGAATACAATAAAATAAATAGGGCTCGGCTCGGGAGCAACTCACGAGGCGCGACTGACACGCGAACGAGCCACAGCGCACGCGCGGGCAAATAAAGAAGGCGGTTGGGCGCTGGTGTCATGCGCGGACGGGCGCGAGCTCATTGGCGACGGCGCGTGCGCGCGGCTTCGGCACGAGGGACGATCTGCGCGGGTTCGAGCGACACTACGCCACGACTACAAGACGCGCGATCTGGCCGACACGGGCGCGGACGACAAGGGCGACGCGCGAGGATCGGCGGCTTTGGCATTGTCTTGGGCTAGGGTTTGGCGCGCGAGATCGTGGCGGTTTGGTTTTGGCGAGCGGGGCTCGGGCTCGGGACGCGAGACGCGGCCGGGCGATGCGTCACGGCTCTGGGCGACACTGTGCGACGCGGGCGAGGGGCTCGGGCTGGCGACACACGGCGCGTCAGGGTGGGCTCGGCGCGACACTGCATCACGCGGCGCGAGGGGGCTCGGTGCGACTGGCTTGGGCTAGATGGGCTGGGCGAGCTGGAGGGGCTGGCACGGGCTAGGGAGAGAGAGAGAGAGAGAGAGAGAGAGAGAGAGAGAGAGAGAGAGAGAGAGAGAAAAAAAAGAAAAATAAGAGAAAAAAATGGGAATTTAGAAAATAAAAGGGTTAATGGGAAAATAAAAGGAAAATAGGGATTTTAATCCTATTTCCATCCTTATCCACTTTTTATCCAAATTAAAACCTTAAAATCCCATTTCCCGGCTTCCTCCTTCGAGACCCGACTGAAGCGACCTTTTCCAATAAATAAAACTCACTTAAATCCAACTCCCAAAGCAACACTAAGGGCCCGGGCTCGAATCCCAAAGGAAGCACACAACCAACCATCACTTAGCCAAAGCCCAAACCACAACCGAGCATCCAACCGACTAGCCCAAACACCTCAGGACTCGCAACCAACCACAAACAAGCCTCGACAAAGGCAGGAGCGACCTCGAAGGCCTAAAAATCCACAAATCCTGCCCGGGGAGCCAAAAGACCAAAATACCCCCAAGGGTCAAAACCGCTCTAAGACCCAACCAAACAACCGAATCTTGACCCGAAGGCACCTCGAAAACTGGAATAGAAAACTGGGCTGTTACAATTGTTCAGCTCAAAAAATGATCCTAAGGATGTCCTCAAGGGTCTCCTTGCCCTTGCTACTAATCTGGACTTACGGGAGAGTACCCGAAGTCTGGCTCTAAACTGGAAGGAATGGTGTACTCACGACATTAGCCCGGGGAGCTCTCCGAACCGGCGACTAACGCGCGTGTCTTGCGCACACCGCATCTTCTTTGCCGCGTAAATGCGGGGGCCAAAGGGCAAACTACGCGGGCCAGGTACGCATGCCTATGACTCGGAAGCGGTGTCACTTATCACAGTAGCGCGAGGCCCTCGACACTAATATGTGCAGCCTGAACCACCGACCTAAAGCTAAGAACCGGCCAAGGTAGGCTTACACCGTTGGCAGGGTTCCGCTCTAGCAGGCTACAAACTAGGCTTATGCCGAAGTGTGTAGCTAAATCCACAACCCGGAGGGTCGGGGAAGCAAGATACGTTATGCTGCGAACACTTTACTACCGACTAGAGCTAAATCCACCTTGGCGACCGGGGGGGGGGGGCGAAAGCAAGATACGTTATGCTGCGCACACTTTACTCCCGATCAGTGGGGACAAAGTACGTTATGTCCGCTCAGCCTCTGGATGATGACAAACCCTACAACTCTATCTAAGAGTACAGAGTAAAATAAATGGTTCCTGGCTAGAAAGCAATGACCGACATCAATCACATTTACCTAGCATGATACTACAAACTTAAGGCAGGAATCATAAGCATGCTGGAAGAACAAACCTAGCATGGCACTAACATGTAAATCAAGCAAACATGCTAGCAAGAGATCAATCAAAGCTGCCTATCACTATCATGTTCATAACAGTCAGCAAGCATACAAGGCACAATCAAGATATATCGCAGGGTCCACACAACCACGGTAAGAAATCCTTACCTGGAACAAGCAGCAGATAATTACAAATCATCAACGACCCTCGAGCCTCTAATCGAACCCAAACAGCCTAAACATCAAATAAAACACCCCAATAAATACAATAACCAGCAGCCAACAAATCAGGGCCCAACGAAGAAAAGACTCGGGAAATACCATCCGAGAAGCCACAAGGCTCGGGCCAAGCCAACACACCGGGCAGTCAGCGTCGGCAGGCGTGTCGGCCGGGCACAGCGGCTGGGCGCGGCTCGACTTCACTGGTGGCGACGGCGCGCGCGCGCGGCTTCAAGAGGGACGACGCGACGGGCGCGAGCCCACACGGCGTGCTCTGAGAGCGCTGCGCGCGGCGACGCGCGACGCGACGGGCTCAGGGCTCTCGGGATGGCACGGCGAGCTACGAGGCGCCGCGGGCTCGGCATGCTGGCGCGAGGCGCTCGGACTGGCGACGCGGGGCTGGCGCGAGGCTGGCGACGGGGGACGGCACAGGCGACAGCAAGACAGCGGCGGGCGGCGAGCTGGGGCTGGGCTCGGCGTGACTTGGGCGGCTAGGGCTCGAGCTGGCTCGGGCGTGGGCGAGCTGGGCGGCCAGGGGGCTCGGGCTGGGCGACCAAGGGGGCTGGGGTCGGGCTGGAGGAGAGAGAAAGGGGAAAAAATGGAAAAATGGGAAAATGGGGATTTTGGGAAAAAAATAAAAGGAAAATGGGATTTTATCCAATAAATCCATCCTTATCCATTTTTTATCCAAAATTTCCAATTTCTAAAAATCCTTAAATCCCATTTCCCGGCTTCCTCCTTCGAGACCCGACTGAAGCAACCTTTTCCAATCAATAAACCTCACTTAAATCAACCTTCCAAATCAACACTAAGGTCCCTGGCTCGAATCCCAAAGGAAACACCCAAACAATTAACCATCACTTTGCCCAAAACCCAAATCACAACCGAACTCCCAAACGAATAGCCCAACCATCTCGGGACTCGCAGCCACCAACAAACAAACCTCAACAAATGCAGGAGCTGCCTCGAAGCCCTAAAAATCCACAAATCATGCCTGGGGAGCAAAAAGACCAAAATACCCCTAAGGGTCAAAACAGCTATAACGGCCCAACCGAACCACTGAATCTGAACCGGAAGCTCCTCGAGAACCGAGATAGAAAACTGGGCCGTTACAATATATAGCTTAATAAAATTTATGAAAAATTATATGCATACATGTATGTATCAATTTTTTCCTCATTTTAATTATTGTATTGATGTATTTATTAACTTATCAAAAAGTGGCTACGAAAAATGTTTACATTGGTCAATAAATTGTAAGAGATGTTCATGCAGATGCGTTCAAAATTTCAACCAAAAAATCTACTATTGAAGTAATTAACATATTGATTTTTCAATCCATAATCAAAGGTTGTTGATACTAATATTTTTCAATTAATTTAAAATAATAATAATAATATATTTCACTTTTTTTAAAATAATTTACGATTAAATTCATTAATACTTAAAAAAATAAATTAAATTCATTAGTACTTATTGAATATTCTACTAAAAAAGGGTGCTTATTGAATAAAAAGTTAAGATTTTCTCATTAATATGTATTAGGTAGCCATGCATGTCTTATAATATATACTTTTAAAAACGTTTATATATTATTAAAAATCATTAAAAATTGAAAGTTTATTTTAGAATAATATATTAATATAAATAAAAAAAGCATGTATTAAATATCAATCTTTTTAAACTAATATTGAATTATACATAATCATACATACTTTCTTTCTCATTAAATAACTTTATATCTTATCATTTTTTAGATAAACTTCATATCTTATTTTACTATCATATAAGTAGCTAATTTAAACCGTTAGTGGCATTTGTTCCCCCTCCCCAATATGTACTAAAAAAAACTAATTTAAAAAATAGATTTTGCCTTTTAAATTTCCATTCAATTAAATTGATAAGTGTTTTTAGTTTGTTTGTTTTAAATTTAGATGTAGCTCAACAAAAACTTCTTACATCTCTTTATTTTCTTATTATATTTTCAACCTTTTCATATTCTCAACTTTAAAAAATTCACTTTTATGAATGATATTTTTTGAACGAGTTTGAATTTGAAAAGTTTTTAAAATAAAATAATTTTTTTCTTCCGTGAGAACAAATTATTTAATTCAATTTATTTTACTTGATTAAAAGTAAATATTAGTCTTTAAGTTTTAATATTTTTCTTATTTTGTTTATATTGAAATGTTACATTGTTACATTAAATTATGCAAAATTGGTTTTTTTATGTTATTGCTATTTATAGCATATAATATATATAGAACAACATAATTTACATTTATAATAATTTATTTTTAACGCTATATTATTATAAAATGCTCGAAAATGTTGTATATCAGGTTTATTTTTGTATAATCTATGACATTTATCATAAATACAAAAATAACCATTTAACTTAATCCACTTTTAATATTTCATATTTTTAGTTCTATCTTGAAAACAATGTCATGGAAGTTGGGAGTATTGATTTTCTTATTGAATATGTATTAAAATTTATTACTATAAATATTTAGCATGTCAAAATAAAAGGATAAAATATTAAAAAAACAAGTTATTCTACCAATAAAAAGAATTTTATATTAACTATAATTTTAATATAATGATAATCTTATAAGTATTAAAACTCAAACAGTTTTGAAACTATCAACTTCAACTATAATAATAATGAAAAGAGAATTAAAAAATATATAATTCTTTAATTGTCTCTTTATTATTATAATAATTAAAAAAATATATATGAAATACTCCTCTATTTAGCTTAAAGATTGTGATTTAATTTTCTTAATAAAATAAATTATATATAATTTTTAAAATAAGTTAAAAATTATGTTACATAATTACAGTAAAAAAATTAACTATAAAAGAAAGGGTATACAAATTACCATCTATAAAATTTTTATTTTTAAATATTTTATCTTTACTTTATTCAAAATTACTATAATCAATATAACTAATAATAATAATAATAATTATTATTATTTATTTATAATTACTTTAATAAAAATAAATATAATCAAAATATAAACACGCGCAAGACACGTTTAAGTATTCTAGTGACATAAAAAAGGGATTATTTTTTTAGTACATGGTGGGGGAAGATGGACTAACAAATCCTACATAGATGGCCAAATACCGCTTTTCAAGCTTAAACTCGTGACCGTGGAGTTGAAATAGACCAACACCAGACAAGATAATCAACTGCACCACTGACCCTCAGTAACATAAAAAAGGGTTAATTACATGAGAAGTGTTAATTACACGAGGTAGACTAAGATGAAAATTATATTTATTTTAAATTTTAATATATAATTATTTTTTCTTGACCTAAATTAAAATTTTAACAAATAACAAGTACAATAAAAGTATATATAAAAAAAATACAATAAAAGTAAATTCAAAAGATAAATACTAAAATGAAAGTATTATCAGAATGTCAAAAAAAAAATTATTTAATTTTGTAAGAACAAAATAGGAACTATGATTAAAAATTTATTTTTCCTATTTTTGATTCAATAATCATGTATGTATTTTTTAAAATTCAAACACTTTTAAACAGAGCATATATTAAAAAAAAAACGTAGATTAAAATTCATCAAAAGTTTAATGGCATTAGAAAAATGTGGGCTTTTTATGAATAATAAAAAAGAAAAAGGAATTCTAATCTATAGGTTAAACTTTAAGAAAAAATTATAGAATGGGTCACCGCAATGCTTTCATTATTTGGTTGTAAACTTTAACACTAGCGTCACAAGTTTGATCCAGAGAATCAATATTTATTTCTCGCCTCAATCTCTACTAAAAAAACTTTTAGGAAAAATTCAAGGACAAAAACTGATTTAATAAAAACTTTTAATTAAATCTACAAAATTGCAAACTTGTACTAAAAAAAATTGAAGTGAAAATAATTGAAAACAATAATAAAATAGAAAATGATTTATTATATATGAAAATTGAAGTGAAAATAATTGAAAACAATGATAAAATAGAAAATGATTTGTTATATATGAAATATTTTTAAAAATTGCTATTATTTAAATAGAAAGGGTGAAATTTTACTTTCTACAACATTTTGTTTCTGTTTTGTTTTGTTTTTTTTTTTTAATTTTAAGTAGATTGAGTTAAAGGGTAGATAGATATTTTAAATCTTCCCAAGAAAAATAGGGGTGTTAGTTTGTTGAATTTATGAAAGATTTATAAATGCATATTTACTAATTAATTCTTAAAAAATTACATTCAATTAAGTTATTATAATTATAAAAAATTATTGAGGCTTTTGCATGTATATTACAAAATGGATAAAATATTACATGAATAGCACAATAATGAAAATATTTGCACATATAGCAAAAATTGTAAATTGATAGACTACATATTGATAGATTCTATCGATAAATGGTGATAGAATCAATTACTAATAAATAAATTAAATTGATAGACTTCCATCAAATTCTATCAAGAGTCTATCAATAAGAACCGATAGAATCAATCACTGATAAAATTGATAGACTTCCATCACTAGAGAATGATAGATTCTATCAAAGTCTTCTATAAAAAAGGTAAATAATTTTTTTTTTAAAATGACAGAATTTGCTATAAAAGAATTATTTTTAAAAATGTGCTATAATTGTAAACTGTGGTAAAAAAGTTGCTATACAACGCAAATTCCCAAAATTATTCCTCATTTTTAGTATTCAAAATAATTCATCATTTCTAACTATTTATTTTAAATTTATCAAAATAATTGATTATTTTAATTATTCATTTGTAAAAAAAATTGCATCTAAATAAGATTTTTGTGAAATTTCTCATAAAAATAAAAAATAATTTTAACCATCCAAAATAAATTTTCAAAATGATTTCTGATTGAAACAACTCATGGGGGTGTTTGGACGGAAGTTTTCAATTAGATTTTCAAAATAAGTTTTTCAATCACTATTAAAAAAATTACATCCAAACGAGCTATTGTAATCACTCCATAAAAGAGATTTTCAAAACCAGGTTTTTAGTGAGGTTTTCAGATTAAAATAATAATTTAAAAATAAAAATTATTTTTTCATTGACATTCTATATATTTTATTTAAAAAATAAAAAATATAATTATTAAAAAAAGATCGAGTATTATTTACTTTTATTTAAAAAATTTCTATTTTCTTATAAAATTTAATTAGAATTAAGGCTAAATTATAAAAATTCAATGAAGTTCGTGTCAAATATGTCCCAAAACTTTGAAAAGTTTAAAAAGTATTCTTGAACTTCGAAAAATGTTAATGTCTCACTGTTAACGTTTTTTTTTAAATCATCCATTTTAAAAAAGTTTAAAAAACTTTCTTAACTGAAAAAATGTTAAAAACAAATTTTCCAATAATTATTATTATTGTTTTATAATAAAATATTAAAGATTTTTTTGTTGATATTTTGAAAACTAAAGATATTTTTTAAACTTTTTTAAAGTTGAGAGATATTTTTGAAATAATTTCAAAGTTCATGGGTACTTTTAAAAAAATTTAAAGTTTTTTTTAAAAGAATATTTTTTAAAGTTTAGGGGTATTTTTAATACAAACTTCGTAATTTATGGATATGTTTATACTTTAGCCTAAAATTAAACATACAAAATACATTGTTTTAATATTATTTGAATAATTTAGAAATTTATATAATTTTCAAAGCAAGATAATTGGAAGAGACAAATTGACAAATATTAATAAAAATGAGAGATTTTGTATAAATGAACAAAAAAATTCATCTCCTCCAAAATTTCCATCCAAACGAATTATTCTTGCAACTCCTCCAAAATCTCCATCCAAACGAGTTTTTCTCTAAACTCCGATACAAAAAACTTCATCCAAACAAACTATTGCACAAATTTCAATTTTTAATCACTTATATAAATCCTCATTGAAACACCCTAGCGAAACACTCCTATAAATCCCCATCCAAACAGCCCCATGAGGATAAGAGTTGTAATTCAGATGATATAAAATAAAAAAGAAATAACAATTCAAAGGAAGTAACGAAAAAAAAAAAATTAATCCCGTAGCAAATGGTACAGCATTAGCCATGAAATTACTACCGGTTGGATCCGTGCAGCGAAATTGAAAATCTCTCTCTTTCTCTATCTCAAAAGTCTTGCATAGAGAAAAACCAACAAACCCTAAAAGTGTCCGTTCAATTCTTCTTCCTCTCTCCTTCTCCTTCAACAACATAGCTCAATTCCTTTGCTTCCTCTGAAGAAATCTGCAGTTTCATTATCAGAATCCATTCTGAAATCCCTGATTAATTTCAGTTTGCGGCTCGCTTGAGAGAGATTATGGAGGGAATGCCGCACCCAATACCCCGCACAGTGGATGAGGTCTACAGCGACTTCAAAGGCAGACGTGCCGGCCTCATCAAAGCTCTCACCGCCGGTCTCTTCACACTCCTTTTTACTCTGTTTTTCTTGTTCCTCTTTGGTGTGTTGCCTCTTTCTCTACCAATTCCTGCACTTTAATTCTCTCCTTTTCCATTTCCTCTTTTGAGTTCTTGCAGATGTTGACAAGTTTTTCCAGCAGTGCGATCCCGGTGAGTTTTCTTTCTCTACTATAATTTTACTGTTCGCTATTTTCTAGCTCTTCCGCATGTCTGTCTGTGGTCTTCAATTTCCTTTTCGTCAATGGCGTTGGGTTCTCTTTCTCGCTTTGATGACTTCGTTCTATGATAGGCCTGGCCCCATGAAACAGTCTTATCTAGAAGCCTTGCTACAGAATTGGGTTTATATATGTTTTTCATAAGCCGTTGACCTCTCTTTATCCAACCGGTGTTTTCTTTTGGCTTAATGTCAGTCGCATGTAGGATGTACTCGGCGGTTGTTTTTTTATTTTTACTTCAAATTTCTAAATTCAGTTTATTCAAGTATTTGGGGGACTGAGGCTGTGGTGGAACTGGAGATATTTATATGTTTCTTGAACCCTTGGGGTAGAACTGGGGATAACATGATAAATGGTCGAATCTCTTCTCTGGCTAAATTTGATATTTGTGGAAATTCAGTAAAAAGGTAATGAGCTGGTACAGGGTCAATCAAGATATGCTCACTAATTTTAATCTCACAAAGAGGAGGTTGGAGGCTAGAAATTGTATATGCGTCTATTGATTTAACTGATTGCTTTTGATATTATTCTTATTTCTTTAGACGGGCAGTTTTAACTTTTAATTGTGTTCCCTTCATTTCGACTCTGTTATTATAAGTAACATTCTGAATAATGATGTACACAAACGTGAACCACGGTTCCGTTGCCTTCATTCGACAAAGTATGCTTTGGGTATTGTGTATTGGAGCCTTTTAGTTTCTTCTTCCTTTTTGTTGTTTCTTCACTCTCAAGTTTTTTTGTTTATTTTTTTATATGAATGCATTTGATAAACTTGTTCCCCTTCGATCCTCCTATTCTTCCTAGTGTCTATATCCACGGTTTACCTAATTCAGAACGGGGAAGAGATATTTTTTGCAATGTACTGTGTAGGGATTTCTCTGTGTAACTATCTTTTCTTCTCATACTGGGGAGATAGAAAGGATTCTTATACATCTCCCTTCTTTGTTGACCTATTTTGAATACATTTTGAATGATTTCTATCATTATAGATTTGTTAAATCTGGAAAAGTAGAGATGTCCACGGGGCGGGGCGGGGCCGGGGAATGACTTCCCCGTCCCCGGAAAAATCCCCGGTTTTTTTTTCGGGGATCGGGTTCCCCGCGGGGATTTTTTACAATTTTTTTTTTCTTTTTTCATTTTTTAAAATATTTTTTGGATAAAAAAATCAAAAAATTAGATTTAAAAATATATATATATATCTATAAGTTTCAACTATAATGTTAATTATCAAAGAAAATATTCATATGTATAGAAAATATCATCAACAAAGATATATTTATTTGAAAATTAAAGGAGTAGAATTAAAAAAAATATATTAAATAAAATAATCGGGGCGGGGATCGGGGAATCGGGGACGGGGAGTACAATCCCCGTCCCCGGCCCCGTTTAGCCAACGGGGATTTTTTCTCCCCCATCCCCGGCCCCGTTCCCCGCCCCGTTAGGGGCAGGTCCCCGCGGGGAAAATGGACATCCCTATGGAAAAGTCTTTCTTCTTGCATGTGTTACCAATTATATTTTTTATTAACTTAAAGATTCTCGCTAAAATTCATGGTGTATGAGTTGGTTTAATGGTCAAAATAAGGACTTTGTAAATCACAAAATACTTATAAGCAGTGTTTCAAAAATCGAAAGAGGCGTACGCCTCGAGGCGTGCCTTGAGGCGAGGCGGATGCAAAAAGCCTAGAGGCTTACGCCTTGAGGGTGAAAAATGAGGCTTACGCCTCTTGGAACAAAGATGTACGCCTCAAAACTACCGCCTCAGAGGCTTAAAGGCGTAAGCCTCAACGATTTCATTTGGTAAAGCAAAAAAAAAAAGCTTTAAAAAATGGAAAAACCTGAAACCTTGATAAGCTTCTACTGTATAAGCTTGAAGAAGAAGAAGAAGAGAAAAAAAAAAAAGAAAAAGAGAGAAACAGAGGGAAGAAGATAAAGAAAACTTAATATAATAAGAAAAAAAATAAAATGAATTGACAGATACATAGAAAACTGAAAAAGGACTAAAATGCTATTTAAATTAAATTTTTACTGACATTCACGTGGCTCAAGACAATTAACTTTTTGGCATTCTTTAAATTTATGGTTTTTATAGCTTTTAAATTTGTTTTTATATCATAAGTTCAAATGGTTGGATACTCATAAATCATAGTATACTCTAAATTTTAACATTTTTACTATTTACCATATTATTATTATGATTTGATATTTTTAACTTTTTTTTATTATAATAATATTATGAGTTTTTTTTTCTTTTATGTTTTATTCTTACTATTGTAATCCATTTACTATTACTATAACTTCTTTTATGTTCTTATTTTTATATTTTATTTGTTTACAATAATTTATTTTTTCTGTTTTTTATAACACTTTTATATAGAGTTTTTTTTTGTTTTTATTTATTTATTTTTTTAGTATTACATTTATATTTTATGAATTAAATATGTATTTTTTAATATAAAATGAGGCTTACGCCTCTTACCGCCTCGCCTCTCCAGAAGAAAACGCCTCGCCGCCTTAAGCCTTTTAAAACATTGCTTATAAGGTATGAGTTCAATTTATGGTGATCTCCTACCTAACTTAGGTGTTACCTTGACAATCAAATATAGTGGAGACTAGCCGTTGTCCTGTTAGAATAGTCTATTTTATAACTAAGAAAATGTAGCGAGGTAGATGTTTCTTTTATAGTGCGGATTGTTGGCGTTCTTCTTAGTTCTTAGAAACTTATGTTAGATTTACATATAATTTTAAATATAATTTCACCATGTATTGCCAATCCAATATTTTATCTCCTGAGATGACAACTATTTTACATAAGTGGAAGGCTTCTTCCACCTTAACTTGATTTGTAATGTAAATTTGGTTTTGATAAAATAGTAATTGAATGATGATAGCCTTTTGCAATTAAGATTTTTATATTTTAAATCTGATTAGAGGTATACAAGAGTTTAATTTGAGATATAATGGGGGTTAAGAAAGTATTTCTTATTATTTTAGTTTCTGAGGCAATTATTGTCATGCTTATAGAGAAGGAGAACCTGTGTCTCTATGGACTTCCAAATGAAACGTGGGAAGTTAACTTGCCTGTGGAGGAGGTGCCTCCTGAACTCCCTGAACCAGCGTTGGGTATAAACTTTGCTAGGGATGGAATGCAGGAGAAAGACTGGTTATCACTGGTTGCAGTTCACAGTGATTCGTGGTTGCTTGCTGTTTCATTCTATTTTGGTGCTCGTTTTGGGTTTGGAAAGAATGAAAGGTTTGCAACTTTACTTTGCGACTATTATTAATTCCTTGGTAAAGATTTTCTGCATTAATATTACTGTCTTTAAATTGTTATATAATTTAATCCATCGCCACTGCTCTCTAATTGGATGGGTTTAGATATTTGGATCTGCTTCACTACAGATATCTTCCTTTTTTTCATCTCGTGATAATAATCTTACCCATTGTTTGTTTATGGAGATAGAGAATGATTCATTAGTTGTTCTTGCATGTTGTGTTTGAACATATTAGGAAAAACAGTGCAGTAGAGGTGCTCGAACCACTTTATACATATAACGCTTGAATGATTTTTGTATGGTAATTTACTTATTTATTTACTTGTGGACGAGTCTTCCTGTGTTGGGGGAATTTTGTTTTGGCTTCAAATTTGAAAAATCTGTTTTTACATATGTATGTATCTAAGAAAAAATGGGCTCCAAAATCCTAGGGGGTGATTGGATTTTGGAGTTATGAGAGGAGAGGAGATGAAGTGGAAGAGAAAGAAGTGGAGAGGAAGTGAAGTGATTTGGAAGGATGAAGTGTTTGCTTGGGAATTGGTGTTTTAGAGAGGAAACGTTCGAAAAACTTTTTTGGGATTTGTGTTTTCTTTTGAAAAGAGATGTTGGAATTTTTATTCCATTGTAATAAAGTTTGATTTGAAGTTTGATAGGATTAAATATGTTTGATGAGATGTGAGGAGGAGTTGAGAGAGGTTGCTATGTACAAGAAACAAATATGGGGTTGGGATAACTTCTTCTCCTCTCCTCTCCTCTCCCAACCCCTAAATCCAACCACCCCCAATCAGAAGTGTCCTTTCACAAGATCTAGCTGTCAACAAGTTTGATCTTGCATAAGAATTACTTGTTCAGGTTTGAGGGTGAACCTTGTTTGTTTCAAGTTTGATTTAATTAATCTTTTTCATGTCGTTGATGCTCCGGTTCTTTTTCTCGAAGTAGACAGGCGTATGTGATTTGAATTATTTGGATCATTGTTTTTCTGACCTTGAATGCTCTATATCTTTTGTTCATCAAATTTAAGATGGCACTTAATCATTTTTTTATTTGAAAGTTTGTGGTTAATTTTAAGCGATCCTCTTGCCTATTAGAGATATATTTTCATTTGTTTAGTTCTAGCATTTACATTTCATTAAGATAGCTTTAGTATCAACTATCAAGGGTAAAGTCTCTTCAGAAGTGGTTAGTAAGTACGGATATTTTCAACATAAAGTCAGCTTATAGTCCACTTTGTTTGTCTTTTATTATTATTACTTTCAGAGAAAATTATACCTACTTGCCATGGTATCATTTCAATGAATTCTTTGGTGTATTGTTTTGCATGTGCCTTTCGATGCTCATAATCTCTGGTTTGCTACATTACATGTCATCAAAGACATCTTCCAAGGATCACTTTGTAGTCTCTGATGTATTGTTTCATAACTTTCATTTTGTCTCTTACTATTACTAACAAATTTAGACGTGCATTATACGTGTCATAAACCATTATGCATAAATAATCATTAGTCTCTGTAGGTGGGTTTGGCGTATGGAAATGATCCTCAAGTTTCCTATTATGTTGTCTCTCATATGAAAATAGTTAAACGAAAACCAGTTCTGGCTTGAGAATCATTGAAACTTATGAACATCTGAACATGCATGTCTTTTTTGTGATCATATCATAGACTTTTTATAAAGAAACTTTTCACCTTACGTGTTTCTTTGGGTAAAATTACTTAATATTAGTGTTTGGCTTAGGGACGGGCGTGATTACCTTATTTCAAAAACAATTTCCTAATATTATTTTTTTGTCAGAAGATACTAACTTATTTTGCGAGGCTAATTTTTATTATTTCCATCTTTTAGTCCAAAATTAGTTTGTAGCTTTCTTTAATAAATTCTATTAGATAACATGAAGTTCTGCCTTAAAACCAATTGGTAGTAAGGGGAGTATCCCATACATCTCATATACATGTTGAAGACTCCTCATCTTTCCAATGTGGGACAAAGGCCACAAGGTGTGAGTATCTCCAACATGCCCCCTCAAGATGATGCCATGTAGGGAAGACCATCTTGAATTAGATTTAAATTTGTGTGTTGAGACTTGGGATACCTGCTTTGACTTGCTTGGGTTGGATCCAAATTGAGGGGATCAAATACCCGCCTAAGCTTATGTCCGCTTGGGTAGAGTCCAAATTACCCACTTGGGTCAGATCGAAGTTTGGCGGACAAATACCCACATGTAGCTCTGATACCATATTAATTAACATGGGGTTCCAACTTAAAACCAATTGATAGTGAGGGGAGTAGCCCATATCTCTTATAAAGATGTTAAAGACTCTTCACCTTTTCAATGTAGGACAAAGGTCATAAGGGGAATATCTCCAACATGCCCTCTCAAGATGGTGCCATTGGAAAAACCATCTTGAATTATATCCGAATTTGAGAATCGAAATACCCATTTTTTGCTTACTTCTTGGGTTGGATCCAAATTTAGGGATCAAAAACCCGCTGAAGCTTATGCCTGTTTGGGTGGGGTCCAAAGTCTAATATTAGCGATCCCTTTGGTGTGTATGTACTCCTTTCTCTTCTTTCTAAAAAAATATCTGAATGGGTTCTACAACAAGGAATTGAATTACACGACTAAGGTCTGGCATCCTTTTGTACTGTGCATCACTCATTTTAGACTCTAGTGTTTACAAAGAGGAGCTAAAGTGAGCTTAGCTCAACTGGCCTAGTGAATGTGTTAGTGATCAAGTGGTTTGTGGTTTGAGATCAATAAATCAACAGCTAAAAGTTGTGCATGCTTGACCTGTCTCTGTCATCTTTGCTTGAACCGATAGTTAGTTGGGAAAATGTTTAAAGTTATTATTCTTGAAATTATTGCTGCATGTCTTATTTCAGGAAATTTGCAGGGTTCTAGCGAGTCATTGACGTCTTTACCGTGTTATGATTTTGATCTCACTTCAGCCAATTTATTTGGATTACTCCGAACTGCTAAAATCATATGCCTGACGTACTCAAAAAAAAAAAAAAAAAAAAATCATATGCCTGAGTGGCATAATAAACCTTTATGGTTTCAGTTGGATATCTGTTCAGCGTCTTCTGGCATAGTAATTTTCACCCTAAGGCAATACTGTGTATGAAATGTGCAGTGTTTAGGGAAGTAGACGAAAAATCCAATAGTTCTTCAAGTGTGGCTTGATTTATGATTGATGCCAATTGCCAATAATGTTATATGAGACAAACATTACTCAGTTAAGATTGGACATTGCAGGAAGAGGCTATTCCAGCTGATCAACGATCTCCCAAGTGTATTTGAAGTTGTGAATGGAAATGGTAAACAGTCAAAAGAACAGTCAGCAACCCATAACAATGGCAGCAAAAGCAAGTCGAGTGGGAAGATGGTAAGGAATCGGAGTTCATAATTAAGTCAGCATTGTTCTTCTATTGTTTTGCTGAAACCTTGTACCATGCATTAATCTTGCTGTTTTTTGCTGCCTTGTAGCAGTCCCGGCAATTGGAGTCCCATAACAAGGGAGTGAAGACGTCTCCACCACCGAAAGAGGATGAAGATAGTGGGGACGATGAGGATGAAGAAGAAGATGATGAACAGGGTGCAACGTGTGGGGCTTGTGGGGACAACTATGGCAATGACGAGTTTTGGATTTGTTGCGATATATGTGAAAGATGGTTCCATGGAAAATGTGTGAAGATTACACCTGCAAAGGCCGAGCATATCAAGCAATACAAGTGTCCAAGTTGCAGTAACAAGAGAGCAAGGGTTTGAATTTAGAACCTCAAAGTTGGAGATAGTTGCAGGGAAGGAAAAAGGGGAAAAAAGAAAAAAAAAGAAGGAAAGCAGGTGGTATGACTCCGAGATTTGTGATATTATGATAATATAGCTAAAATATGGTTGTTAAACCAGTTAAAAGATTTGGTGAATTGGGATGGAATTTCAGGTTTTCTTGTGCTATTCTTCTGTCGAGTTGTAGAATTAGTGGTTTTCTTTCTCCGTGAATGGTAGGGCATTGATCTTTCAAATATTATGAATATTTGTCATCCACATCCCAAATTGAACTGAATCATCCATTCACTTAGCTTAACACAACACATACTGTGTGGGCTAGAACCAACCTGTAGTTTATGTTTATTTTTCCTATTAAATGCTATTGAACTAGATATGTAGATGGTGGATCATAGTTAGTAATGTGTATTCTGCAACCAGGCTGGCTATGGCAGGGCCAAGAGGAGGGCCTGGATTGAAAGTGATTTGATCTGCCTTTATGGTTGAAATTTCTATTTATAGAGAAGTTTGACTTGTGACAAGTTGTGGGTGTGTTTTGTATTTGTATTATTGTTTTATGAGATGAGGGGAAATGGAGATATGATGATTATTAATTTAGAAATGTCTGCAATTGTTTGGTTTTTTTGGGTTTGGAGGATTTAACGTTATCGGTAACAAACGTTAGAAAACAAGGGGGCAATGTCAAGTCCTGGTTTGTTTGATTAATGTGTTTGTGTGAGGCTTTTGCACATTTATTTCTGCATCTAACAAAGTTCAGGCACAAACACTGTGGCTGTCTTCTGTCTATTATAAATGTTACCTATCACATGACTTCATCCTTACCTCTTTTTTTTTTTTTTTTTTTTTTTTTTTTTTTCTCTCTCTACAGTCACACTCACATTGAAATATTCTCTCTTACACATTCACATTGAAAGAGATGGGAGTGACAACTACTCTAGTAGGATTTCTTTGTATGGATCTTGACCGAATGAGATAAATAGCTTTGTGGTGTGTCTCAGGCAAGAGAAATGATAATGATCAAGGGGGGAGGGGTAATGGGGAGGAGAATGATTATAAAGATAATGGTTATTTGTGTTTGGGGTAAATGTAATAATTATGAGGAGAATGATTATTTTTGTTTGAGATAAATGTAATGATTATGGAAAAAAAAATAAAAGAATGAATATGATGTGAGTGAAAAATAGTGATGATGTATGAAAAGTTGTTGGAGAGAAAGAATGAAAAAATTGATTTTTGGAATATGTGATCATAGGTGGAATGATTTCCACTTGTCCAAAACATGGAAAATCATCTCATTCTCATTTTCCCTCTTATTCTTGGTGGTCCAAACACCCCCCTTAATTTAGATGAAAACATATCATCTTCAAATGTTTTAATTTAATCTCTTTATATACAATAATTCTTAAAATTACTTTTAATTTATGGTTAACTTTTCTAAACAATTTATCTCAAAAAAAAAAAAAAAAAAAACCTTTTCTAAACAATTATCCTCAAGCGGCCTTCCTTTAATTTTGAAGCATATTGATTTTCTCTTTTCTTGAATAGGAATAGTGTTTTATTTTTATCCCATTATACAAAATTAAACTTCAAATTAGCCATGGAGACTAATTTTAAGATTTATCTAAAATACAATAAAGTTTTATTTTAAAGTAGCAAGATTATAATGAAATGCATCTTGAAGTATATGGACCAAAATTAAACATTTTGACTTTTTTAAATTTGGGTTTGATCAAACTATTTATAATTTAAATGAAAATTTTATAAGTTATGATTGATTTTGTTTGCTCCATGTGAAATGAGAATCCATTTAAATTACATATTTCACAAATCAATGAAATAAAGATTAAGCATTTTAGATAGGTCCACAAATTTAGTAATTAGGATAAGATTGAGAGAAACAATGCCAGTTCACTCTACATAAGAGGCGTTTGTAGCTCTTCATACCGAACAAGTTTATCATATTTTGGTAAGCAATAGAGTTAGGCCTTGCCTTTATCGGTAATGTTTTTATTTATTTGATCATTTTTTTGATATCGATGAATGTTTAGATCAATTTATGCACACCTTGATTATTTTTATTAGATAATTTATTTAATTTTTATAATATTTAGATATTAAAAAATTTATATAATATTTATTTTTAGATAAGCAAACTTGTGAATTAAACCCATAATTTTTTAATTCTTTTTAAACTGATAAACATATAAGTTTAAATTTTCTTTTCAAATATTGTTAGGGTTAACATTTTATAACTTAGTAGAAAAAAACAATAAAAAGATGACATTAAGTTGGTTTTGACCAAGAAATCACATGCTTTGAAGTGTGGAAACAAAAAGTAAAGATGTAAGAGAGAGAGGAAATTTTAATTAGGGGTGTTCAAACAACCCGACAACCTAAATATTTGAACCCAACTCAATTTGACAAGTTAAGTTGGATTAAATATATTTTTGGGTTGGATTAGGTTCATAGTCATAAATTTGGCTTAGGTTGGGTCAAGGGTTGACCTAAAACGAACCCAACCCAACCCGACAAACTCGTATTGATTATTAAGTTAAAAAAATATTTTTTTTGCATATAACATAATTATATATACGTACATTTATTTTATTTAATAATTATTTTTAAATTTGTTATTTTTTAATATTTTTTTAATGTTTTTTTAAGTGTTTATAATCTATATATCATGTTAAAAATATATAGTCAAATCATGTCATTTATTTTTGTTAGTTTAATTATCTATTTGTTTTATGAAAGTCAAATTATGTCTTGTTATGTTATCTATTTATTTGTTTTATGTTTTATAATTGAGATCTTCAATAAAACCATCGTTATAGAATTAATGGTAGATAACTTTTGATTTAAATATTTTGCATATTGAATGTCTATATTAATTTCATTACCTTAATATAGTAATGTTTAGACATTGTATTTTAATTCTTTATATATAGGATTGTCTCTTTAATTAAGTTGAGTTGGGTTGTAAAAGTTACCCACTCGAAAAATTGGATTGGGTTCTATCAACCCAAACCAACCCGATCCAATCCAAGTTTAGCCATAATTTTAATTAATGGAAGCATATAATTTCAAATTGATGAGATGAGATTCTCCGTTAGGAGGTTTGGTATTTTGACCATCTGAGACAGATTAATGAGAAAGTAGAGAAGCACATAGGGATTATTTAAATTAAAAAGGCAAAGGCATAATAGTATAAAATAATATATAAAAAAAAAATTAAAACCTTCTAAAAGAGATATACAATATAAAAGCTTCTTCAAAGACACTCCATTTCTTGCTGCCTAATTCTTCGGAACGACAATGTTAAATTTTCTAATGTGCGTACGTTGAATTTTGTTGGCTCACACAGTTGCGGATCGAGAATTTTATGTCGGGAGCTTCATATGTTACTTTTTTTTTTCGAAACAGACATATTTACTCGTTTAATTGAAAATATGATTAATGTTTTTAGGCTAAAATATTGTTTGCTAAAATACTATTTTAGCCAATGATATTTGACATTTATTTTGTTTTGGTCTTAATCTTTGAAAGTCTAATTTTAATTTATAAATTTTGAATTTTGTTTTAATTGAACTTCTAAATTTTCAAAATTTTAATTTTAATCTATAAATTTTGATGCTCATTTGTCTCTAAACATTTTTTTAAGCTTTAAATTGGTTATTGGAAGTTTTTTTATTTGTTTATTTTTCTTTAAAAGAATTATTATCTTTTTCTATAAGATTTTAAAATATGTTTACAATTTTTGTTTTTAATTGTATTAAAATCATTAAGATTATTAAATTAATTTCGATTAATATTAAGTTTAAATTTATTATAATGACTAATTCTAAGTTTTTTGTAAGTACAATGACTAAAATTGTAATTTTAAAAGTTAAGGAATTAAACTGGAACAAACACAATAGTTCAGGCAAAAATATTATTTTATTCGATATTATTTCTACATTTTTCAATTTTATCTTAGCCACTTACTATTTTGTATAATGTCGTGTTAAATTATTACTTGTTGATTTAGCTAATATAACACATGTCATCATCAAATTCAAAAGAAATGTAAAATCTTACAGAATTTTAAAGATTTTTTTTACATGCTGATGTTTTTATTTTATTTTTTTAGTTTAACTTTCTTAAAAAAAAAAAAAAGTTTATAAACTAGATTATTAACAAAAGAGAACTTAAAAGACGATCATCTACAATTTATTTATAATTTAACCAAAAACTTTAAATGATGAAGTCTTATGGGACTAAAAAAAGGTGGCATATTGTTAAAGATGAATTTGTAAATGCAGTCTATTTATTTTGTAAAAAATATTTTATCTTTAGGTCTAAATATAAGGATAAAATTTTATTTATTTGGTTTTGAAAAGAACTGTGGGAAGATTTGAAGTTAAAATATGATAGCAAAAGGGTTCATATGATTGAGACTATTATAGTGCCCTTTATGGATACCTTGGGTCAAACGTTCTCGTTTTCTGTTTTCTGTTTCTTGTTCTTAATTCTTATTTCTTGTTTCTGTTTTTATTTAGAACAAAAAAAAAAGAATGTGTTTGATAACTGTTTCTGTTTCTTGTTTCTTAAAAATATAAGAAATGAGAACAAAATTGGTTTGATAATCATTTCTTGTTTCTTGTTTTTAAATTTTTTTATAGTTAAAAATAAAATGATTTATCATGAATAAATATTTGATATAAGAAGAAAAACAAAATAAAATTAAATAAAAAATTTGATAAAACACTCCTTACTGTTCGAGTCATTCGCCGAAAATAATGTTGAGAATCGGTATCAAGAGTACTAAAATTAAAATACATACATATATTGAAAATTTTAAAAACAAACAATATAAAAATTAAAAAAAGATATTTATGGTAAGAATTTAAAATTTTAAATATATCTATTTTAAATTAAAGTAAAAATATTTTATTACAACAATAAGAAATAAGACATTTAAATATAAATATTATTTTGTAGAATTGGAATAATATATTTAGAAATATAAAATTTTATTATATATTCGAATTAAGATAATATATAAATATAAATGATAATATGATATTGAATTGAAAAAAAAAGAAATAAAACAACATTACCTCAATTCAAACTCTTCACGTTAAAAACAAAAAAACTTACAATATTGAGCAAGGATACCAATTGGGCTGGATTCCAGTTATAGTGTATTTGGGACCAAATAAACTATAAAGAATATAGAACTTCTTTTTAGAAAAAGGAAACAGGAACACCAGAAACTACTTTCCATAGTTTCTCATTTTCTTACTTAATTTGAGAAACATTTTTTTTTTGTTTTAGGAACCAGAAACGGAAACGGTTATAAAACAAGTCTATTTTTCATATATATGAGAAACAGAAACAAAAAACAAGAAACAAGAACGTTATCAAACGGGCTCCTTGTAACTACTTTGATTGCAAACTTCAGAAAAGAAAAATACTTACATATTCATAGATGAGTAGACAACTCAATAAATGTGACCACACAAGTTTTTTTTTTTATAAATACTTTTTTTTTAAAAAAAATTGTGGGACTCCCATGATGTCATATCTATCTTATGTATATGTTACCTATACTACTATAAATAGATAAGTTTTTTCTCCTATTTAGAGAAATTAAAACAAAAGTTATATTGGTTTAATGGAGTGTTCACTAATTAAGTTAGACTGGCTATAGTGATCTGTTCTATAATTGGGAAAGGTATTGAATAGTCCAATTTATTATAGTTTTAATATTGAAAAAATAATTATAAACGACATTAACTCAAACAATAACTTAGGAACTAGTAGATATACATTTATCATACCAACCAATATCATTAATATTAACACTCTCAATTAAAGATTTACAAAATAAAAGGAGATTTAACACAAACAAACAACATTATCTTGATTGTGATTACATGAGCCCCAACTATTACATGACTACATTGACTAACTGTGAATACACAAACAACAACGCAATATAGAAAACCCAGCTTGGTCAATATCCCTATTCAAGACCAAAACATTTCTTAAACAGAAAGTCTAATGCTATGATTGTTCGCAATTCGCAAAGAGAGTCACGCAACTCTAGAGTATGCTTCAACAAAGTTATTGTAACAGCCCAAGATTTCCTTCCGGTTCTCCAGGTTTGTCCTGTTATTCCTTCAGTGAATTGTTTGGACTGTTAGGGCTATTTGTGCTTCTAGGGGTATTTTGGTCATTTTGCCTTCCGGGACAGTTTTACAGTAAATCAGGGTTTCAGGGCTGTTTCTGTCATTTGTGAACTCCGGTTATTCTTCGGTTTCAAGTTCCAGGTCAAAGGTTGCTATTTGAGAAGTTTGAAGGCTTTCCGGTTAAAAGAGAAAAAAATAAGAATAATAAGTGTTGTTGCTAGGATTCGAACCATGGTGGTTTGGGAGTTGAGTTTGAGCCAAATGTAGAGAAATTAAAATGAGTTTTAAAAGTGCTCTTGGTGGGATTTGAAGGTGATATTTTTGGAGGCATTTTTATTATTAAAAATAGGGAAAAAATCACATTTAGGGCTTCATCTCTTTCTCCCTTCTCCTTCCTTGGCCGACCATCATCTTCTCAATCCATCTCCTTGGCCAAATTCTCCAAGCTCCATAGATCTCCATTGCTCCCTTGCTCCATAGCTCATCTCCTTCATTCTTGCTCCAAGGTAAGTCTTTGCTAAACTACTCTCCTTTCTTCTTCTCCTTGCCTTGGCCGAGATCAAGCCTAACCAAGAGGAGTTGTTTTTCTTCTTCTCTTCTCCTTGTAGATCCGAGAGCTATTGTGCACTTGGGTTCGAGATCTCCTTGTGTTGCTTGCTTTTCTCTTGTTGGGTTGGATCCGAGCCATCTTCCCCTCTCCAACCTCCATTGCCGAGAGCCCCTTTGGTAAGATGATGGTGTTTTGCTTTGTTAAGTGTTGTGGTTGTGTAGATCTAACTTGTTCTTCTTCTTTGTGCAAATCAAGCCCTAGTCAAGCCTCCCCTTGTTGTGCATCCACCTTGGCCGAGACCCTAAGCTTCATTGGAAGGCCTTGCCGAATCCTCATAGGTGAGTTGATAAGCTTGAGGTGTTTGTTGGTTATGATGAGGGGTTGGCCGAGAGCTACATGGTAGCAAAAGTGAGTGTTTTTCCCTTGGCCTAGAGCCACTTGTGAGTGTGTGAGTGTGTTGCTTGTTTCTTGGACAAGAGATCTGACTTGTTTGCTCATGTGTGGTGATGCCCTAGCCGAGACTCATTGTTGAAAGAAGAAGCCGAGCCCCTTGGGTTTCTTCAAGTGCTTGGCAGAGAGCACTAGGTGCTAGCAGGGGTAGCCTCTTAATTCCCTTGCTTCTAGTTTGCAGTTCATAGTTAAGTGTTTAGCTAGCTAGGTTAATTTGTATGTTGTATGCTTTTAGGTTGTGAGACACTGTAGCTCAAGGAGCACTTTACTGTTTGTATTTCTGCTTGTTCCAGGTAAGGATCTCTTACCAGGGTTGTGTGGACCCTGCCATATGTCTTGATTGCATTATGTTTATATGTTATCTGTTATGAGCATGTTAGTGGATAGGACTGTTTCATTGTTTAACTCTGCTAGCATGTTTGCCCCTGTTTCTACATGTTTGTGCCATGCTAGGTTTGTCCTTCCAGCATGTTCTGAGATTCCTGTTTAAATTCGTAGTATCATGCTAGGTTGTACTTGTATACTTGTTGAGCATGTTTGAACTACTAGATATTGTCTTCTCTGTGATATTAGATAGTTAGTTAGAATTGTCTTCATCTAGAGGCTGAGAGTGGACATAACGTACTTTGTCCCCACAGGTCGGGATCAGTGAGTAGCCTAACGTACTTTTCTTCTGCCCCCGGCAGCCGATGTGGATTAGCTCCCGCATCGGTATAAGCCTAGTTTGTAGCCTGCTAGAGCAAACCCCGTCAAGCCTGCTGGGAGATAGTTCTTAGCTTCAGGTCGGTGGTACATGCTCCTACAACTGAGTGCCGAGGGCTCCGCACTACTGTAGATCATTGACACCGTTTCCGTTCTTGTTTTAAAGCCTGACTTCGGGTATTCTCCCGTTGTCTTAGGGTAAGCTTGGCCGAGGGTAAGAGGCCCTTGGGACAACTATTCGGGATCAACTTTTGAGTTGGTCATTTGGCTGAGGGAGAAAGACCCTCGAGGGTGTCTGACATCTATTTGGGATCAACTTTTGAGTCGATCAATTGGCCGAGAGATAAAGTGTAACGACCCAGGTTTTCATCCCGGTCTTCCAAGTATGTCCTAAGGGTATTTTGGTAATTTGGTCTGGCCGTTAGGGCCGTTTCTGTCTTTCTCAGCTGTTAATATTCTTGGATGGTCAAATGTAGGGTTTGGTTGCTTTTGGATGAGTTTGGGCTTGGAGAGATGTAAAAATAAAAAAATAGGAGTTTTGCCGGAATAAAACTGCTTCTGTTGGGATTCGAGCTCGGGTGGTCAGGGAGTCAAAGGTGTGGTCCTGCCAGTTGGGCCACCGTCGTTCTTGTTGCTCATTCCACAGTATACTTTGGTTGCCTGGGTTTCGGGAGTTTGAGAGTTTGATTAAAAGAGAAAAGAAATAGGTTTATTCATCTTTTTCTTCCTCCAAATCCCTTGCCGTCCACCATCTTCTCTCAAGCTTCCTTGAGTGCGCCTTCTCCCGAGAGCTCCATCGTTCCTTCGCCCCGGGTAAGCGTTCTCGATCTCTCCTTCTTGTTGTTGGTTGCCGATCCATTGGTAAGAGGGTTGTTGTTGGTTTCTTTTTGGTGTTGACTTTGCTGGCCGAGAGAAGGGATTGGTTTGATGGTGAAGTTTTGTGTTTGATGCACCGGTAATGAGCAGCACTCAAAGAATGCATCGCTGATCGGATCGCGACCACTGTGTCGGTCGCCCGGTAAACAAATCCCTCGGCGCCGATAGTCCAACCGATTGTAGCCCGCGCGCGTCACCACTGCGGCGCCAGGTCGCCGACGCCCAGATCCCAAAGACGAGTATACCGATCGCAGCCACCGCCGTCGCGCGTCGCCCGGCTGCAGCCAACAACAGCGATCGCCCGCGACGCCCACCGCATGCGAGCGGCACTGTTGCTCGCTCCAAAGACGCCGCCGCCGCGACGAGCACGCCCGCGTCGTCGCCGTTCACGCGCGCAGCCCCTGTCGCGTCTGCACTCCCTGCCGCACGCACGCACAACCCTAGCCGCACGTCTGCATGCCCAGCAGTGCCCCAGTGCCCGTTGCAGCCTGTCCGTCCGCGCCAGCCCCGTGCCGTGTGAGTTGCTCCCGACCGAGCTGAGCTCTATTTGCATTTTTGCCTAAGTCATATATATTGTGATATTTGTTGTTTGTCTGTTAGGTTCCCGATAGCTAGCTCGGGTTCGATTGCAGCTTAGGATCTTCTTGTGTGTTGTTGCCTTCCGACCCAGGTAAGGATTTCTTATCGGAGTTGTGTTGGCCCTGCGGTATATTCTGTGATTGTTGATTGTATGTATGTTTATGTTTATCAGCATGTTAGTGGATAGGTGCTCTGTTCTGAATTCCGACTGGCATGGTTCTCGTATTAATTCTCATGTTAGTTCCATGATAGGTTGTTCTGTTCTGGCATGCTCGTTATCTGTTCTTGCTTCGTAGTATCATGCTAGGTTCATTGTTTATGCTGAGCATGTATTGGATTGTTTGCTGTTATCTATTTATAGCTTAGAATTCTGATAGGTAGCATCATCCGGGCGAGGATGCATAACGTAACTTGCATCCGTGGCAGGGACGTGCGAGGCAGTACTCCGTCCTTGATCCGTCGTTAGGGTTTAGCTAACCCTAACGGCAGCCCAGTGCAATCTTGGGTGAAGGTGACAGCCTGTTAAATGCCCCAACGGTCGGGGAAATGACGAGGCATTGCCTTGTCCCCGGCAGTCGACACGACCTCAGCCTATCGGTAGTAGCCCTTGATTGCCACCTCATAGGGCAAGGACCGATTCCTGGTGTAAGCCTACCACGGCCGGTTTCTTAGCCTCAGGTGCTGTGGTACTGGCTGACATAGTCATAGTGTCCTGGTCTCACACCACTATGTTCAGTGACACCAATCCAGAGATTTGTTAGGCATGCGTACTGGACCAGGGCAACATGCCCTAGGCCCAGCACCTCCCTGGTTTGCGCAGCATGTGGTGCGCGCACACGCTCATTACAGTGCCGACTGGAGAGCTCCTCGGGATCTTAAGTTCAGTGCACCTTTCGTATCGACAGTAGTAGGAAAGCTGAGGCCGAGATTAATTTCTCGTATTTTATCGAGACGCGTTGTAGTTTTCCGGAGTAAGACCATAAGATGGCATCCGTGGTAATTATGTATGGATTAAATTGATGTGCTCTCTTCTGTGTTTATATTCATAGCCTGCGTACTTTCTGCTAGATGACCAGTTATATCGTATTGTACCCCGGTTGGGGATTCTTACTGAGTAATTCGTTACTCACCCTTATTTTTGTGGTTTTCCACAGGTAACTAAGGAGCGAGACATGATGGCTGAAGGAGGAGCTGCTGATCATGGAAACCAGTTGTTTTAAAACTCTGAGTTTATGTTTTATGTTTTGTTGTTCTCTGAATGCATGTAGTTGGGCACGAAGCCCTTAGGATGTTTTCTGATTGTTTTCTGGATTCTGACACTGTTGTAACTGTTAGGGGTTTTGTAAAGACCCGACCCAAAAGGGGCTCTAAATGGGCCTTTACCCCAATGCATGTAGTGAAAATAAAAGACATTATGAAAAATACATTTCGGATCCCAAGTAAAAACAGAAACATTCAACAACCAAAACATACATTTCTAAAAGCATACTCTGATCAGAGATTTATTTAAACCATTAAAACAATCCACAAGTACAAATATGCTGAATCCATAAAACGTAAGAAAACATCCTGGGCTCTGTGCCCGCTTCTACATGCATTCGGGGAAATAACAAAAGTCAAGAGTCATGATAAAATAAAATAATCGGGGATGACAAAGAAGATTCCATGATCACAGCTCCTCCTTCACCATCCTCGTCTCGCGCCTTGGTTACCCGTGGAAAACCACGAATAAGGGTGAGTAACGAATTACTCAAAGAAGAATCCCCAACCGGGTACAATACGATATACATGATCATCTAGAAGATTGTATGCAAGCTATGAGTATAAACACGAGAATAGAGCACATAGCTTAAGTCCACGCTTGGACCTCGGATGCCAACTCGTGGTCTTAGTCCGGAAATACCACAACACACTAAACGCGCTATACGGGAACAAGTTCCGCCTCACCGCCTCATCGCCGATACGAAAAGGTGCACTATCTCAAGATCCCGAGGAGCTCTCCGGTCGGCGCGCCAGAATGAGCGTAAGGATGCACCGCGTGCTTCTCTGGCAGACTATGGGGTGCCGGGTCTAGTGGCAAGCCGCCCATATCCGGATACCACGCCTAACTAAATCTCTCGGATCGGTGTCACCGACATAGGGGTGTGAGACTCGGACACGTGAACTATGTCGGCTGTACCACCGCACCGAGGCTAAGGAACGGGTCATGGTAGGCTTACACCAGAAGCCGCCCTTACCTTAACAGTGGCAATCAAGGGCTACCGCCGAACACGCCGAGGACGTCGTGCCGGCCGCCGGGACTAGGCATTGCCAAGTCATCATCCCGACCGTTGGGGCATCGCTTAGACTACCACCCTCACCCAAGATTGCGGGGCCTACCGGTTGGGATAGCTAATCCCTCACGGGGTCCAAGGACGGAGAATCGTCTCGAACGTCCTTGCCATAGATGCAAGATACTTTATGCATCGGGCTCGGATGATGCTATCTACCCGAATTCTAAACCTTAACAATAATAACGATTCAATCAATGCAAATCAATACGTGCTCAACGAGATACAAGGAACCTAGCATGATACTACGAAGCAAGAACAGTATCGAACATGCTAGAATAGAACAACCTAGCATGGGCTAACATGAGAAACAATACAAGAGTTCATGCCACTGAGAATTCGAGCAGAGCACCTAGGGCTAAACATGCTAATAATCATACACAGCATACAAAACAACAATCACAAATATACCGCAGGCCCACACAACTCCGTAAAGAAATCCTTACCTTGGTCGGGAGGCTTCTACACACAAATCCTAAGTCATGAACAATCCCGAGCTAGCGAGCGGGAACCTAGCAAACCAACAATAAACAAAGATCTAAAATGTCTAAACAACAATAGAACAGCAAGCTCGGCTCGGGAACTCACGCGGCACGACGACACGAGCTTGGAGCCGCCGCAAGCCGCACGGCAGTGGCGGGCGCGCCGGCCGCTACCGCACGCAGACGGCAGGAGGGAGCGCGCGCGCGGCCGGCGGCGCGCGATGCGACACGGCGAGCAGCCAGCGAGGACGCGCGCGCGGCGAACGTCTGGCGAAGCGCGCGCGGCGCGGCGCGCGCGGCGACGGCGACGCAGACGCGGGCAAGCGCGCGCGCGAGCGAGCAAGTCGGGCAAGCGGACACGGCGATCTGCTGCTGCGCCCGAACTGGTGCGACGGCGGGCCTGTGCGAGATCTGGGCGTGCGATGGACGGATCTGGGCGGCTGCTGGTGTGCGACGGCGACAGGGCTGACCGACGCGTTCTGGGCGTGTTGCTCGGGCAGATCTGAACAGCTGCTGGCGCGCGACGGGCTCACTGGTGCGATCTGGGCGATGGCTTCCCTCGGTGCAACAACTTTGGCGTCGACAAGCGATCGCGATCCTCGGCCGATCTGTGTACGCAATTCTTTGGTCGGCGCGTCATGCGGCGGCAAGCGCGTGGCCGCGACAGCCGCTCGTGCGGATCGGCGTCTTTGCTTTCGGCCGGTTGGGCGACGGTGGATCTGCTGGTGCCGGGCGGATCTGCTGGCTGGGGGGCTGGCTTGTGCGGCAAAGAGAGGTGTTGGAGAAGAAATGCAAACCTAGCTTCCTTTCTCTTTTAACCAAATACAACAAAACTCCAAAACCCAAGGCTAACCATAAAATGACCCGGAAGGAGCAACAAGAGCTCTCAATAGCTCAACTGGCCACACCACCCACCCACGACTTCTTAGACCCCACAGGTTCAAAACCCACCAAACACACTTTTAACACACCATTTTCCTTTTGCATCTCCCCATGCCCAAACACATCCACAAAGCCTAAAAACTTACATAAATCCATCCAATAATTTTAGCAATCGAAAAAGATATAAACAGTCCGACGGCCCGACCAAATTACTAAAATACCCCTAGGGCATACCTGGAAGGCCGGGATGAAAACACGGGTCGTTACAATATTCCTCCTTTTATGACTTTCGTCCTCGAAAGTCCTTAAGACTGAAACAACACAGATATCGCATTCTCATCCCGTCCTTCCCGCTCACGAGCGCCTCCTCCGAACTCGGACTCCTTCACTAAACTTTTACCAACGGATCTCACTTCTACGCAACGTCTTCGACTCAAGACCAGAATACTCATAGGCTTCTCCTCGAAGCCCAAACCCTCACTCACCGCAAGGGCTCAAAGTCCACAATGAACAATGGGTCCGGCACATGCCGCCCCAACATCGATACATAAAAACACCGTGGCACAAATTTGTCAACAAACAAACTCAACCCTACAACAAATCAAGCCAAACAACCGAACCTTCCAGATTCCAAAACTAAACGGCCTACTCTTACTTCACAAAAGACCAACAAACCTCAAACCTTGACTACACCTTTAACGAGATACAAACGAACCACCAACTCGGCGCATGATCCAAAAGACAAACTTCTCCAACTAGAACACGACCACAACACTTAAGCAACCATCTTAAGGAGACAATCGCCAGAGCAAGGAACATCCAACATTCCTCTCAAGTAAAACTCGGGAAGCGAGGACTAAACCATCACGCAGCCTATCTCTGCGACACAACACCTTGAGGAAAACAAATCAACGACTTACCAACCAATGCCACGGCACCTCCGTGCAACTCACTCAAACGCGGCTCTACTAACGCCAACCGGGAACTCACAACAACTAGGAACAAAGCCCGAGAAGGGCTTGCTCGTGAGAACTCAACCCAAACTTATAACGAGCAACGCTGCCTCCAAGCTACTACTCAACTCTTAAAATCCAACTGGCTACTCGAAGGACTTCCCTTTAAGCCTAAGCCTAACTCATCTTCCAACCGAAGCTCCACTCCCAAAACCTCACAAGGAAAACGGATAACGACAGCCTCAAAGCTTACGGATCCTCGGGCCACACGAATCCATAAGACTACCTCGCAAGCTATCACTCGAGGCCGGCATCCAAGGAGCAACTCAACCACCACGGAGGCTAGAGGGAAAGGAAATCTTCAATCCCCAAAGAACCAACAACTTGCCGTAACAACTCAACTCTTCTTGGTGGCCTCCGCCCTTGCGGGAACAAACAACTCTTGCTTGCTAACAACACAAAGCGAGAACCCTCTCATTTGGTGACATTGCGCTACTCGATCGACTACACAACTCGGGAGCTAAGCCGACTCACGCCAAACGGAAACGACTTCCCAAAGCAAGCAAACTCGGAAGGGCAATGAACTCCACACACGCTCGCGACTTGCTCAAACCCAAGGCAACAACAACCAACTCTCTTGGAAGCAACACCCAAGAGAAAACTCAACCAATCGGACCACCAAACCAAACAAACAAAGACTTGCTCAATCTGGCGGGGAGGGTCAACTCCCAAAACTTATCGACTAGGAACAAGACCTCGGGCAACGCCCTTCAATTAGAACCGAACTAGCTCTCGAAACAACAAACGAACCAAATCTTGGCCAAACACTCACAAGAGGCGAACAACCTTTACTGCAGCCTCTAGAACACCATCCAAGAATCCGCCTAATCGGACAACGACTACTTCCAAGCGACCAACAAACTTTTCCTTCAAGCTAGCGCTTCCACCATTAACTCCAAGACCAAGGGAGTAACGACAACTCCCCGAAGGAAACGGCTCTTACAAGCGGACAACCAACGGACAGAGAACTCCACATACGCTCACCGTCTTGCTCCACGAGCAACAACATCTAGTCTCACGGGGCACAACAAGGGTCCATCTCGGATGAACCTCCAAATGCCAAACGGGGCAACTCAACATCCTGGAAACAGGAAAAACAACCAACATGGTACAAACCACTCGCCCCCACGCAAAACTAAACTCTAACAACACCAATCCACACCTTGGTCAACACCAAGCATCAACTTGCCACCACACCAAAACCACTCTGGACTTTACTCCAAATAAACACTAGCTTGCTAGTCTACCAAGATCGCTAGCAACTCCACCGAGGCTACAAACTACACGCCTCCAGCTAGCCAACCAAACTCACTAGCTTGGGCTGACCGAGCTCTGGAGGCTCTCCACAACCTAGGGTTCTTCGGCAACCCTCGACACACACACCTGCCGGCATACGATCTAACAGACAACCGCTCGAACAACAACTCCAATTTCCAATCCCAACCATGTTTGGCCAACTCCAACTCCTTGGGAACCTAGAGGACCCGAAACGCTACTGAGACGCGTCATCCTCCTACTCAAAGCATCGGCCACAACATAACTTCTACCCAAGGAAGGATCCGAACAACTCTCTTAGCCATGACGATCGAAAACCACGCGGCTTAGCTACCATCAGCTCTTGTTCGGTTTCCAATGAACTCCAACCAACGATCAACAAGAAGATCCGCCAACCAAGCTTAGGCCCAACTTAACAAATCTTGCCTAAGCAACAACTTGATACCACGAGCACGGTATCCTTACCACCTCAACCAAAGCCTTACAACAACCACCGAGTCCAACTTCTCAAGGAACCGAGCACGAGATCTCCAAAGCAAACCCTACATGGATCTCAAACTCTCGCCACGGAAACGAACCACACAAAACACACTTGTGTGCACAACTCCCAACCTTCCTTTAGAGATCCAAGACTAACAAGCGCTTTTCCACAAAGCAACGATAACTCCCGGCAAATGATACAAACACTCCAAGGAACACCAAAAGTTCCATCTCCACACGATACTCGAAGCCGAGGCAACCTTGCTCTACCAAAGCATAATCATGCCAAACCAAACTTACTTTGTACCAAGCCTCAACCAAGGGTGCTTACCCCTAAGGCATCCAAAACCTCTCGCAAGGCATCACTCATCTCGCCTCATAGGCATCCAAATCATCTCATGAGCATCCAACTCGAGATCCTCTCTGCTGGACCAAACTCGCATATACGATGCTCAACTCTCCTCGATTAGGCCCTCGAAGGTAGTTGACCGCACTACCAACCACAAAGAAAATCTCTTGGCCTTAACACTAGCGCGAGACTCACGCGCACCAACATTTACCAACCGGCAACAACTGCTGACTTACTCAACCTCCGGAAACACCGGGAGAGGCTCCGGCTCCTCTCGAGCATCCTTTTTCGCTTGTAGTCCATCGACTACCACCGAACTAGCCCTCCAGCACGACCTAAACGGGTGCAAGCGCCATAAACAGATCCAAGGCTAAAGGAGTACGCTGAACTCCGAACGGCATAGAACCATCTGCTATGCCCAAGGCAAACTCAAGCTCGAGCGGACTTAGTGCCAAAGTGGCACACAAACCAATGCACCTCAAGTGCTACTACTACCAAATCCACATCCGAGGAAGTCGGGTCATTAAACAACAACGGAGCTCGCAAGGGGGCAAGATGACCCTTCATCCGCCTCAAGCCACTAACACGGCAACTTGCCAAACAATCGGGCGACTAGTGGAGACTCGCTAGTCCACCTCTCACAAGGGACTTCCACCACCATCCGATGAACCAAACAAAGACAGAGGCGGCACACCTCGGCCTCACGAGCAGCGGGGCATCCCACACACGGATGCTAAACTCAAACTCGCCAACTACTTTACTACTAGCGAGTAGGACTTACTAAAACATCGAGCTCTACAGGCATCCATTTGCCAACACAGGCGTCTCCATCAACGCCAACAAACTCATCCAATAAACTCGCTGATCATGCCCTCCGGGAACCTCAGGGGCTACAAGAGCTACTGGGGAAAAATGTTTGAAACAAACTCTGCCACCGGGCTATCTGTGCCGGGACTCCTCACTACGCACTACAAATCTGCGCTGGTCTCCGCTCTCTGATAGCTAAAGGCACGCCATCAAATCTCTCATGGTGGAGCACACTCTGCTCAAGGAGTCTCACTCTGAGGCGCCGCTAGCCTCTACCCCCTCCTCTAGGCAACTCAATCTGCCGGGGCCAAATCGCATGCGGGCCTAACAACCCCAGACGCGCCTCAACATCAACACGATCGGTCCAACTCCTCGGTCGGACATGCCAAGCGTCCCGCTCCTCCGGTGCGATCAACATACCGGCGATCTGCGCACGAAGCACCACCACCCTCTCACTGGGAAAAGCGAAAGAATCGGGCCACAAATGGCCAACGGGAGTCTAAGCTCGCCTCCCTCTGGACGATGTCCCGGGCATCCGAATCTATCTGGATACCTCAACAAGCCGCTAAACAAATCTGCTCGCGCTGCCTGCGAGAAAGTTGGCATGATGGCTCACTAAGCCCAAACCAACAACGAGTCGAGAACACCGCTTTCGTCTCCGCTCCACAACACTACACAAGGCATACACAAGATGACAGGTATTGTAAATTCTTAACCCTTTTTCCTTTCTAAAACAATAAACCTAGGCGTACCTGATGACTGTCGGAGTGCTGGTGATCATGGAAGGATGACCTACAACAAAGGTCGGTCTCACGAATCTATGACTCGAGCTCGATACCAATCAGAAAGACCCGACCAAAAGGGGCTCTAAATGGGCCTTTACCCCAATGCATGTAGTGAAAATAAAAGACATTATGAAAAATACATTTCGGATCCCAAGTAAAAACAGAAACATTCAACAACCAAAACATACATTTCTAAAAGCATACTGACGATCGAGATTTATTTAAACCATTAAAACAATCCACAAGTACAAATATCTTTGGAATCCATAAAACGTAAGAAAACATCCTGGGGCTCTGTGCGTCACATGCATTCAGGAAATAACAAAAGTCAAGAGTCATGATAAAATAAAATAATCAGGGATGACAGCAGGATTCCATGATCACAGCTCCTCCTTCAGCCATCTTGTCTCGCGCCTTGGTTACTCAGCAAGAATAAGGGTGAGTAACGAATTACTCAACAAGAATCCCCAACCGGGGTACAATACGATATACATGATCATCTAGAAGATTGTATGCAAGCTATGAGTATAAACACAGAATAGAGCACATAGCTTAAGTCCACGCTTGGACCTCGGATGCCAACTCAGGGTCTTAGTCCGGAAATACCACAACACACTAAACGCGCTATACGGGAACAAGTTCCGGCCTCAGCCTGCCTCTTGTCGATACGAAAGGTGCACTAGCTCAAGATCCCGAGGAGCTCTCCGGTCGGCGCTGTAATGAGCGTAAGGATGCACCGCGTGCTTCTACAGACTATGGGGGTTGCCGGGTCTAGTGGCAAGCTGCCCATATCCGGATACCACGCCTAACTAAATCTCCGGATCGGTGTCACCGACATAGGGTGTGAGACACGGACACGTGAACTATGTCACCTGTACCACCGCACCGAGGCTAAGGAACGGTCATGGTAGGCTTACACCAGAAGCCGTCCTTACCTTAACAGTGGCAATCAAGGGCTACTACCGAACACGCCGAGGACGTGTTTACCGGGGACTAGGCATTGCCAAGTCATCATCCCGACCGTTGGGGCATCACTTAGACTACCACCCTCACCCAAGATTGCGGGGCCTACCAGGTTGGGATAGCTAATCCCTCACGGGGTCCAAGGACGGAGAACTGTCTCGAACGTCCTTGCCATAGATGCAAGATACTTTATGCATCCGGCCCTGATGATGCTATCTACCCGAATTCTAAACCTTAACAATAATAACGATTCAATCAATGCGATCCAATACGTGCTCAATAGATACAAGGAACCTAGCATGATACTACGAAGCAAGAAGTGTCGAACATGCTAGAATAGAACAACCTAGCATGGGCTAACATGAGAAACAATACAAGAGTTCATGCCATCAGAATTCGAAACAGAGCACCTAGGGCTAAACATGCTAATAATCATACACAGCATACAAAACAACAATCACAAATATACCGCAGGGCCCACACAACTCCGGTAAGAAATCCTTACCTTGGTCGGGAGGCTTCTACACACAAATCCTAAGCTGCGGAACAATCCCGAGCTAGCGAGCGGGAACCTAGCAAACCAACAATAAACAACATCTAAAATGTCTAAACAACAATAGAAACGACAAGCTCGGCTCAAGGAACTCACGCGCGCACGACGACACGAGCTTGGAGCTGGCAACAGCAAGCTGCACGGCAGGCGGGCGCCGGCCGCGCGCAACGCACGCAAGGACGCGCAGGGACGCGCTACTGCCGCGCTACCGCACGGCGAAGCGTCTGAAGCGGCGCGCCGGCGCCGGCGTGGCGATGCGATCTTGACACGGCGGCGGCTTCAGCGAGAGAAGCGCGCGCGGGCGAACGTCTGGCGAAGCGCGCGGCGGCGGCGGCGCGCGGCGGCGGCGAGCAGCAGACGCGGCTGGGCGCTGGGCGAGCGATTCGGCAAGCGGACACGGCGATCTGCTGCTGCGCGCGCAATGCGTGCGACGGCGGGCTCAGTCGAGATCTGGCGTCATGATGGACGGATCTGGCGGCTGCTGGTGTGCGACGGCGGCGGTGGCCGACCGACGCGCTTACGGGCGTGTTGCTCGGGCGGATCTGAGCAATTTCTTGGCGCGCGACGGGCTCATCAGTGCGATCGGGCGATGGCTTCCCTCGATCGCGACTGGCGTCGCGACAAGCGATCTGGCGATCCTCGGCCGGATCTGTGCAAATGGCTGGTCGAGGGCGTCTGCGGCGGCAAAGCGTGCGGCGAGCCGTTACAGTGCGGATCAAGGCGTCTTTGCTTTCGGCCGGTTGGGCGACGGTGGATCTGCTGGTGCCGGGCGGATCTGCTGGCTGGGGGGCTGGCTTGTGCGGCTAAGAGAGGTGTTGGAGAAGAAATGCAAACCTAGCTTCCTTTCTCTTTTAACCAAATACAACAAAACTCCAAAACCCAAGGCTAACCATAAAATGACCCGGAAGGAGCAACAAGAGCTCTCAATAGCTCAACTGGCCACACCACCCACCTGACTTCTCAGACCCCCTGGGTTCGAAACCCACCAAACACATTTTTAACACACCATTTTCCTTTTGCATCTCCCCATGCCCAAACACATCCACAAAGCCTAAAAAACTTACATAAATCCATCCAATAATTTTAGCAACTGGAAAAAGACATAAACGGTCCTGACGGCCCGACCAAATTACTAAAATACCCCTAGGGCATACCTGGAAGGCCGGGATGAAAACCTGGGTCGTTACAGTTTTGAATGATTTGAATAAATCTCTGATCAGAGTATGTTTTAAACTGCTTTTAGCTTGGAACAGGTGCTTAGAAATAGGGACATGTTCCAGGACATTTTTAATTTGATTTATGATTGGATTTTTACAAGTTTTTAGTTTTCATTCAGAATCTGGGAAACGATCTTGCACATAGTTTTTAAGTTTTTAAAGCATGCATTGAGGTAAAGGCCTAGTTTAGGACCTCTTTCGGGTTAGGTCTTTACAGTTGGTATCAGAGCTCAGAGTCATAGATTCTGTAGACTGACCATTTGTTGTAGGTCGTTTTTCCATGATCATCAGCACTCCGACAGTCATCAGGTATGCCTAAGTTTACTGTTTTAGAAAACGGTTAAGAATTTGTTTTAGCAGAGCAGGGCGGAGACGAGCAGGTTCTGACTCGTTGTTGGTTTGGGTCCAGAGCGCCATCATGCCAACTATCTGTAGTGTAAGGAGTACGATAGCAGCTAGTCAGGGTATCCAGATAGATACAAATACCGTAGGGACATCGTCCTAGGGTGTAAAGACCCGACCCGAATGGGGTCCTAAAATAGGTCTTTACCTCAATGCATGCATTCAAAACAAAAGTCAATATGCAAGAAGGGTGTTTCAGATTCTAAGTAAAAACTAAAAACATATAACATCCATTTAAAAGTCAACATAGATTCCTGAAACCTGTCCCAGTTTTCAAGCACCTGTTCCAAGACAAATACATTTCCAAAACTTACTCTGATCAGAGATTTATTTAAAACATTCAAAACATCCAGAAGTTACAATAGTGCTAGAATCCGGAAAAACATTCAGAAAACAACCTAGGGCTCCGTGCCCAACTACATGCATTCAGAGGAAAAATAAGACATAAAGAATCATAGATAAAATTCAGAGTTCGACAGCTGGTTTCCATGATCACAGCTCCTCCTCCAGCCATCCTGTCTCGCACCATGGTTACCTGTGGAAAACCACAAAATAAGGGTGAGTAACGAATTACTCAGTAAGAATCCCCAACCGGGGTACAATACGATATACATGGTCATCTAGCAGAAATGTATGCAAGCTATGAATATAAACACAGAAGAGAGCACATAGCTTAAATCCACACATAAACTTCGGATGCCATCTCAGGGTCTTACTCCGGAATAATCCACCTCAAGATACGATCCTATACGAGAAACAAGTCTCGACCTCAGCCTGTCTACTGTCGATACGAAAGGTGCACTGAACTCAAGATCCCGAGGAGCTCTCCGGTCGGTGCTGTAATGAGCGTGTGCGCGCACCGCATGCTACTGCAAACCATGGTGGGTGCCGGGTCTAGTGGCAAGCTGCCCAAGTCCAGTCACCATGCCTAACTAAATCTCTGGATCGGTGTCACTGACATAGGGGTGTGAGACCTGGACACGTGAACTATGTCAGCCTAAACCACCGCACCTGAGGCTAAGGAACCGGTCGTGGTAGGCTTACACCAGGAAGCCGTCCTTGCCCTATCAGGTGGCAATCATGGGCTACGGCCGAACACGCTGAGGACGTGCCGACTGCCGGGGACAAGGCAATGCCTAGTCATCATCCAGACCGTTGAGGCATTTAAGAGTCTGCCACCCTCACCCAAGATTGTAGGGCCTGCCATTAGGGTTAGCTAAACCCTAACGGGGATCGAGGGGCGAGTCTCGCCTCGTGCGTCCTGCGTGGATGCAAGTTACGTTATGCATCCTGGCCCGGATGATGCTACCTACCATATCTCAACCTATAAACAGATACAACAAACAATCCAATACGTGCTCAACAGATACAACGAACCTAGCATGATACTACGAAGTAAGAACAGATAACGAGCATGCCAGAACGGAACAACCTAGCATGGACTAACATGAGAAACAACATAAGAAATCATGCCAGTCGGAAATTCAGAACAGAGCACCTATCACTATACATGCTGATAAACACAACAAGAATACAAATAAAAATCACATATAATATCGCGGGGGCCCACACAACTCCTGGTAAGAAATCCTTACCTTGGTCGGGAGGCAACTACACACAAGAATCCTAAGCTGCGATCAATCCCGAGCTAGCTAACGAGAACCTAACAAACACAACAATAATCATAATCCATAGGCTTAAATATAATAAAACGAATAGGGCTCAGCTCGGGAGCACTCACACGCATGACGTGGCGCATAAACAGACAGACGCTGCCCTTTCGACATCTCTTTGCGCGATGGCGCTGATGGTGCGCAGGCCGGAACGCTTTGGCTGGGTCAGGCGGCTGGCGCGCGTGTCGAAGCGCGACAATCGCTCGGCGCGGAGCTGCTCGCGGATGGGCGACGAGGAGGGACTGGCGCGCGCGCGCTACTGGGAGGACGAGCGGCGCGCGGCGACGTGGCGATCGTGCAGCGCGATGGTCGCGACGGAAGTCTTCTTTGGGCGCGACGGCGCTGGTGTCTTCTTCTTGCTGCAGCGACAAAGACTGCTCATTCTGGGGGCTCTCCTCTCGGCCAACTGCAAGCAAAGTACACACTCACCTCTTTTTCTCTCTCGGCCAGCAAGAACCCAAATCGGAGAAGAAGAAGAGAACGATGAAACTTACCCGAAATGACGATCGAACCACGGGGCTGCTTGGAAGATGGGGATCGGCTTGGGAGAGAATAGCTTGGGCGGCCAAGGTGATTTGGAGAAGAAACACCAAAAACCCTATTTTCTTTTCTTTTAATCAAATGCACCAAAACTCCAAGGATCCAAGGCTAACCAAGACATGCCGCGGAAAGAGTAACAAGAGCTCCCACTAGCTCAACTGGCACGCATCCCAATAGGCCTCCTGGAGACCTGGGTTCGAATCCCAGTTGCAACACAAATAACTCCCAATTTTACTTTTGCATCTTCCCATGCCCAAACACATCCACAAAGCCTAAAAAACCTACATAAGACCATCCAATAATTTTTAACAACTGCAAAAGACATAAACGGCCCTGACGGCCCGAAAAAACCACCAAAATACCCTAGGGCATACCAAAGACCGGATGAAAACACGGGCCGTTACATAGGGTGAGGCTGAGAGAGGGTGGAGGTGATTTGCCTCGGAGTACCGCTCTAGGAGCGGAGTTAGCTTTGGCTTTGCACATGTTGTTGCTAGTGGAGTAGGTTTCAGTATGGACTAGCCTGGGTAGTTCAGGTGTTAATCTTGAACCTTAGCAGATTGTTTGGTTGCCCAGTGAGTGACTGTAGAGTTAGTAGCCTTCGATGAGGATGTAGAGACATCTTTGATCACTTGCAAATTGTTGTTGTTTTGCAGCTAGTTAAGTCAAAACCCTGTGGTTAAGGGTGCAACGAGTAGTGTACCCATCAAACTTGATCCGTTGGTGGTTTCCCCAGTTGACTAGCAAAGTTGAGCACTCTTCTTATGGTGAGCTCCTAGAGTAGAGCTAGCTGCTGCATGTTGAGAGAGCCGGTCGGAGTTTTGTTGAGCATCAAGTGGAGATGCAAGAGTAGGCTGTGACACTTCAGTTAGATGAGATGCCATAGACAGGGTTGTTTGAGTTATGAGCTCTTGTATGCCTAGCCATAGTTTTCGTCACTTGAAGTTGTGACCTTGCTGGCCCTATTTGTAGTAAGATGTAGAATTTGGTGGTAGTGGCACTTGAGGTGCGTTGGTGGGTGTGCCAGTTGGGCACTAAGTCTGGTTTAGGCCTGAGATTGGCACGGGTAGAACAGATGGTTCTATAACTTGCCCGGAGTTCAGCACACTCCTTTAGCCATTGGACCCGTTTGTGGCAGTTGCACCTGTTTAGGTCGCGCAAGAGGACTAGTTCAGTGGTAGTCGGAAGACTACAAGCGAAAGGACGTACGAGAGGAGCGGGAGCCTCTTCCCAGTGTTACCCGGGGTTGAGTACGTCAGCAGGTTGAAGGTTGATAAGTGTTAGCGCGTGTAAGTCTCACGCTAGTGCTGAGGCCAAGAGAACCATGTTGTTGGTAGTGCGGTCAACTACCTTCGAGTGCCTAAATCTGAGTAGAGTTGAGCATCGTAGATGCGAGTTTGGTCCAGCAGAGGGGCCATGAGTTGGATGCCTTATGAGTAAAGCACACTTAGTAGAGACGTTGGTATGAGGTAAGTTCAGTTTGACATTGTTATGCTTTAGTAGAGCAGGGTTGCCACAGCTCGAATATCGTGTGAAGTTGGAACTCTTGGTGTTCCTTTGGTTGACGTAACTCTGCCGAGAGTTAGTTGTTGCTTTTGAGAAAGCGCCTGTTAGACTTGGATCTCTAAAGAAAGGTTGGGAGCTGTGCACACAAGTGTACTTTTGTGTAGTACGTTCTGGTGGCGAGAGTTTCGGAAACCATGTAGGGTTTGCATTGAAGGACCCAGTGCTCGGTTCTTTGAGAAGTTGGGCTCTAGGTGGATGTCGAAAGGCCTTAGTTGAGGTTGTAAGGATACCGTGCTCGTAGTCGGGTTGTTGCTTAGGAAAGTTTTGTTAAGTCGGTCCTAAACCTGGTTGGTGAAACCTCTTGTTGTTCATGGTTGGAGTACAGGTGGTACTGAACAAATGGTGGTTGTAGCGAAGCCACGTAGTCTCTGACCGTAGTTGTTAAGGGTGTTGTTCGGAATCGTTACCCTTGGTGGAAGCTACGATGTGGCTGATGCTTTGAGTAGGAGGATGACTCATTCTGTAGCGTTTCTAGTCTTTTTGGTTTCGAGGTTTGGAGCAGGCCAGCATAGTTGTAATGCTGGAAAAGGAGTTGTTTGTTCAGGCAGTTGACTGTTAGACCGTTTGACGACAGTGTGTGTTTGAGGGTTGCCGAAGAAACCCTAGGTGTGGAGAGCCTCACCAGAGCTCAGTCAGACCCAAGCAGTGAGTTTCAGTTGACAAGTCGGAGTCGTGTAGGTTGTAGACCTCGGGTGAGTTGCTGTCAGTTTTGGTAGGCTAGCAAGCTAGAGTTTGTTTGAAGTAAAATCCGGGTTGGTTCTAGTGTGGTGGCAAGTTGGTGCCTGGCGTTGACCAATGTGTGGTTTTCGAGTTTCTAGAAGTTAGCCTTGCTGGTGGGGCGAGTGGTTCTTGCCCTGTCGGATGTTTTTCTTGTTTCCAGAGTTTTAGGAGTTGCCCCTCCTTTGACGTTTGGGGGTGAGTCTTTGCTAGTTCGTAGTTGGCAGTTCAGTCTGTGGTGGAACCCCCCCCCCTTGTTGTTGCCTTCGTGAGAGTTAGACGTTGTTGCTTTAGCTGAGCAAGACATCGAGCGTGTGTGGAGTTCTTTGTCCTTTGGATGTTTGCTTGTAAGGAACCGTTTCCACATAGGAGTTGTCAGGTTACTCCCTTGGTCTTGGAGTTGGTAGCAGTGGTGCTAGCTAGAGGGAAAGTCTGTTGGCCGCCTGAAAGTAGTGGTTTGTCCAGTTAAGCGGACTCTTGAGTGGTGTGCTGGAAGTTGCTGTAAGGGTTGTTCTGCCTCCTGTGAGTGGTGGCCTAGTCAGTTAAGGTACCTTGTGTGTTTCGCCTGGGAGCTGTTGCACCTTTGTAGTTGAGAAACCCTTTGTACCAGTTGTGGGCTGAGGTTGCACCATTGTGGCTGGACTAGGGTCTTGACCTTTGAGGGATCCTTGCTGGTTAGTGTAGCTTGTGCTCTGCCAGCCATTGTTGGTATTCTTGTTCTTGGTAGCTGGTGTTAACAAGGTAGTGGCGTTCCATACATAAAGTTTTGGTGGGAAGGTGCAATAAGCTTAAGCTAGAGGGTAAAAGCCTATTTGTGTTACCGTTTGGACTTGTGAGTTGTGTTTCATTTTTGAGGCGAGCTTCGTTCCGTTGCTTGCATGGAGGTAAGTTCAGTGGAGGAAGCCCCTCTGGGGCCCTGTTTCTAGCGGGTTGACTTTTCCTGTCAGTGATCTAGGTCGAGCTAGAGTTGAGTAGATTGGCGTAGCTATGCGATTTCATGGTTGGTTAGGCTTCCGAGTTCGTAGCACTCAAGTTGTTGAATTGTAGGTTTCCTTGTGGGAGCCGACAATTGGTTGAGGTTGTTGTGTGAGTTCGAATTTTTGGCAGATTAGTTTCAGTAGCTAGAGCTCGCACCTCGCCCTGGGTGGAGATGTCATTGCTATGGAGTAGTGGCATGGCAGTTTCAGGCTAGAGTTGTTGGCACCAGGGTGTGGCAACAAAGGTTTATTCTAGGCAGTGCGTTGGTGAACCGTTGTTCTGGAGAGCGTTCTTAAGAGGCTTGTGAACCGAGTGCAGTTCCAGTAGTGTTTTCACACTCTGACCGATGGTCTTTTTTTGAAATGAACAGATCCTTCAGAACTTGTTGCGAGTTGGTGTTTCTGTGGTTAGGCAACGGGGGACCAGTGTGGGATTTTATGAGGTTGCCTTGGGTAGCCGTTCCCAGCTGTCAGTTCATGTGGTTCCGTTGAGGCGTTGTATGGTAATTGTTGCAGGTTGTTCTGGGAAAAGATTGGTGGCTGTCAGATTTTGGGTCTAGAGTTGCTGCAGTAGACCAACAGTGCAATGCAGAAGATTAGAGCTCGTATGTTGATAGCTCAGAGCAGGCAGAAAAGTTACGCCGATGTGTGGCGTCGAGACTTGGAGTTTGAGGTTGGACAGCACATGCTCCTAAAGGTTGCACAGATGCGTGGTGTGTTGAGGTTTGGTAAGCGAGGGAAGTTGAGTCCCCGTTTTGTTGGTCCGTTTGAGACTCTTGAGAGGATTGGTAGAGTTGCATATCGGTTAGCCTGTAACAGCCCGGTTTACAGTTGAATGCAAAATTAGGTTTGTATATATTTTATTTTGAAACGTGTTGTTGGGAGGACTCGAACCCTTGGCCTCAAAGGGGTGGGAAGCTTGGAATTAAATAAAGAAAATAAGTGCGTCCACTGGCTCGAAGGGGGAAGCCTTGGGAAGGGAATTTGGGATTCCCAAGGCTTATTTAATTTGAGGAAGGAAAAAAAAGAAAAAGAAAGCTTCACTCGCAAAAAAAAAAAAACCCTCTCCCCACACCCTCGCCGCGCTGCCGTCGCCCATCCATCGCCCCCCCGGCGCTCGTGACAGCCCGCGCGCACCGAAAGCGGCCTTGCGGCAACGCGCAGAGCCAGCGCCCGTCCGTCGCTGCGCTCGCACGCCCAGCGCCCGCCGTCCCAGCCGCCAGCAGCGCCTCGGCGTCGCTCGACCGGCGCATCCGCGACCGCTGGCCCGCGTCAGCGCACCGTGTGTGTCGTCCGTCCGTGCCTCGCGCGCCGCGACGCCGCTTCTCCGGCTCGCCGCTCGCCCGCACCGGTTCTCGTCCACACGCGAGGCCCCGCTCGACTCCAGCCTGATCTGCGTCAGCACGCCCGGTCGCGGCCGCACGCCCCGCTGCTGTGTGTTGCCGAGGACCACGCGCTCGCGCCCAGCGCCCCTCTTCAGTACGATCGCCCGCCAGCGCGGCCAGAGCTCGGCCAGCCGATCGACGCACAGCAAGCAGCCCGTCGCTCGCGACGCCCGCGCCGCACGCCGCCTCCCGAGCCTGGTGCCTTCTCGGTTGGTAAATTCCCGAGCCTCCAACCTTTATGTTCTTTTTAGCTGCTGTTGGTTAATTAGGTTGATTTTATTACTTGCTTAGGTTGTCGGGTTCGCTTAGAAGCTCGAGAGTCATCCGTTTATTGTTGGTTCTATTCACTTCCAGGTAAGGATTTCTTACCGGGGTTGTGTGGACCCTGCGAATACTTGATAGCATGCTATGTGTTGTGTTTGTATGAAATTGCTAGTGGATAGGTTGCTTGTTCTTTCTTGTTTTCAGATGGTTTTTGTGCTTGTGATTCCTGATATATCCTGTTAGTTTCATGCTAGGGGTTAAATTGTCTCGGCATAACCGTGACCATGTTATCCTGTTAGTGCCATGCTAGGAATTGGAGGGTGATGTATAGTGTAAGAGATTGTAGGGGTAACTAGTGCGTCCCGCTCAGGTAAGACCCGATGGACACCGGAGGTGTAAGACCACAGGGGCATCCTAGGTGTGTAAGTCCCGATGGGCATCACCGAGTTGGAGGTGTAAGACCCTGATGGGCATCCTAGGTGTATAAGTCCCCGATGGGCATCACTGAGTTGGAGGTGCAAGACCCTGGTGGGCATCCTAGGTGTATAAGTCCCCGATGGGCATCACTGAGTTGGAGGTGTAAGACCGATGGGCATCCTAGGTGTATAAGTCCCGATGGGCATCACCGAGTTGGAGGTGTAAGACCACGATGGGCATCCTAGGTGTATAAGTCCCGATGGGCATCACCGAGTTGGAGGTGTAAGACCACGATGGGCATCCTAGGTGTATAAGTCCTGACGGGCAACACCGAGTCCTAGGTTGTGTAAGGCTCGAAGGACACCCGTGTGGAACCTAGGGTAGTTGGTAGCTGTAAGCCTCGAATAGGCAAGCCCTAAGAGTGGCGTTCAGTTGACCCATCTGTTTACTCTGAGTCATTGCATGGTTGCTTGTCCGTGTGCTAAATGATATGTTTTCGTATTGTACCCCGGTTGGGGATTCTTACTGAGTAACTCGTTGCTCACCTTTATTTCTCGTGGTTTTCCACCGTAACTTGGGACATAGGCGGGATGGCTAGGAGGAGGCGGCTGGATGATCATGGATAGTCGACTGGGATGCATGTTCTTTATTTGTTTTCTTTATGATTTAGCATGTAGTGGGACTTGAGTCCCTAGGGAAGCACTCAAACTATTTTATGGTTCTCGCATCAGTACTCTTGTTTTGTTTTATGAAAAGCACTGTCACCAATTACTCTTTGATTTTTATATTGGCTTTTGTGGTTGTTTAAAATTCATTGATTGCAAAGTTTTAAATTGGTACGTTGGATGGTGTTTTACATTCCTAGACATGCATGCTAAGTAAGGATCTAGGTTAGAGACCGTTTCTTTTGGGTCTGTCTTTACGATTGGTATCGAGCCCGAGTTATAGGTTCTGTAGACCCGACTGCAGCTTGTAGGTTGTTTTCCATGATCATCAGCGCTCACCACCATCGTATGTCCGAAAGTTTAAGGTTAAGGGTTAATAATTACAATACCGCTTTGCGCCTTGCATGTATATGACTTGTTGTTGAGGAGCGGGGAAAGCGAGTTCACTCATTGTTGGTTTGGGTGTAGATTGTCGATGATGCCGGTCACTCGTAGAGGCGGGAGGCTCGAGGCGAGCCACCAGGCATTCGTATTGATTCTCGACACGGGAGGGACGTCGTCCCAAGCCGATGCTTGATGTTAGGCCGCCTCACAGGCCCTTCTGGCTGGGTTGCCGGTGAGGGCATGGAGGCAACTCACCTCGGGAGGCCGCACAGGAGTTGCTTTTGTGGAGTCCATGAGGGCTCTTATGGTTGGGTTCTTTGTCCCACCAGAGGGCCGAGCAGAGGGCCGAGACGCAGCTCTGTGGCTGCATAGAGGAGGAGTCCCGAATTCGATAGAGCGGTGACCGAGTTGGTTCAAAGTGAGGATCTGCAGAGCCACCGATCCGCCACCTAAGCGAGAGCCAATTGTGAACGAGGCCGTTGTGGCGGAAGGTGCTGAGGATTTGGGCAAGTGGCTAAAAGATTTCGGCAAATGGAAGCCGGAGAAGTTTAGTGCCCTTGGAGAACCACCGTAGCGGCCAGTGTGGATTGCCGAGCTAGAGTATACTTTTATGGTGATGGCTTGTCACGAGGTGCAAATGAGCTCGATGTGCGACTCATGCGTTAGCTGGAATAACTAAGTGGTGGTGGGATTCCACCTTGAGTGAGAGACCGTTGGGTCTCCACCTGCCACCTGGGAATTCTTCAAGGCTGAGTTCAAGGCAAAATTTATCAGTGAAGAAGCCCAAGAAAAGATGATTGAGCTATTTTCAAACCTTAAGCAGGGGTCTGACCCAATCGAGGTGTATGAGAGAAAGTTTTGGAGTATGGGTACTTCGCGCGCGATTGATTGCTACTCCCGAGTGAAGATCGTGAAGTTTATTGCGTGCGAGGCGAGGAGTGTCTCGGATGTTAGGGCACATGCCCCGAGACTTTTGCCAAGGCAGTGCAGTTGGCAACTATTTATGATGGAAAGTATCCTCCAGAGCAGGTTGTTAGTGCTGTGGTGCAGAAGGCCCCAGTGTACTCGGGTCAGAAGCGTAAGTTTGACGCAGGAGGTAATGGACATGGAGGCGGTCAACGTCGTCAGGGTACTTATCATGGCCGAGACCAAAGACCGGGATCGTGAATCGTGATCAGCCTCGCCAACAGGGCGTAGGGAGGCCGCCACCGTATTGTAGACCCTGAGGTAAACAGCATTGGGGGCCTTGTGGTGGTAACCCTAGAGCTTGTTATAACTGTGGTAAGGAGGGGCATCTGGCCCGGCATTGCAACCAGAAGGCAGTGGTGGCACAGCCAGCTCAGCAGCAGGGGAGAGTATATGCTACGACTCGCCAGGAGGCTGAGAAAGCTGGACCCGCAGTGGCAGGTACGCTCCTAGTTCTTGATCACCTCCCCATTGTGTTGTTTGATTCGGGTTCCACCCATTCTTTTGTTTCTCATTGCTTTTTCTTGAGCATGCTTGCATGAATTTAGAGCCTCTAGGTTTTGAGTTATCTGTCGCTACTCCCTCTGGAACTAGTATGTCAAGCTAGCAAGAAGGTAAGGGATGGTCGGATACAGGTGTCCGACGAGACTCTACATGTTACCCTCATAGTGTTAGCTATGAGTGGTTTTGATGTGATCCTCGGCATGGATTGGTTAGCTGATAACCACGCTATGATTGACTGTCGTTGTAAGGAGGTGGTGTTCAGGCCGCCAGGTAGGCCTAGCTTTAAATTTCGGGGCACCCAGAGTGGGGTGTGTTCGCTGGTGATTTCAGCAGTTAAAGCTCACCATTTGTTAGCTCGAGGAGCTTGGGGTTTCTTAGCTAAGTTGACCGGGGAGAACCGTGACCAGTTATCTGTCGAGCAGGTGCCCATAGTGCAAGAGTTTGCAGATGTTTTTCCCGAAGAGTTGCACAGTCCGCCAAGAGGGAGGTGGATTTCTCAATAGAGCTTGAGCCGGGGACTCGCCCTATCTCGAAAGCTCCTTATCGTATGGCGCCAGCAGAGCTGAAAGAGTTAAAGGAACAGCTGCAAGAGTTGCTTGACAGAGGATTTATTAGGCCGAGTGTGTCCTCGTGGGGAGCACCCATGCTGTTTGTTAAGAAAAAGGATGGCTCGATGCGTCTATGCATCGATTACAGGGAACTGAACAAGGTAACCATTAAGAACAAGTATCCGCTGCCTCGTATCGATGACTGTTTGACCACTCCGTGGAGCTTGTGTGTTTTCGAAGATTGACTTGAGGTCGGGCTACCACCAGTTGAGGATTCGGGATGCAGATATCCCCAAGACAGCGTTCAGGTTGAGGTATGGACATTATGAGTTCGTAGTCATGTCTTTCGGACTGACGAACGCCCTAGCTGCATTCATGGACATGATGGACAGAGTGTTCAAGGCGTTCTTGGACCGCTTTGTCATCGTGTTCATAGATGACATTCTTGTGTACTCTAAGTTTAAGGAGGACCATGCCTCGCACCTAAGGCAGATTTTGGCAGCCTTGCGCGAGAACAAGCTCTATGCGAAGTTCTCAAAGTGTGACTTTTGGCTTGAGGAGGTAGCTTTCCTAGGACACGTTGTGTCTAAGGAGGGAGTGGCTGTGGACCCTTCCAAGGTAGAGGCCGTTAGCTCGTGGGCGAGACCGACGACTGTGTCAGAGATTCGTAGCTTCCTGGGTCTGGATGGATATTACCGCCGCTTCGTTCGGAACTTCTCTGCTATAGCCACCCCGCTTACTAGATTGACGAGGAAGGGTGTCAATTTCGTTTGGGATAAGAAGTGCGACGAGAGTTTTGCTAAGTCAAGAGCACTTTGAAGTCTCACGCGCCGATGTTGGCGCTTCCAGAGGGAACCGGGGGTTTCGTGGTGTACAAATGATGCCAAAGAAGTTTGGTTTGGGATGCGTTACGATGCAACACGGCAAAGTGATAGCATACGCCTCGAGGCGGTTGAAACAAAGACGACGCAGCGAGAACTATCCGACTCATGATATGGAGTTGGCAGCGGTCGTCTTTGCGCTTAAGATCTGGAGGCACTACTTGTATGGGGAAAAGATTCAGATTTTCTCGGACCACCAAAGCCTCAAGTACTTCTTCACCCAGAAGGACCTGAACATGAGGCAGAGAAGGTGGTTGGAGCTTGTAAAAGATTATGACTGTGAGATCCTGTATCACCCTGGAAAGGCAAATGTTGTGGCAGATGCACTAAGTAGAATGACCTCGCATCTAGCAACGTTGGCAAATCCCAAGAGTATCATAAGGAAAGACCTCGAGAGAGCGGAAATAGCAGTGTTGTTAGGGGATGTTACCGCCAGGGTAGCTCAGTTGACCATCCAGCCTTCGGTAAGGCAAAGGATTATTGACGGCCAGTTAAATGATCCTAAGTTGAAAAGTTTGTATGAGAGGGTCCAGGCTGATGGTGACTTTGATTTTGAGATATTTGCAGATGGTGGCTTGAGATATAAGGGTCGGCTATGTGTCCCAGCCGATGCCGTATTCGTTCGGAGTTGTTGACCGAGGCTCACACCTCGCCTTTTGCATGGCACCCAGGGGGTAACAAGATGTACCAAGATCTTAAGCAAACTTTTTGGTGGATGGGGATGAAGAGAGAGATTGCCCAGTTTGTCAGTCGGTGTCTCACTTGTCAGCAAGTGAAGGCGCCTAGGCGTAAAACCAAGAGGTTTGCTACTGATCGCTTCGGGTGCCACAAAGGAAGTGGGAGGAAATTACCATGGATTTCATTTGTGTTTGCCTGAACCCCTAGAGGATATGCACAGCATTTGGGTGATCGTTGATAGGTTGACTAAGTGTGCACACTTCATTCCGGCGAGATAAACTACACCGTGGAGCAAAGGGGGGCACGCTTGTTCCTTGAGCAGATAGTGAGGTACCACGGAGTGCCGCTTAAAATTATCTCCGACCGGATTCCCGCTTTACATCACGGTTTTGGAAAGCCCTTCAGTGTTTTGGGCACAGAGTGCAACTCTGATATCCTTCCACCCACGCACCGATGGCCGACCGAGCGGTAAATCGATCTTAGAGGATATGTTGCGAGCCCGTGTGTTGGATTTCCCGAGCGATTGGGACCAAGATTGTATTTGATGGAGTTTGCCTACAACAATAGTTTTCACCAACCATTCGGATGGCACCGCTTGAAGCGTTGTATGGTAAGCGCCGCAGATCCCCAGTATTCAGGAAGAGGTTGAGACAGCGGTGTATTGGGTCCAGAGTTGCTCCAGCTTGACCAATGAGGCATCCGAAAAATTAGAGCTCAGATGTTGACCGCCTAGAGTAGGCGGAAGAGCTACGCCGATGTCAGGCGTAGAGATTTGGAGTTTGAGGTTGGCCAGCACGTGTTCCTTAAGGTAGCTCCGATGCGTGGAGTTTTGAGGTTTGGTAGGAAGGGGAAACTGAGCCCCAGGTTTGTGGGACCATTCGAGATCCTCGAGAGGATTGGGGCCGTAGCTTACCGATTAGCATTGCCGCCATCCTTGGCTGCAGTGCATAGTGTGTTTCATGTTTTGATGCTCCGCCAGTATATGGCAGACCCTTCGCATGTCATTGACTTCGAGCCTTTGCAGCTAAACCATGACCTGAGCTTCGAGGAAAAACCCATAAGGATTTTAGCATTTGAAAAGAAAGTCTTGAGAAACCGAGCTATCGAGTTAGTGAAAGTGCAGTGGCGAAACCGTGGAGTTGACGGGTTACTTGGGAGTTGGAGGGGGAGATGAGGAGGAATTACCCAGAGTTGTTTTAAAGTACAGCGACTTCCGGGGACGGAAGTCTTCTAAGGAGGGAGTATTGTAACAGCCCGGTTTACAGTTGAACGCAAAATTAGGTTTGTATATATTTTATTTTGAAACGTGTTGTTGGGAGGACTCGAACCCTTGGCCTAAAAGGGGTGGGAAGCTTGGAATTAAATAAAGAAAATAAGTGCGTCCGCCGGGGCTCGAAGGGGGGAAGCCTTGGGATTCCCAAGGCTTATTTAATTTGTGGAAGGAAAAAAAAAGGAAAAAAGAAAGCTTCACTCACAAAAAAAAAACCCTCTCCCCACACCCTCGCCGCCGTCGCCGTCATTGTCCATCGCCTGACCCGTGCGCTCGGCCACCGACACCCCACGCTGCAGACTGAGCAGCCTTGCGGCCGGCCCGCAGCCAGCTAGCCGCCGTCCGTCGCCGCATCGCGCGCGCGCCGGCACGACTCGCTGCCGCACAGCGCGCCCTGCGCTGCTCTGACCGACCGCATCCGCGAGACCGCGTCCCCGCACACTCCACCGTGTGTCGTCCGTCCGTGCCTCGTCGCCGCCGCGCGCTCGCTTCCAGATCGCTGCTGCGCGCGCGCGGCTTCGCCCACATGCGACGCCCCGCTCGGACTCCAACACCGTGGCGTCCACAAAGCGCCGACGCTGACCGCTGTCAGCGACGCTGCGCCGCCTGCCGCAAGCCGCGTCCTACCTACCGTGTTGCCGAGGGCCACCGCTTCGCGCCAGCGCCTGCTTTATGCCGGCCAGCCCAGCCAGACCAGCCAGCTGGCTGATCAAGACGCACACAAGCACGTCGCTCGCTCGCACGCCCCGCCTCGCACGCCTTCTTCTTGCCGAGCCTGGTGCCTTCTCGGTTGGTAAATTCCCGAGCCTCCACCCTTTGGACTTTATGTTCTTTTTAGCTGCTGTTGGTAAATTGGGTTGATTTTATTACTTGCTTAGGTTGTTGGGTTCCCTTAGAAGCTCGAGAGTCATCCGTTGATTGTTGGTTCTATTCACTTCCAGGTAAGGATTTCTTACTGGGGTTGTGTGGACCCTGCGAATACTTGATAGCATGCTATGTGTTGTGTTTGTATGAAATTGCTAGTGGATAGGTTGCTTGTTCTTTCTTGTTTTCAGATGGTTTTTGTGCTTGTGATTCCTGATATATCCTGTTAGTTTCATGCTAGGGGTTAAATTGTCTCGGCATAACCGTGACCATGTTATCCTGTTAGTGCCATGCTAGGAATTAGCGGGTGATGTATAGTGTAAGAGATTGTAGGGGTAACTTGTAAAGACCCGACCCAAAAGGGGCTCTAAATGGGCCTTTACCCCAATGCATGTAGTGAAAATAAAAGACATTAAGAAAAATACATTTCGATTCCAAGTAAAAATGTAAAACATTCAACAACCAAAACATACATTTCTAAAAGCACACTCGATCCAGAGATTTATTTAAACCATTAAAACAATCCACAAGTACCAATATGCTGGAATCCATAAAACGTAAGAAAACATCCTGGGGCTCTGTGCCCGTCTACATGCATTCAGGGGAAATAACAAAAAGTGAAGAGTCATGATAATTAAAATTAAAATAAAACAATCAGAGAAGACAGCAGGTTCCATGATCATAGCTCCTCCTTCACCATCCCTGTCTCCCGCTTGATTACACAGCGTGGAAAACCACGTAATAAGGGGGTGAGTAACGAATTACCCAAGTAAGAATCCCCAACCGGGGTACAATACGATATACATGATCATCTAGAAGAATGTATGCAAGCTATGAGTACAAACACAGAGCGGAGCACATAGCTAAGTCCACACTTGGACCTCGGATGCCATCTCAGGGTCTTAGTCCGGAAAAATACCACAACACACTAAACGCACTATACGGAAACAAGTCCCGGCCTCGGCCGCTCTCATCGCCGATACGAAAAGGTGCACTCGCTCAAGATCCCGAGGAGCTCTCCGGGCGGCTACCAGAATGAGCGTAAGCGCGCACCGCATGCTACCGCAAACTCGGGGTGCCGGGGTCTAGTGGCAAGCCGCCCGTGTTCGATCACCATGCCTAACTAAATCTCTCGGATCGGTGTCACCGACATAGGGTGTGAGACTCGACACGTGAACTATGTCACCAGTACCACCGCACTGAGGCTAAGGAACCGGCCGTGGTAGGCTTACACCGTGAAGCGGTCCTTGCCCTAACAGTGGCAATCAAGGGCTACGGCCGAACACGCCGAGGACGTGTCGATCGCCGGGGGCAGGCAATGCCAAGTCATCATCCCGACCGCTGGGGCATTTAACACCGCCACCCTCACCCAAGATTGCGGGCCTACCGGGTTGGGATAGCTAATCCTCACGGGGTCCAAGGACGGAGAACTGTCTCGAACGTCCTTGCCATAGATGCAAGATACTTTATGCATCGGGCCTTGATGATTCTATCTACCTCAATTCTAAACCTTAACAATAATAACGATTCAATCAATGCGATCCAATACGTGCTCATCGATACAAAGAACCTAGCATGATACTACGAAGCAAGAACAGGATATCGAACATGCTAGAATAGAACAACCTAGCATGGGCTAACATGAGAAACAATACAAGGGTTCATGCCAATCAGAATTGAACGAGCACCTAGGCTAAACATGCTAGTAAACATACACAGCATACAAAACAACAATCACAAATATACCGCAGGTCCACACAACCCCTGTAAGAAATCCTTACCTTGGTCGGAAGACTTTTACACACAAATCCTAAGTGCGGAACAATCCCGAGCTAGCGAGCGGGAACCTAGCAAACCAACAATAATCGGCATCTAAAATATCTAAACAACAATAGAACAACAAGCTCGGCTCGGGAACTCACGCGCGCGACGACACGAGCTTGGGGTCTGCTGCAAGTAGCTCGCGGCAAGGTGGGGCGCCGGCGCGCTGTTGCACGGCAGAGGACACGCTACCGTTGCGCTGCGCTACCGCACGGCACGGGACACGCGCTGGCTCGCGCACGCTGGCACGGCACGCACGCAGGGACACACGCGCTACGCGGCGAGCGTGCGGACGAAGGCGCGCGGCGCTGGCGTCTCGGGCGGCGGCGCGCGGCGAGCGTCGAGCGAAGCGCGCGGCGCCGGGCGTCGCGATCGCGGACACGGCGAGCAACTTCGGCGAGAGGAGCGCGCGCGGCGAACGCTCTGAGCGCGGCGCGGCGCGCGCAAGCAGCTTCGGCAAGCGGACACGGCGAGGGCGTCACGAGCGATCGGTGACGCGCTACCGGCGCTGGCGAGACCTCTCGCGTCGGCGAGCGATCGGGCGATCTGGCTCTTTGGGCGAACGGCGAGGCTGCTGGGACAGTCCAGGCGCGCGGCGGGGCGGGCTCGACCGATCTGGCGCGTCGCGACAGTGGCTGGCTCGACCGATCCGGGCGTGCGCGACGGTAGCTCGACCGATCTGGCGCGTCGACAGTGGCTCGCTCGACCGATCCGGGCGTGCGACAGGCCGCTCTCGACCGATCTGGGCGTCATGAGCTGGCCGGGGATGATGGTCATTTTCTCCTCTCGGCGTTTGCACAACACACACACACACACACAACCCCTTTTTCTTACATTCGCCAACAAACACCCAAATGAGAAGATGAAGAAGACGAAGACTTACCGGAATGATGATGATCGAACCCAAGGAGATGCAAGGATGAAGAACTCGGCAAGGCTATGGAGATGGAGAGCTTGGGCGGCCAAGAGGTGTTTTGGAGAATAAGATGGAATAACCTAATTCTATTTCATTTAACCAAATGCACCAAAACTCCAAAATCCAAGGTTAACTAAGATGTGATGCAGAAAGAGCAACAAGAGCACCTAATGGCTCAATTGGCACACCTCTCTACAAGCTTCCCAGAGACCCGGGTTCAAACCCCACTGCAAAGACAATTCCCTTTATTTTTACTTTTGCAACAAACCTTGCTCAAACCAAACCACAAACCCCTCCAAAACCTACAAAACCATCCAATAATTTTAGTAGCCGGAAAAGACACAAACGACCATGACGGCCCGACCAAATTACCAAATTACCCCTAGGGCATACCTGGAAGACCGGAAGAAAAACACAGGTCGTTACAATATTCCTCCTTTTTATGACTTTCGTCCTCGAAAGTCCTTAAGAACAAAAGCACACTCGAGGTAATGCAACCTCATCTCGCCTTCCCGCTCCCAAGTGGCTTCCTCGTAACCCCGATTCTTCCATCGAACCTTTACCAAACGAATCTCGCGATTACGCAACGTCTTGGTCTCAAAGGCAAGGATCCTCATTGGCTTCTCCTCGAAGTTCAAATCCTCATTCACCGCAAAGGCTCAAAGTCCACAATGTGCGGCGGGTCCGCACATCTTTGCCTCAACATCGATACATGGAAAACACTATGCACTGGCGATAGTGACGGAGGTAGGGCTAACCTGGTAAGCAACTCGCCAATCCTCTCTAGGATCTCGAACGGACCAACAAAACGGGGACTCAACTTCCCTCGCTTACAAACCTCAAAACACCTCGCATCGGAGCAACCTTAAGGAACACATGCTTTGACCAACCTCAAACTCCAAATCTCGACGCCGAACATCGGCGTAACTCTTCTCGCTGCTCTGAAATTGTCAACATACGAGCTCTAATCTTACGCCTTGCACCATTGGTCAACTGCAGAACTTCGGGACCCAACACTGTCTATCACCAACCCCTTCCCGTAACACGGGGGCCGAACAACGCTTACCATACAATGCCTCGAATGGAGCCATCTCGAATCGCCGATCGTAACTATTGTTATAGGCAAACTCCATCAAGTACAGAATCTGGTCCCAATCGCTGGAAATCCAACACACAAGCCCTCAACATATCCTCGAGAATCGATTCACTCTCTCGGTCGACCATCCGTCTGAGGGTGAAAAGTCATGGTCTTGGCGCACTCTGCGTGCCCAAACCCTTCTCGAGCGCTCTCCGGCGAGAAGTGAACCGCGAGTCACGATCGACACAATCCTCACCGGCACACCATGATAACGGATGATCTCGCTCCAAAAGCAATGCGCCCACTTTGCTCCACTCAGTATAAGTGTCCCTACCGGAATGAAGTGTGCGCTCTTGGTCAAACGGTCGACTATCACCCAAATCTGAGAGAACTTCCTCGAGTCCTTGGCAAACCCGGATATAAAGTCCATAGAGATCTCTTCCCATTTCCACTGGGTACACTCGGTGGTCGCAACAAACTCTGCTGGCCTCTGCTGGGTGCCTTCACTTGTCGACAAGTGAGACACCTACCGACAAACTCTGCCACATCTCTCTTCATCCCCATCCACCGTAAAGTCTCGCTTAAGGTCTGATACATCTTGGTACCCCGGTGCCAAGCAAAAGGGGGAACAGTGGGCCTCAGAGCAACTCGCTCAGAAACTCGCAATGTCCGGAACACACAACCGCCCCTATAAGTCAACCCACCGCGGTGAATATACAAAGTCAAAGTCACCGCAAGACTAACTCACAACCAATCTCTTAAGTGCGGGTCACCCAACTGGCGATCTATAATCCATTGCCGAATCGACGGTGAATAGATCAATCGAGCTACTCGCGGTAACCTCTCCCAACAACATCGCAACCTCGGCCCGCTCGAACTCTCTCTCGCAAACTGGCTGGAACTCAACAACGCCGCAGAGTGCGACGTCTTTTCTCGCTCAAAGCATCGGCCACTACATTGGCTTTACTCGATGGTACAAAATCTCGCGATCATAATCCTTTACCAACTCTAACCATCTCCTCTCGCCTCATATTCAACTCCTTCGAGTAAACAGATACTTGAGGCTCGGTGATCGGTAAACATCTCGAATCCGCTCACCATACGTAATGCCTCCAAATCTTCGATTACAAACACCACTCTTTGCCAACTCCATATCATGAGTCGGGTAGTTCTGCTCATACGGCCACCGACGGAAGCATAGGCAATGACCTTCCCGTCTTTGCATCAACACACAACCTAATCCAAACTTGGAAGCATCACTCAGAGACCACGAAACCACTGTCCCCTCCGGATCGCCAACACCGTGCTTTGAAGTCAAACTACGCTTGAGCCTCGCAAAGCTCTCATCACACCTCGCTTGTCCCAAACAAACTCGACACCCTTCCTCGTCGGACGAGTGAGGGGTGAGGCTAAAGCGAAAAGTTCTTGACGAACCGACGGTAGTAACTCACCAAACCCGAGAAAGTCTGCGAATCTCGGCAATCGAAGTCGGCTTGGCCCATGAACTCACGGCCTCAATCTTCGCGGGGTCCACGGCTATACCATCTCTCGAAACCACGTGGCCTAGGAAGGCCACCGCTCCCAACCAGAAGTCACATTTGGAAAACTTCGCATAAAGTGGTTTTCCTCAAAGCCGCCAATACTCGCCTCAAATGCTCGCATGGTCTTCTTTAGACCTCGAATAAATCGGAATATCGCCAATGAACACGATGACGAAGCCGTCCAAAAATGATTTGAACACCCTATCCATCATGTCCATGAACGCGGTGGGGCATTGGTCAATCCAAACGACATAACCACAAACTCATAGTGACCATATCCGGACTCGAAAGTCGTCTTAGGAATGTCGGCATCCCCGATCCGCAATCGATGGTAACCGGATCTCGAGATCTATCTTGAGAACACGAAGCTCCCCAAGGTGATCGAACAAATCATCGATACGGGGCAACGGATACTTATTCTTCATCATCACCTTATTAAGCTCGCGGTAATCAATACATAAGCGCATAGAACCATCCTTCTTTTTCACAAAGAATCGTGTGCTCTCCACGGGGACACACTTGGACGGATGAACCCTCGGTCTAACATCTCCACCTGGCTCAATCTTGATTCCTTTAACTCACGTGGCGCCATGCGATACGGAGCCTTCGAGATAGGGAGGGTCCCCGCTCGAGCTCAATAATGAAGTCAACCTCTCTCTTTGGGGCAACCCCAGGTAACTCCTCAGAAACACATCCGCGAACTCTTGCACGGCCGGCACTGATCGATCGATGACGAGCGAGGCGGCGCTCTTCCTGCATAACTTGGCTAGATAGCCCCAAGCTCCATGAGCTAGCAAACGACGAGCTTTCACAAATGACACCATCGGCGGGCAAACTCCACCTGGACTCCACGAAACTTAAAGTCCGGGACGACTGGCGGCTGAACACTACTTCTTTCCGTGGCGGTCAATCAACGCGTGGTTAGCAGACTAACCACTCCATACCAAGAATCACATCAAAACCGCTCATAGGCGGAACTTTGAGCGTAGCCACAAGCAACTCTCTGGATATCTCGATCCGGCCATCCTTAATCTTATCTCTAGCCAACATACTAACTCCCGAAGGAGTTGCAACAGATAACTCAAAACCTAGAGGCTCTAGTCTTAACTTAGCATGCTCGAGAAAACAACACGTATACAAATGAATGCGTGGAACCAGAATCAAACAAGACAAATGCGCAGTTGATCTAAAACAAGAAGCGTGCACCACAGTGGCATCCGTGCGCTGGCCTCTGACGGTCGTAGCAAACACTCGACCTGCTGCTGCTGCTATTTGGGCCGAGCCGCCATAGTGGGCCGATCACAAAACGGGCCATGTGACCCTCTCTACCACAACGGAAGCACAATCTAGGTCCAGGTGACAAGCTCGGCGTGGACTTTCCCACAAGTAGCACAAGCGGAAATCGCTGGGTCCTCCTGCTTCCGGCCGAAACGGACTGGAGCTCTCCGTGATCTCTGTTGCAAATCGCCCTTGGCGGCGCTGGCCGCCTCCCGAAAGTCAAACTTCCTCTTACGCCCCACAGTGGGACAGACGCCAAACAGAGCGGCAACAACCCGCTCAGCAGATACTTCCCATTATAGATCGTGGCTAATCGGGACAGCCCCTAGCATAAGTGTCGGGGCTGAGCCACGACATCTCGGGAAACACCTGCCTCAATCCAGATATGAACTTCCGAATCTTGACTCTGGGGTGGCAATCAATCGAGGAGCAAAATATCCATACTCCGAGAACTTGCGCTCATATTCCTCAATGGAATCGAACCCCGCTTCTGTGTTCTCGAAGAGCTCCACCATCTTCTCCTGAGCCTCATCACCGATGAACTTTACCTTGAACTCACCCTTGAAGAACTCCCAAGTAGCGGGTGGAGACCCACTGGTCTCTCGCTCAAGGTGGACTCCCACCACCATCTCGCTGTGCCTCCTAGCACATGAGCCGCACATCTCGGCCTCTGAATATCGGGGCACACCATGATCGTGAAGGTGTACTCCAAATGGGCAATCCACACGCCGCCGCTAACGCATCACCGGTGGCATCAAACTTCTCGAGCTTCCACTTCACAAAATCCTTCACCACCTACCCAATTCCTCGGCACCCTCTGCCATATCTCGCCTCGGGGCTACTTGCTCTGTGGAGTGGAGGTGCTACTTGAGCTCTCTTTGAACCAATCGAAGTCACCGCTCGATCTGGGCTCGGGACTCTTCCCGCCAGCGCCAACAAGGCACAGGTCTCGCCTCTGGTCACTCAACATGCGACCATAAAAGCCCTCATAGACTCGGCAAAAACTCGCTCCAGAGCGATCTCACGGCGCTCGATCGCCTCAACGCCCGCTCTAGGCGTAACAGAGGAGCCGCTGGTGGAATGCCATCGGTGTCGGCTTGGGGACGATGTCCCTGCAGATGTCGATCCGATCCACGATACCTCGACCGCTCTCGAACCTCCTCTCCCGGACGGGTGGTATCGCATCTTGGGCGATCTACATCCAAACCAACAACGAATCAAAACACGCCTGTCACCATTCCACAACACCAAACAAGGCATACACTAGATGATAGGTATTGTAAATTCTTAACCCTTTTCCTTTCTAAAACAATAAATCTAGGCGCACTGATGATCGCCAGAGTCTTGATGATCATGGAAAACGACCTACAACAAAAGGTCGATCCTGAATCTATGACTCGAGCTCGATACCAATCAGTAAAGACCAGACCCAAAAGGGGCTCTAAATGGGCCTTTACCCCAATGCATGTAGTGAAAATAAAAGACATTAAGAAAAATACATTTCGGATTCCAAGTAAAAATGTAAACATTCAACAACCAAAACATACATTTCTAAAAGCACACTCGATCGTGAGATTTATTTAAACCATTAAAACAATCCACAAGTACCAATATCTTTGGAATCCATAAAACGTAAGAAAACATCCCGGGGCTCTGTGCCCGCCTACATGCATTCAGGGAAATAACAAAAGTGAAGAGTCATGATAATTAAAATTAAAATAAAACAATCGGAGAAGACAAAGAGTTCCATGATCATAGCTCCTCCTTCACCATCCTGCCTCTCCGCTTTGATTACCTGTGGAAAACCACGTAATAAGGGTGAGTAACGAATTACCCAAAGAAGAATCCCCAACCGGGTACAATACGATATACATGATCATCTAGAAGAATGTATGCAAGCTATGAGTACAAACACAGAGCGGAGCACATAGCTAAGTCCACACTTGGACCTCGGATGCCATCTCGTGGTCTTAGTCCGGAAAAATACCACAACACACTAAACGCACTATACGGAAACAAGTCCCGCCTCGGCTGCATCTCGCGATCGTCGAAAGGTGCAATCGCTCAAGATCCCGAGGAGCTCTCCAAATCGGCGCTGTAATGAGCGTAAGCGCCGCACCGCATGCTACCGCAAACTCGGGGGTGCCGGGTCTAGTGGCAAGCCGCCTGTGTTCATCCACCATGCCTAACTAAATCTCTCCGGATCGGTGTCACCGACATAGGGTGTGAGACTCGACACACGTGAACTATGTCACCTGTACCACCGCACCGAGGCTAAGGAACCGTCCGTGGTAGGCTTACACCGAAGCGGTCCTTGCCCTAACAGTGGCAATCAAGGGCTACGGCCGAACACGCCGAGGACGTGTCGATCGCCGGGACGAGGCAATGCCAAGTCATCATCCCGACCGTTGGGGCATTTAACGATCGCCACCCTCACCCAAGATTGCGGGGCCTACCGGTTGGGATAGCTAATCCTCACGGGTCCAAGGACGAGAACTGTCTCGAACGTCCTTGCCATAGATGCAAGATACTTTATGCATCGGGCCCGGATGATTCTATCTACCTCAATTCTAAACCTTAACAATAATAACGATTCAATCAATGCGGTCCAATACGTGCTCATCGGATACAAAGAACCTAGCATGATACTACGAAGCAAGAACAGATATCAAACATGCTAGAATAGAACAACCTAGCATGGGCTAACATGAGAAACAATACAAGGGTTCATGCCAATCAGAATTCGCAACAGAGCACCTAGGCTAAACATGCTAGTAAACATACACAGCATACAAAACAACAATCACAAATATACCGCAGGTCCACACAACCCCTGTGAAGAAATCCTTACCTTGGTCTGAAGACTTTTACACACAAATCCTAAGTCGCGGAACAATCCCGAGCTAGCGAGCGGAACCTAGCAAACCAACAATAATCGATCTAAAATATCTAAACAACAATAGAACAACAAGCTCGGCTCGGGAACTCACGCGGCGCGACGACACGAGCTTGGGGTCAGCCGGCAAGTCGCTCTCGCAAGGCCGGGCGCCGTCGCTATACCACACGGCAGGACACGCTACCGGTTGCGCTACCGCACGCAAGACGACACGCTGGCCGGCCGCGCTACCGCACGCAACAAGCGTGGACACGCGCGGCGAGCGTCTCGACGGACGCGCCTGCGCGCCAGCGTCTGGCGGCGCGCGCGGCGAAGCGCTCGAGCGGCGGCGCGCGGCCGGCGTCGCGCGATGCGCGACACACGGCGAGCAACTCGGCAGGACGCGCGCGGCGAACGTCTGAGCGGCGGCGCGCGGGCAAGCAGCTTCGGCAAGCGACACGGCGAGGGCGTGCGAGCGATCGGCTGGACGCGCCGGCGCTGGCGGCGACCTCTGGCGTCGCGAGCGATCGACGGCGATCTGCTTTGGGCGAACGGCGAGGGTTTCTTTGGGGACAGTCCGGGCGTCTGGCGCTAGCTCGACCGTCTGGGCGTCACGGCGGCCGGCTCGACCGATCCGGGCGTCGGCGCAGTATCGGCTCGACCGACCGGGCGTCGCGACGAGTGGCCGCTCGACCGATCTGGGCGTCGCGACAGTGGCTGGCTCGACCGATCTAGGCGCGTGGCGAGTGAGGCTGGGATGATGGTCGCCTCCTCTCATTGGCCGCACAACACACACACACACACAACCCCTTTTTCTTACATTCGCCAACAAACACCCAAATGAGAAGATGAAGAAGACGAAGACTTACCCGGAATGATGATGATCGAACCCAAGGAGATGCAAGGATGAAGAACTCAAGCAAGGCTATGGAGATGGAGAGCTTGGGCGGCCAAGAGGTGTTTTGGAGAATAAGATGGAATAACCTAATTCTATTTCATTTAACCAAATGCACCAAAACTCCAAAATCCAAGGTTAACTAAGATGTGATGCAGAAAGAGCAACAAGAGCACCTAATGGCTCAATTGGCACACCTCTCTACAAGCTTCCCAGGAGACCCGGGTTCAAACCCCACTGCAACACAATTCCCTTTATTTTTACTTTTGCAACAAACCTTGCTCAAACCAAACCACAAACCCCTCCAAAACCTACAAAAACCATCCAATAATTTTAGTAGCCGGAAAAGACACAAACGACCATGACGGCCCGACCAAATTACCAAATTACCCCTAGGGCATACCTGGAAGACCGGGAAGAAAAACCTGGGTCGTTACATAACTAGTGCGTCCCGCTCGGGTAAGACCCCGATGGACACCCGGAGGTGTAAGACCCTGAGGGGCATCCTAGGTGTGTAAGTCCCCGATGGGCATCACTGAGTTGGAGGTGTAAGACCCTGATGGGCATCCTAGGTGTATAAGTCCCCGGCGGGGCATCACCGAGTTGGAGGTGTAAGACCGGTGGGCATCCTAGGTGTATAAGTCCCAGATGGGCATCACCGAGTTGGAGGTGTAAGACCGATGGGCATCCTAGGTGTATAAGTCCCCGATGGGCATCACCGAGTTGGAGTGTAAGACCACGATGGGCATCCTAGGTGTATAAGTCCGATGGGCATCACCGAGTTGGAGGTGTAAGACCGATGGGCATCCTACGTGTATAAGTCCCCGATGGGCATCACCGAGTTGGAGGTGTAAGACCTGATGGGCATCCTAGGTGTATAAGTCCTCGACGGGCAACACCGAGTCCTAGGTTGTGTAAGGCTCGAAGGACACCTGTGTGTGGAACCTAGGGTAGTTGGTAGCTGTAAGCCTCGAATAGGCAAGCCCCAAGAGTGGCGTTCAGTTGACCCATCTGTTTGCTCTGAGTCATTGCATGGTTGCTTGTCCGTGTGCTAAATGATATGTTTTCGTATTGTACCCCGGTTGGGGATTCTTACTGAGTAACTCGTTGCTCACCCTTATTTACTGTGGTTTTCCACCAGGTAACTTGGGACATAGGCAGGATGGCTAGGAGGAGGCGACTGGATGATCATGGATAGCCGACTCTGGGATGCATGTTCTTTTATTGTTTTCTTTATGATTTAGCATGTAGTGGGACTTGAGTCCCTAGGGAAGCACTCAAACTATTTTATGGTTCTCGTACCGTACTCTTGTTTTGTTTTAAGAAAAGCACTGATCAGTCAATTACTCTTTGATTTTTATATTGGCTTTTGTGGTTGTTTAAAATTCTATTGATTGCAAAGTTTTAAATTGGTACGTTGGATGGTGTTTTACATTCCTAGACATGCATGCTAAGTAAGGATCTAGGTTAGAGACCGTTTCTTTTGGGTGGTCTTTACATAGCCTTACCTCCGTCGTTGTCGATGAGTGCACAGTGTCTTTCATGTATCGATGTTGAGGCAGTATGTGCAGAACCCGTCGCACATTGTAGACCTTGAGCCTTTGCAGCTGAATGAGGATTTGAGCTTTGAGGAGGAGCCTGTGAGGAATCTTGCCTTTGAGACGAAGACGTTGCGTAATCGTGGGATCCGTTTGGTAAAGGTTCAGTGGAGGAGTCAGAGTTCAGAGGAAGCCACTTGGGAGCGGGAGGACGAGATGAGATTGCATTATCCTGAAATAAGCTGATCTTAAGGACTTTCGGGGACGAAAGTCATAAAAATGAGGAATATTGTAACGGCCGTGTTTTCATCCCGATCTTCCAAGTATGTCCTAAGAGTATTTTGGTAATTTGGTCAGGCCGTTAGAGCCGTTTCTGTCTTTCTCAGCTGTTAATATTCTTGGATGGTCAAGTGTAGGGTTTGGTTGCTTTTGGATGAGTTTAGGGGCTTGGAGAGATGTAAAAATAAAAAAATAGGAGTTTTGCAGGACTAAAAATGCTTCTGCTCGGATTCAAGCCCAGGTGGTCAGTGAGTTAGAGGTGTGGTCCTGCCAGTTGGGCCACCGGTCGTTCTTGTTGCTCATTCTGCAGTATACTTTGGTTGCCTTGGTTTCGGGAGTTTGGGAGTTTGATTAAAAGAGAAAAGAAATAGGTTTATTCATCTTTTTCTTCCTCCAAATCCCTTGCCGTCTACCATCTTCTCTCAAGCTTCTTTGCGTGCGCCTTCTCCCTAGAGCTCCATCATTCCTTCGCCCCAGGTAAGCGTTCTCGATCTCTCCTTCTTGTTGTTGGTTGCCGATCTATTGGTAAGAGGGTTGTTGTTGGTTTCTTTTTGGTGTTGACTTTGCGGGCCGAGAGAAGGGATTGGTTTGATGGTGAAGTTTTGTGTTTGATGCAAATGAGCCGAAAGCGTACCAAAGAAGCATCGCCATTCGTGATCGCAGCCACTGCTCGTCCCGACGCCCAGCCTGCAGCGTCGATCGCCCAGCCGTGCAGCCCCAGCTTCGATAGTCCAGCCGATGCAGCCCGCCAGCGTCGCTAAGCTCTTTGCAACCTAGCAACAAGATCGCCATACAAGCCACCGCGACGCCAGCCTGGGCCGATTCTTCGTCGCGCAGCGTAGCCGCGACTTGAACACTCCGCGTCATCGCCCGTCCCCGCGCACACCTCGCCGCTGTCTGCACGCGCACGCTTTGCCGCACGCGACGCGACGCCACACCCCAGTACCCGCGACATCTCAGCACGCCCGGCCAACGCCAGCGAGTGCCCAGCGCCGTGTGAGTTGCTCCTTACCGAGCCGATCTCTGTTTGCATTTTTTCCTAAGTCGTATATATTGTGATACTTGTTGTTTGTCCGCATTAGGTTCCCGATAGCTAGCTCGGGTTCGATTGCAGCTTAGGATCTTCTTGTGTGTTGTTGCCTTCCGACCTAGGTAAGGATTTCTTACCGGGGTTGTGTGGGCCCTGCGGTATATTCTGTGATTGTTGATTGTATGTATGTTTATGTTTATCAGCATGTTAGTGGATAGGTGCTCTGTTCTGAATTTCGACTGGCATGATTCTCGTATTAATTCTCATGTTAGTTCCATGCTAGGTTGTTCTGTTTTGGCATGCTCGTTATCTGTTCTTGCTTAGTAGTATCATGCTAGGTTGATTGTTTCTACTGAGCACGTATTGGATAGTTTGTTGTTATCTGTTTATATCTTAGAATTCTGATAGGTAGCATCATCCTAGAGAGGATGCATAACGTAACTTGCATCCGTGGCGGGGACGTGCGAGGCAGTACTCCGTCCCTTATCCGTCGTTAGGGTTTTGCTAACCCTAACGACAGCCCAATGCAATCTTGGGTGAGGGTGGCAGACTGTTAAATGCCCCAACGGTCTGGGGAATGAAGAGGCATTGCCTTTGTCCTCGACATTCGACACGACCACAATGTGTCGGCAGTAGCCCTTGATTGCTACCTGATAGGGCAAGGACCGGTTCCTGGTGTAAGCCTTCCACGGCCGGTTTCTTAGCCTCAGGTGCGGTGGTACAGCCGACATAGTCATAGTGTTCTCAGTCTCACACCACTATGTTCGTGACACCGATCCGGAGATTTGTTAGGCATGCGTCTTCGGACGAGCAAGATGCCCTAGACCCAAAGACCTCCCCGGTTTGCGAGTAGCATGCGGTGCGCGCACACGCTCATTACAACACCGACTGGAGAGCTCCTCGGGATCTTGAGTTCAGTGCACCTTTCGTATCGACAGTAGTACTAAAGCTGAGGCCGAGATTAGTTTCTCGTATTGTATCGAGACGCGTTGTAGATTTACGGAGTAAGACCGTAAGTATGGCATCCGTGGTAATTATGTATGGATTAAAGTGATGTTGTAAAGACCACCCAATGGGGTCCTAAAATAGGTCTTTACCTCAATGCATGCATTCAAAACTAAAGTCAATATGCAAGAATGGTTTTTCTGATTCTAAGTGAAAACTAAAACATACAACATCCATTTTAAAAGTCAACATGAATTCTCAAACTCATCACCGTGTTCCAAGCACTGCTCCAAGACAAATACATTTCCAAAACTTACTCACGATCAGAGATTTATTTAAAACATTCAAAACATCCAACAATTACAATAGTGCTAAAATTTGGAAAAGCAATCGAGAACACAACCTAGGGCTCAGTGCCCAACTACATGTATTCGAGAGGAAAATAAGACATAAAGAATCATAGATAAAATTCGAGTTTGTGGTTGATTTCCATGATCACAGCTCCTCCTTGACCATCTTGTCTACTTTGTTGGTTACCTATGGAAAACCACAAAATAAGGGTGAGTAACGAATAACTCAAGAAGAATCCCCAACCGGGTACAATCACGATATACATGGTCATCTAGCGGAATGGTATGCAAGCTATGAATATAAACACAGAAGAGAGCACATAGCTTAAATGCACACATAAACCTCAGATGCCATCTCAGGGTCTTACTCCGGAATAATCCACCTCATGATACGATCCTATATGAGAAACAAGTCTCGGCCTCGGCGCCTATTGTGGATACGAAAGGTGCAATCGGATCACAATCCCGAGGAGCTCTCCGATCCAGCGCTTATAATGAGCGTATGCACGCACCACATGCTACCGCAAAACCATGGGGGGTAGGTCTAGTGGCAAGCCGCCTGTGTTCGATCCACCATGCCTAACTAATCTCTGGATCGGTGTCACTGACATAGGGGTGTGAGACTTGGACACGTGAACTATGTCGCCTGAACCACCGCACCTGAGGCTAAGGAACCGGTCGTGATATAGGCTTACACCAGGAAGCCGTCCTTGCCCTATCAGGTGGCAATCAAGGGCTATTGCCGAACACGGCCGAGGACGTGCCGATCGCAGGGGCAAGGCAATGCCATGTCATCATCCCAACCGTTGGGGCATTTAACGATCGCCACCCTCACCCAAGATTGCAGGGCCTGCCGTTAGGGTTAGCTAAACCCTAACGGGGGATCAGGGACTGAGTATTGCCTCGTACGTCCCTGCCCTGGATGCAAGGTACTTTATGCATCCTGGCCCGGATGATGCTACCTATCTGAACTCTAAACTATAACATCAACAGCAAACAATCCAATACGTGCTCAACAGATACAACGAACCTAGCATGATACTACGAAGCAAGAATAGATAACGAGCATGCGAGCGGAACAACCTAGCATGGACTAACATGAGAAACAACATAAGAAATCATGCGGTGACGGAATTCGAGCAGAGTACCTATCACTAAACATGTTTGATAAACACAACAAGCATACAAACAAAGAATCACATATAATATCGCAGGGCCCACACAACTCCGGTGAAGAAATCCTTACCTTGGTCGGGAGGCAACTACACACAAGAATTCCTAAGTCGCGATCGATCCCAAGCTAGCTAACGAGAACCTAACAAGCACAACAATAATCACAATCATAGGCCTAAACATAATGAAACAAGTAGGGCTCAGCTCGGGAGCACTCGCAGACGGAGGTGACACGGAGGTGGCGGCTGGCTGAGTGCTAGTCTTGGCAGCTACTACTTGCGCTGGACGAAGCGATATCACGGCGCTGGCCAGCTGCCCAGCGATAACTTAGGCGATGGCACGCGCGCGCTAGGCGCGCGCGCGACGCGACGGACGAACGCGGCGAGACAAGGGCGCGCTTAGGGCGGCTGGGAGCGCGACGCCACGGCCGGCTGCGCGATACCGCAATCAGGCCGCCTTCTTGGCGATGAGCGTGCGCGACACGGGCTGAATCTTTGCCGGGCTGCTCGGGCGGCGGGCCGAGCGGCAGCTACTGCGAGGGACGATGGGCGGCTCTTTTGGTGCGTCGCGACAGGCGAGCGGCGGCTCTTCTTTGGTCTCCTCTCGGCTAGTTTGCAACAAAACACACATAACACACCTCTTCTTTTCACTCGACCAGCAAGAACACCAAATGGAGAAGGAGAAGAGAACGATAAATCTTACCCGGAAAGACACCACGGAGCTGCTAGGGAGAAGGAATTCGGCTTGGAGCTTGGGAGAGACTAGCTTGGGTGGCCAAAGAGCTTTTGGAGAAGAAACTCAAAAATACCTAATTTCCTTTCATTTAAACAAATGCACCAAAACCCAAAGGACTCAAGGCTAACCAAGATATGCCATGAGAGAGAGTAACAAGAGCTCCCAAAAGCTCAACTGGCACGCAACCCAACAAGCTTCCCGGGGACCCAGGTTCGAATCCCAACAACAGCAGTTTAACTCTGAATTTTTCTTTTGCATCTCACCATGCCCAAACACATCTACAAAGTATCAAAATCCTACTTAAGTCCATCCCATAATTTAAACAACTGAAAAAGATATAAACGACCAGACCAAATTACCAAAATACCCCTAGGGCATACCTGGAAGACCGGGATGAAAACCTGGGCCGTTACAGGTGTGCTCTCTTCTCAATGTTATATTCATAGCCTGCATTTCTACTAGATGACCAGTTATATCGTATTGTACCCCAGTTGGGGATTCTTACTGAGTAATTCGTTACTCACCCTTATTTTTGTGGTTTTCCACAGGTAACCAGGGCGCGAGACAGGATGGCTGAAGGAGGAGCTGCTGATCATGGAAAACAGCTGTTTTAAAACTCTGAGTTTATGTTTTATGTTTTGTTGTTCTCTGAATGCATGTAGTTGGGCATGGAGCCCTTAGGATGTTTTCTGATTGTTTTCTGGATTCTGACACTATTGTAACTGTTAGGGGTTTTGAATGATTTGAATAAATCTCTACGATCGTGAGTATGTTTTAAATCGCTTTTTAGCTTGGAAATGTGTGCTTGGAAACGAGGACATGTTCCGGGGACATTTTATATTTGATTTATGAATGGATGTTTACAAGTTTTTAGTTTTCATTCGGAATCACAGGGAAGCGATCTTGCATATGGTTTTTAAGTTTTTAAAGCATGCATTGAGGTAAAGGCCTAGTTTAGGACCTCTTTTGGTCGGTCTTTATAGAAAGACCCATGAGGATGTCAATTGAGATTGGTTAGGAGAACCAATCATTAGGCCAATAGGAAACTTTGGAGGTTCCCGAACTTGTCTTGATTAGCTTGTTGAGCAAAGTTACGTGCTTTGTAATTGTTGCATGTATACTAGGATCTTAGGTGATTGATGTATCGTATTGTACCTCGGTCGGGGATTCTTCTTGACCGAGTGCCTTCGTACTCACCCTTTCTTTCCTTTACTCTGTAACTTGGGACAAGCACCGAGATGGCTAGTGGAGGAGTTGGTGATCATGGGAGCCGTGACATACTCTGTCATTTGTTTATGTTTTGAGTCTTTCATTCTGTAGTAGCATGCTGGGAGAACTGAATTGTTTTAAGAGTTGTTTAACTGTTTTACTTTGAAATACGGGCCAGGATTTATTTATGGAAGTTTTTGGAATGAATGTTTTCTTTATGATGTTTAATCAGGTTTTACTTTAAGCAGTTTTCTATACTTGTAAGGACCCGACCCAAACTAGGGTCTAAACCTAAGTCCTTAACTCTAAATGCATGAAAACAGTACTCAACATCCCGGGCATGAAAATTTAAAACAAAACTCCTTTAAAAACAATTCATAATAAGAATTTTATAAAAACCATAAATTTATTAAAACAGTCATTAGGTTACCCAATAGTCAAAACAGAAAAGCTCGGTAAATCATGCACCACCTATCATGCCCTTAAATAGGTCATACAAAAGAAGAAAATTAAAATACGCTAAACATAATAATGCAAGTGTCCCATGGTCATCTTTAGCTCGTTCGATCACCCATCTCGATACAATCACGTAGTGCCTGTGGTATTCCACAGTGGAAAGGGTGAGTTTTGCAACTCTGTAAGGATCCCCCAACTCGGGGTAAAGACATGCATCAGGTCAAAAGCATAAAAAACATGCAGTATAACAGCATAACCAAGGGGTCCAAAAAACCCGAGCTCCTAGGCAAAAAAGGGGGTCAGGAACCATGTCCAAGATCCACGCCACGCAGAGCGGTCTAAGGCCACAAACCAAAGACCTCAAAGTTGATAGAGACCACAAATCTCTAGGGAAATGCAGGATACTGCTCGGCCGAGGATCCTGCGAGTAGAGAAGCCTGGTAGCTAAGGGACCACAAATCCCACAGGTCTCATACTCGTGGTGAGGATGGATCCAACATGTCACCAAAGGGCCACAAACCCAACCATATACCTGGAGAGAACCCTAGGCTACTAGTAAAATGCCAACAGGGCCGTGAGCACGGTGGGCCAACCATCCACGGAACGGCGGCGAGGGACCACAAATCCCCGTCCGAGCGTCGCTGGCCACAAACCATGCACGCCCGCTTACTAGCATCCTCTATCTGGTCTTAGGTGTCTCGTTAGCGTCCAAACGAAGCACCAAGCCGTGCATCAAACATCATGCAAGTCCCTAGTGGGACATAAGAACTATCATGCAAGACCGACTCTGTCAATCAACATATGGCAGTTCATGCATAGCCAGATAATCAATATAATCTACATGCTTGCCCTAGACATGATATCAATCATATATTGCATGCTCTCATTGTAACCAATGCAAGCAACAACAACAAAGGGTATGCCACATCAAACAAGTAAGTGAATACAGTCAATCTAACACATGTAATAATGTAACAGCCTAAGATTTCCTTTCCGGTTCTCCAGGTTTATTCGGTTGTTCCTCCAGTGAGTTGGTTGGGCTATTAGGGCTTTTGTGCTTCTAGGGGCATTTTGGTCATTTTGTCCTCTAGGGGTATTTTGGTCATTTTGCCTTCCCAGAGACAGTGTCGCATGATGAAGACAAGGCTTCAAGAATGTTTATGAGTTGGTGGACTTAAGTTTATTCTTCGGTTTCAAGTTTCAGGTCAAGAATTCCATTTATGGTAAGTTTGGAGCCCTCCCGGTTAAAAAAAGAAAAATGAAAATAAAAGTGTTGGAGCTAGTAGGGGTGTACATGGGTTGGGTAGGGTAGGGTAGGGTTAAGGGTAATTTTTGGACCAACCCAAAAATTTGGGTCGATCAACTTTTTTAACCCAACGCAACCTAATTAGAGTTTCAACTTAACCCAACCCAACCCTATATTTTCGAGTTGGGTTGGGTTGGGTTCATCGGTTCAAAAGGATTAAAAGTTGAAGGTGAGATTACAAATTCAGAACGGAACAACCTAGCATGGACTAACATGAGAAACAACATAAGAAATCATGCCAGTCGGAAATTCAGAACAGAGCACCTATCACTATACATGCTGATAAACACAACAAGAATACAAATAAAAATCACATATAATATCGCAGGGCCCACACAACTCCGGTAAGAAATCCTTACCTTGGTCGGGAGGCAACTACACACAAGAATCCTAAGCTGCGATCAATCCCGAGCTAGCTAACGAGAACCTAACAAACACAACAATAATCATAATCCATAGGCTTAAATATAATAAAACGAATAGGGCTCGGCTCAAGGGCACTCACGGCACGGGTGGGCGCATAAACATAGCCAGACGGCCACGACAGCGGGCGCCTTCTGGGCGTGATGGTGAGCGCAGTACCTATTTAGGAAATCTTTGAAATTTGTCTTAAGGCGGCCGTAAGTTTGGCCAGCGAACATCGCTCAGCCTGCGGAGCTGCTCGCGGATGGGCGACGAGGAGGACCTGGCGGCGTGGCCTTAGCTGGGAGACAGCGGCCTTGAAGCGGGCGTGGCGATCAGTCACAGTATGATGGGCTGCAGCGAAGTCTTCTGGCTGGCTGCGACGGCGCTGAGTCTTCTTGCCGGCTGCGGCGAGACTGCTTCAGTGCTGGGGCTCTCCTCTCGGCCAACTGCAAGCAAAGTACACACTCACCTCTTTTTCTCTCTCTCGCCGAGAAGAACAAATCGGAGAAGAAGAAGAGAACGATGAAACTTACCAGAAATGACGATCGAACCACGAAAGTGCTTGGAAGATGGGGATCGGCTTGGGAGAGAATAGCTTGGGCGGCCAAGGTGATTTGGAGAAGAAACACCAAAAACCCTATTTTCTTTTCTTTTAATCAAATGCACCAAAACTCCAAGGATCCAAGGCTAACCAAGACATGCCGCGGAAAGAGTAACAAGAGCTCCCACTAGCTCAAGCGCACGCATCCCAATAGGCCTCCCACGAGACACAGGGTTCGAATCCAGCTTGCAACACAAATAACTCCCAATTTTACTTTGCATCTTCCCATGCCCAAACACATCCACAAAGCCTAAAAACCTACATAAGACCATCCAATAATTTTTAACAAGCTGCAAAGACATAAACGGCCTGACGGCGAGAAAAAATTACCAAAATACCCCTAGGGCATACACAGAAAGACCGGGATGAAAACACAGGCCGTTACATAGGGTGAGGCCGAGAGAGGGTGGAGGTGATTTGCCTCGAGTGCGCTCTAGGAGGCGGAGTTAACACAACTTTGCACATGTTGTTGCTAGTGGAGTAGGTTTCGGTATGGACTAGCACGGGTAGTTCGGTGTTAATCTTGAACCTTAGCAGTTGTTTGGTTGCCCGGTGGTGGTATTTTGTAGAGTTAGTAGCCTTGATGAGGATGTAGAGACATCTTTGATCACTTGCAAATTGTTGTTGTTTTGCGGCTAGTTAAGTCAAAACCACCGTGGTTAAGGGTGCAGCGAGTAGTGTACCCATCAAACTTGATCCGTTGGTGGTTTCCCCGATTGACTAGCAAAGTTGAGCACTCTTCTTATGGTGAGCTCCTAGAGTAGAGCTAGGCTTTGTGCATGTTGAGAGAGCCGGTCGGAGTTTTGTTGAGCATCAAGTGGAGATGCAAGAGTAATTTGTGACACTTGATTAGATGAGATGCCATAGACAGGGTTGTTTGAGTTATGAGCTCTTGTATGCCTAGCCAGAGTTTTCGTCACTGGAAGTTGTGACCTTGCTGGCCCTATTTGTAGTAAGATGTAGAATTTGGTGGTAGTGGCACTTGAGGTGCGTTGGTGGGTGTGCGGTTGGGCACTAAGTGCAGTTTAGGCACGAGATTGCACGCAGGTAGAGCAGATGGTTCTATAACTTGCCGAGTTCAACACCTCCTTTAGCCATTGGACCCGTTTGTGGCGATTGCACTGTTTAGGTCGCGCCAAGAGGACTAGTTCGGTGGTAGTCGGGAAGACTACAAGCGAAAGGGCGTCTGAGAGGAGGCGGGAGCCTCTTCCCGGTGTTACGGGGTTGAGTACGTCGTGAGGTTGAAGGTTGATAAGTGTTAGCGCGCGTGTAAGTCTCACGCTAGTCTTGAGGCCAAGAGAACCATGTTGTTGGTAGTGCGGTCAACTACCTTCGAGTGCCTCAATCTGAGTAGAGTTGAGCATCGTAGATGCGAGTTTGGTCAACCAGAGGGCCATGAGTTGGATGCCTTATGAGTAAAGCACACTTAGTAGAGACGTTGGTATGAGGTAAGTTCGGTTTGACATTGTTATGCTTTAGTAGAGCGGGGTTGCCACGCATTTCGAATATCGTGTGAAGTTGGAACTCTTGGTGTTCCTTTGGTTGGCGTAACTCTGCCGAGAGAGTTAGTTGTTGCTTTTGAGAAAGCGCCTGTTAGACTTGGATCTCTAAAGAAAGGTTGGGAGCTGTGCACACAAGTGTACTTTTGTGTAGTGCGTTACAGTGGCGAGAGTTTGGAAACCATGTAGGGTTTGCATTGAAGGAGCCCAGTGCTCGGTTCTTTGAGAAGTTGGGCTCTAGGTGGATGTCGAAGGCCTTGGTTGAGGTTGTAAAGGATCTGAGTGCTCGTAGTCGGGTTGTTGCTTAGGAAAGTTTTGTTAAGTCGGTCCTAAACCTGGTTGGTGAAACCTCTTGTTGTTCATGGTTGGATGCAGGTGGTGCCCCAGAACAAATGGTGGTTGTAAGCGAAGCCACGTAGTCTCTGGCCGTAGTTGTTAAGGGTGTTGTTCGAATCGTTACCCTTGGTGGAAGCTCTCGATGTGGCTGATGCTTTGAGTAGGAGGATGACTCATTACATAGCGTTTCTAGTCTTTTTGGTTTTGAGGTTTGGGCGAGCGGCATAGTTGTAATCTTTGGAAAGGAGTTGTTTGTTGAGCGATTGGTATTAGGCCGTTTGCGCGACAGTGTGTGTTTGAGGTTGCCAGAAGAAACCCTAGGTGTGGAGAGCCTCACGAGCTCGATCGGACCCAAGCGGTGAGTTTGATTGACAAGTCGGAGTCGTGTAGAGTTGTAGACCTCGGGTGATTCTTTATCGATTTTGGTAGGCTAGCAAGCTGGGATTTGTTTGAAGAAGTAAAATCGGGTTGGTTCTAGTGTGGTGGCAAGTTGGTGCACAGCGTTGACCAATGTGTGGTTTTCGAGTTTCTAGAGATTAGCCTTCTTGGTGGGGCGAGTGGTTCTTGCCACTGTCGGATGTTTTTCTTGTTTCGAGTTTTAGGAGTTGCCCCTCCTTTGGCGTTTGGGGTGAGTCTTTGCTAGTTCGTAGTTGGCGGTTCGATGCAGTGGTGGAACCCCCTTGTTATTGCCTTGCTCGTGAGAGTTAGATGCGTTGTTGCTTTGGCGGCAAGACATCGCGTGTGTGGAGTTCTTTGTCCTTTGGATGTTTGCTTGCCAGGAGGCACCGTTTCCACATAGGAGTTGTCGAGTTACTCCCTTGGTCTTGGAGTTGGTAGCGGTGGTGCTAGCTAGAGGGAAAATCTGTTGGCCTTTGAAAGTAGTGGTTTGTCGATTAAGCGGACTCTTGAGTGGTGTCTTTGGAAGTTCTTTGTAAGGGGTTGTTACGCCTCCTGTGAGTGGTGGCCTAGTCGATTAAGGTACCTTGTGTGTTTACTTTGAGGAGAAATTTGTTGCACCTTTGTAGTTGAGAAACCCTTTGTACGATTGTGGTGAGGTTGCACCATTGTGGTTGGACTAGGGTCTTGACCTTTGAGGATCCTTGTTGGTTAGTGTAGCTTGTGCTCACTTGACCATTGTTGGTATTCTTGTTCTTAGTAGTGGGTAACAAGGTAGTGGCGTTCCATACATAAAGTTTTGGTGGGAAGGTGCAATAAGCTTAAGCTAGAGGTAAAAGCCTATTTGTGTTACCCGTTTGGACTTGTGAGTTGTGTTTCATTTTGAGGCGAGCCGTTCAGTTGCTTGCATGGAGGTAAGTTCAGGTGGAGGAAGCCCCTGCTGGGCCTGTTTTCTAGCGGAGTTGACTTTTCTGTCGCCGATGATCTAGGTCGAGCTAGAGTTGAGTAGATTAGCGTAGCTATCGCAGCTTCTGGTTGGTTAGGCTTAGAGTTCGTAGCACTCAAGTTGTTGAATTGTAGTTTTCTTGTGGGAGCCAAACAATTGAGTTGAGGTTGTTGTGTGAGTTAATTTTTGGCGAATTAGTTTCGATAGCTAGAGCTCGCTTTCCGCCCCTGGGTGGAGATGTCATTGCTATGGAGTAGTGGCATGGCGATTCGAGCTAGAGTTATTGGCACCAGGTGTGGCAACAAAAAGTTTATTCTAGGCGATCACGTTGGTGAACCGTTGTTGGAGAGCGTTCTTAAGAGGCTTGTGAGCCGAAGTGCGATTCCGATGAGTGTTTTCACACTCGACCGATGGTCTTTTGGGAAATTGGAACGGATCCTTGAACTTATTTGCAGTTGGTGTTTTTACGTGGTTGAGGCAGCGAGAGGACGGTGTAGGATTTTATGAGGTTGCCTTGGGTAGCGTTCCCACTTGCTCGGTTCATGTAGTTCCGTTGAGCGTTGTATGAAGTAATTGTTGCGGAGTTGTTACGGGGAAAAGATTGGTGGTGCTCCAGTTTTGGGTCTAGAGTTGCTGCGATGAACCAACGGTCTGCAATCTGAGAAGATTAGAGCTCGTATGTTGATAGCTTTCAGGCGAGAGCGAGAAAAAGTTGGCTGCCGATGTGTGGCGTCGAGACTTGGAGTTTGAGGTTGGAGCTGGCACATACTCCTAAGGTTACCTGTTGAATCGTGGTGTGTTGAGAGTTTGGTAAGCGAGGAAGTTGAGTCCCCGTTTTGTTAGTCCCGTTTGAGACTCTTGAGAGGATTGGTAGAGTTGCATATCGGTTAGCTATGTGACCCGGTTTCTGATTGAATGCAAAATGAGTTTGTATATATTTTATTTTGAAAGCGTGTTGTTGGGAGGACTCGAACCCTTGGCCTCAAAGGGGTAGGAAGCTTGGAATTAAATAAAGAAAATAAGTCGTCCTCGCCGGAGGCTCGAAGGAAGCCTTGGGAAGGGAATTTGGGATTCCCAAGGCTTATTAATTTGAGGAAGGAAAAAAAAAAGAAAGCTTCACTCATAAAAAAAAAACCCTCTCCCCACACCCGTGCCGCCCGCGGCCTCGCCGTCCATCGCTGACCAGCGCTCGTGAACGACGACCACGCGCCTGCGGCGACGCTTGCGACCCGGCCATGACCCAGCGCCGTCCAATGCGCTGCCAGTCGCGCGCCCAGCCGTATAACATCTGCTGCCTGAGGCGCCTCGACGTCCCGCTCGGCGGCCGCATCCGCGAACCGCGTCAGCGCACCGCCCACCGTGTCGTCGTCCGTGCCTCGGCGTCGCGCCTTGCGCTGCTCGGCTTCGCCGCTGCGCGCCTGCCGGTTCTCTAATCCACCACGCGAGCCAGCTCAGCACCAGGCCGCGATCTGCGTCGCCGCAGCGATGCTGCCCGGCCCCCGTCCACACTGCCCGTATTGCACGAGACCCTTTGCGCTTTCAGCGCCAGCGCCTCTGCATACCGATCGCCAGGCGCAGCTGGCCTTCGACCGCCGCGCGCCGACGGCGGCCACGTCGCTCCATGCGCCACTGCTGCCACGCCTCACTTACGCCGAGCTGGTGCCTTCTCGGTTAGTAAATTCGAAGCCTCCAACCTTTATGTTCTTTTTAATTCATAGCATTGTAGTTGAGTAGGTTGATTTTATTACTTGCTTAGGTTGTCGGGTTAGCTTAGAAGCTCGAGAGTCATCCGTTTATTGTTGGTTCTATTCAC